>CM039121.1:44993428-45099746 GCA_022036555.1 Microstegium vimineum | reverse complement strand
ACTGAAAAAATTCGATCCGGTACAAAGCAAATTTAATTTAGTATCCTCCTTTTTTTGCCATTGGAGAAGAAGGCGTCAGCAGTGAAGTTTCCTGCGCCACCGTCCGCCCATTGGACCCGGGAAAGGGATTCACTGTAAAGATTAAAGGGCAGGGCGCTGTCCCACGACGAGGGACAAGAAAAATTTCCACTGGGGGGGGGGGGGGGGGGGGGGGGGGGGGGGGGGGGGGGGGGGGGGGGGGGGGGGGGGGGGGGGGGGGGGGGGGGGGGGGGGGGGGGCCACCCAAAAAGCAGTATAACACTGACTGTAGGGTAGAAGGGGTTTTTCCCCTTTCCAGGACAGGCCGGCTCTGTACACTCACAGTGAAACGTACTAGAAAGCCCATTTACCGACCCTCATCGGTCATCACCCCTGACCCTAGCAGCCCCAAATTTCAAACTGTTTCCCTTTTTCCTTAAAAAAAAATTTTGCAAGCCCAAAGTTGCATTCTCTGATGAAATCAAAGTTTGGTAAAATATATAGATAAAAAAGATTAAGCCCTTTTATATAAAATAGATATATTAAAAATTATTTACTTTTGGGCATCAATGATGGAAACCCTAGGATTTAAAAATTTTTTGGAAACCCAAAAACCCTTTAATTTAATTACCGCTGGCTGAAACGCCACCACCAAAAATCACGCTTGTTTTTGGTCCTTTAATATATGCATGTCACCCCAATGTCGGGTTTGGCCACTACGACTCTTGGGGTTTATGTAAGGATTGGGATTTGAGAGAAAATGGGAAGGTTGGGGGGGCAGGCAAGGAATAGATCGATCCCGATGTGCCCATGTGTTTTAAAAATACAGAAATTGAGGAAGACCCCTAATTAAAATTGATCGGTTGGGCGATTGGTTCCAAGAATTAAACCTTGGTGGAGTTGTTTAAATTAAGGAAACTGGAAAAAAACTTTAAATTTTTTATAAAAATTAAAAAGTTTAATCTGTGGATGATAAGAATATGATGAAAATAATCTACAACAAACATCTACACATGCATGTATACTTGTTAAATATTTACTAAATCCGTTTTAAATTACAAGATGTTTTTGCTTTTCTACATACGTTGTATTTGATATATCCATAGATACACTCTATGTCTAGATACATAGTAAAAGTAATGTGTCTAGAAAAACCAAAATAATTTGAAACCAAAGGAAGTGGGTAGCAAAACTGTTGAGTATTCTCGGAATATACGGACATCCATACTGCTGGATTATTGGCTCCTGCATGGCACGACGACACCTTTATAGATTCGTCTCTGCTGAACCGTCCGGAAGTGAAGAGATTTTCAGGAGCTGTATTAGTTTTTGTTTGAGAAATTTTTATGCAATATAGTACGTATATATGAATATATGATTGCTATCAACTATTACTACGTACACTCCGTCAGTTAGGTTAGGTACTCGTCAGATGGCTTTCAATCGGAAAAGTCGGTTACGTGTGCCATGCATCGTCGGTCGTATATACACACACTACCACACGTATTTTGAGGCCTGGGTCTATCAACATAAAAAATGACTTTCTTTTTATTCCAGACGTTTTTTTATTTCTAGATATATAGGTGTTATTATATATTATTTTTTAAAATATTATGTATAAATATATTATAAAAATGTATTTAAAAAAATCAAAATATCTTATAATTTAGAATTAAAAAAAAACATGTACTCCCTCCGCCCAAGAAAACACGTAATTCTAGCTTAGTCTCTCAGTTTAGTGTCTTAATTTGACTAATTATAGATAAAAATATCAATATTTATGATATAAATTAAGTATTATTAGATTAATTATGAAATATATTTTTATGATAAATTGATTTGAAGATGTAATTATAAATACTAATCACTATGAACTTGCTCAGATATGAATTACTTTTCCTAACACACTATATTTTTATGGACGGAGGGAGTATACGTAAATGTGACACCTCATCCTCTAATGGTACAGTAAACTTATACTCGCTATTACAAACAAAAAGAGCTATATATTGTAGCATCCTTACGTTAGAAAACCCTTCAAAATTTCAGCTATTGATGATCAAAGCTGAGGAAAGTTGCTTTGAGACAACTAGGTATTTTTAATAAATGGGACAACTGCTAGTTGATAGTGAAGCAAAGAAAAGCAGCTTTATGTCGGTGAAAGCACGTCAGCCACTGCGAGTAGGCCAAGAGATGACCTAGGCTACATGCCTTCAACGAAAGCTCTATCAAACAAAGGGCATGTAGTGTAGGTACTCCTTCTGTTAAAAAGATATATTTTTTATTATTATTTGAGAAGTTAAACAATTCAAAAATTGATCAAAATTATATAAGAAACTACCAACATCTATAATACTATAAGATATAAGTATCATTAAGTTGATTCCAAAATATAGTTTCATTCGCACTACATCATGTTGGAGACATAATGCTAATAGTAATACTTACTCCAATCAAAATTTAGTTAGTTTGACTTGAAAAAATCATATATTATTTACATCGTATTTTGTGAACGGATACAGTATATTACAGAACAGCCAAAGCTATATGACCTAAGTGTATGTTTGGCACATATCTCGCTCTAGCTCCACGTTGAGGAGTCATACTAAGGCGCTGTTTGATAGCTCATCTATTGATTTCAGCTTTTATACTCCTTCCATTCTAAATTATAAGACATTTTAAATTCTTGGAGAATTAAAGCATCTCATGTGACCAAGAGAAAATTATAAAAATTTATGATATTAAATAGAAACTATAAAAACATAATTGATAAAAGATCTAATAAAAGTATTTAGTTAGCATCATAAATATTATAGTATCATATAAGTTTGGTCAAACTTAAGATTATTTAATTCTCTAAGTTATAACTTATGATGGAGTCAAATGAGCTGTTTTTAACCATTCTCTTCTCTCTGTAGCTTCTACCAAACTGGGTCTAAACAATTTATGGATTACCCTATTCGTTTGATCGTTTCGATGGTTAATAAGTCGGCTGATGCTGTTTTTAGCTGTTTTTCTATGAGAGAAAATTACTGTTTTGGTGGTTCATGAGCCAAGCGAAAAGGGTGTCGTTTTAGAGCATGTTTAATAGTTGAGCCAAATTCTTGGCTATAAGTCAAGTAGTAAGAGCCAAGTCATACAACAATTAGTCTCTTATTTGTTTACAAAATTTCTTTATTGTTTTATGTTTTCATTCTCTTTCCTCTTTCTCCTCACATATATATCTATTGGGACCCAATAATGCCTATGCATATGTGTCCAGCTTGGTGCTAGATTAGGAGCCAAGCTCTCTTCTCTCTCCTTATTTCTCTCCTCTATATCATCAAAAATACTGACTAATTTAACTATAAGTCAATTATTATACTTGCTCTTAAAATGAATAGAAGCTAGAACTGGTTTGATATCAGAAACCGGCAAAAAGTCTTTTTTTTTTCATGAAGCGTTCAGACTCCTCTGAAGAAGCGGGGTCTTTCTTGCAACTAAAAAAAGGCAGCGCAGCTTTGTGGCCCGCCGTCCCGAGCTTTGTGGCAGGTGGAGGAGGAGGAGGGGTTCAACGTCGACCGATGCTGGTGACGTGCTTGCTGAGCACAACTCCCGAGGTGCACGAGCGAGCAGGCGCCGGTGGCCGGGGCACGCTGGCGCAGACACCGAGGTCCTCTGCCAGTCCTCCTCCTTCTGTAGACCTGTGCTAGAGTACCTGTACACTCTACAGTCTACAGTACGTGGTGTATAAGTATGGCGTGCTGCGTGCTGCCTGCGGTGCAGGCAAGAATGAATAATGAATGCGCAAAGGAGGCCCGCCCGAGAGGCTGGATGGCCGTCATTCCATTCCGTTCGATCCGACGACGACGGCGGCGGTCGCATGCTGCTTCGGCTGCACTGCAGTGCTCTGGTGCAGGGTGAGCAGCAGCAGGCAGCAGGGGTGGCCATCGGGGGATTGGATTGGGATTGGACCAGACAGGCGTGGAGACGGACACCGACAGTGAAGGCTAGGAAAGCCGGCGGGCAAGGGGAGATGTCCCCCGGCGAGGCGGCAGGCCGGCGGGCGCAAAATGCTGTCGGACGCGGACGCAGCAGGCACCGTCCGGCGCCCCCTGCCACACGCGTCCCGTCAATCATTCCCTGTTGCCCTGCCTTCTGCTGCTGCTGCTGCTGCTCCCAGTAGTCAGCTACGGCTACGGCGAGCCTGCCTGTCGTGGTGCTGAGAGCCGGAGACAGGCGACACTAGACCGCAGCGATTCGTTTTCGTCGGCTCTCACCTCAGCGCGCGCGAGCACAGTAGCCGTACGTACAAGCGCGGGCTGGGCTGGGCCGGGCCGAGTGGGCTCGATGGCTCCCAGCCCGTCTGCCCGGCTCATTCATTACCTGTGGTTCTGTAGTCTTTTTTTGGTTCTATAATAAATAAATAAAAAAGTGCAGTATAATTGATATGAATTAGAAGTAGAATGTCTAGTTTAGTGAACAATGTTTGGTCTTGAAGTTTCGTGTTTTTATGGCCTATTTGCTAGCCAACCAACTACAACGCCATCAGCGTGGCACACCGAGCTTGTGGCCGCTGAAAACTACGGTGTGGAGAGAGAGAGTTACTACCGTTACCGCTAGCTAGTATAGAATGTCGTCATGTGTTAAATTTTTAAACAAGAAACTAAGCAACAACTTTCACATGATGTGGCACGTAATCTTACTTGTAATGTGCTAGCGGTGATGGCTAACCAAACTCACCCGTATCTAGCTTAAGAATTAGCCAGCTCACGGAGAGGGCTCACACGTCACAACTTCAGTGTTAGAGGCGAACTGACTTCCTTTTGATTGTCATATGTTGCCTTGTGTGAAATGCATCTCGTGTGGTATTTCAACCAAGGTACCTGGTCCAGGTAAGTTTTCCCTCGCTGGCAAAAACAAGCTGGAAACGACTTTTCTTGGTTGGCTTTATAACCAAGTACCTTTTAGAATTTTAGATGGTGGTTATATATGTGCTTTATTTGGAGAGTGGTTTTTTATCTTATTTCCTAAGTTTCTTTTATGAAAAATGACTGAATTCCTATAAAATTAATGAATGATCCCTTTAAAAATCCTAGGCTCCAAAGGCTTCCATACAATTCTAGCCACAAGAGTGTAAAAAGATCATATTTATTAGTTTGTCCCTGTATTTTCTCCAATGATTTTTGTTTATCTATGCTTGACCCTTATATTTATATATTATTGGCAAGGGGGTATTTGGTTTGTAACATCCTTTAGATATCAGTTTGACAGTATATAGTTTAGAGACCTCCTATATAATTTACTCTTTATTATAAATCTAACCATATTAATTAAGTGTTTTACAACAATTACAAATTGCTGACCAAATTATTAGTCAAAGATGTGAAGTTTTAGTCTTGATTTACATGTGTGTGCCTTAAAAACTAGAGAGTAAATAGTACAATTTAAGTTTGCTAAAGGGTTGCGTCCATGATAAGTGCGTCCTCTCGGTTGGAGAGCTTAGAGCCCACTACATGCAAACATGAAGTGAGAGAAAGAAACTCGCTAAGCTATTTCATGTAGACGAGAACAACAAATTATGATGTGAGCAAAGCCATTTGTTTTTTTTTGGATTTTGTGAGAGAAAGAATCTCGCTAAGCTATTTTAAGTATATATCCACTCATTTCCTAGTCCCAATTAAGGTACGTAGACCCCAGGTAAATGAGTCGAGTATGGAATACCCTTGAGTCGTAGCTTGTTTTTTCCCCTTGAATTTGCGTCCTCATTAGTGTATCTAAGATAGAACCAATATGGCTCGATTTGCATGGTACTACTACTACTTGTACATTGAATTCAACATGTTGTTTATTCTTACTTGTAATAACTGAACATGGATCATTAGGAATTGGACATACTTAATGTTTAAAGATGTTCAATTCTTGATGATCCATATTCAATTATTACGACATGTCTAGAGCTGCATATTGTTATATTAAGACGAAAAAGAGGAGTTTATTAGACGACTCATACAATCCCTTAAAAAGGACATGATCAGTATAGCAGAAAACACCAAAAAACAAAGAAAAAAACAATGATAATATAACAGTCATGACCCTAAGCTACGGAGCCCCTTTGGAACTGGACACCACTCAGGAGATGACATGGTGTGGTGGTTGCCGAGGAGATCGGACGGGCCGGCCGGCGGTCTGTCCCTGTATGACAGGCTCAAGTAGCTGGACATGTCCTCTTCTCTCTCTCTCTCTCTCTCGCGCGTTGCCATTGCCATTGCCTTGCCAACCGGATGGAATGGATACCTTAAACATCTCAACTAACCACGCAATCATACTGCTCTGATGATCCTACTAGAGCGCTAATCCACATGCCAAATCTGCCTTTTTAATTCTACAGGTCAGAAAGTACACTAGCAGGAGCTCCAAAAGAGCATATGTGGTGGGGGGCATCATATTTTATAATGTAATATAGTCAAAATAATAATGTGATGTGGAGCACACACATTCACACCTGTGATGAAGAATTCCATCTGAATTTGCGTCTTAGTTTCTTGGAAGCATCTCTGGGATGGATCGAGCACTATGCTAGCTGTTGACAGCATGCATGTGCACACCACAAAACCAATAAGCAGCAACAAACATTCTATATCTATCATTGTTATTGCCACGTACGTTAAATTATGGGAGATGCAAATAGATAGAGTACACTCATGTGGCTGATTTGGCCGCCCCTCCCACAGGGGCGGAGCCAGGAAGTTCAATTTTCAAAATGTTAGGGGGGCAGCAGTGTTAACTTTTCAAATTTTATTTGAATTTCAAAAAATTTAGTGTAAATTTCACATTCAAAGGGGGGCCAGGTCCCTGCCCGCCCCCCTGTCTCCGCCCTGCCCTCCCAAACCTTCCCCGGTGGATGCGGGATGAGGGGAGAATAGGCCCACACGCCAGTCTCATAAAATTAGCTAACTCCGTTTTAAATTATAATTTATTTAATTTTTTTATCCAAGTTTGACTATTTATTTTATTTAAAAAATTTATGTAAATTATTCTTTTTGTTAAGGCTTACTTTAGTAATAAAAGTTCTTCAATAATAACTTAATTTGACTATATATATTTGTATGAACTTTTTTAATAAGATGATTGACTAAACTTAAAGTCAAATGAACTATAGTTTAGAATAGATGTAATAGTTAGGTTATATATCCTCTCATACAGGTGAGCATATAACACCTCAATTTATTGCATCCGCTCTCACCAAGCACTCTATATCTTTTTTTTGAAATGCGGCCCACTGAACATGTATCTGCTTATCGGAATATAGCATGTAACGCCACCTATGAACTAAACACATCCCTCCATTGAAGAGAGTGGAGCGGCGTCGTTGCTCCGTTTACACGTGCATACGATCCACTAGCATGCTTTCACTGAGCATACGGATTTTGGTTATTTGAACAATACTCTTTTTCATTTTTTAAATACTCCCTCCGTTCCAAATTATAAGACATTCAAAAAATCTTAAAAAGTCAAAGCATCTCAAGTTTAACCAATAATTATAGAGAAAACTATAAAGATTTATGATATCAAATAGACATACTATAAAAATATAATTAATAACAAATCTAATGATACTTAGTTAATATCATAAATATTATTATATTATCATATAAGTTTGGTCAAACTTGAGATACTTTGACTCTCTGAGATTCTTGGGATGTCTTATAATTTGGGATGGAGGGAGTATAAGGGCAGTCCCAATAGTGTATTGATGATAGTTTCTATCCTCATTAAATGACTTGTCATGTAGGTAAAATGCTGACATGACAATATAATTAATGAAGAAAGAGAGCACAAATCATAGAAATAGTTTCTTCATGAAGAAATCAGGTCTTCACTCCATCCAATGCACCAAGAAACTATGAAATCACCATTGGAAAGAAACCACTAGTTTCTAGGGGCTCGTGACACACTCTTATTGAGGAAGAAGATAGAGTTGGGAGAGAGAAAGAGAAAATATTTATTACACAAAGACTCCTCTATTGTGGAAGATAGTTTCTATAGATGATTTCTTGTGGTATAAAAATCACGTCAGGTTTTTTCATTGGGACTGCCCTAAGTATGCAACAATATATAAGAATAGATGCAATGGGGAAGAATAGTGGCAGGTGATTAGCCAAAGGTGTACATGCGCAAGCGACTAATATATATGGACCCACTTTCATACGCAAGGTAGTTGATCAATAAAAAAAGGGTATGCCTGCCCAATGGTGTTTTGTTGTTATTATATTAGTTATTTGCATGCACTATTTCGCTTCTGAAGTGAACCTCACTAGCACCATTGCTGAGATGATTTGGAGACAGAGATGCTTCTTGATAGAGGAGGTGCAATAAATTTCCTTACATAGGTTGGAAATATAAATCAATCTAGGCTTATCTTAAGGTCTCCTTGGAAGGAGTTTTTTTTTCTTCTCTTTAGCACATGTTACAATATCTAGAGGAACTAGCAGAGCAGAGCCGGTGAAGTTAGTTTCCTAATTTTATTGACTTCTAATTTATTTTAAAAAGAGAGCAAAAAAAAAAAAACTCTATGCTACGTTACACAAGATTCTCCAAAAGCAGCCGCTTTAGATAAAGTCTTTCGAGTTAGGGTAGAAGTCAAATAATTTAACCTGGAAATACAAAGACCTAAAATTTCTTATAGATTAACAAGAAAGACTAAAAAAATATTATATTCATTATAAAAAGTTACTTTGATAATATATCATAGCTTCATAATATATATCAATCTAGAGTAAGGTATGTCCCTATTCTCATCCATTTTCTCTCACTCTCACTCACTCTTTTCGCTCTTACGGGTGGCAAATGTAGACCTACATACTACCATACAAGTCCCAAACTTGGGTCACTACCACAGGTCTCAAAACAATAGAGAATTATCCTCACTTCCACTCTTTTGGTTTCCATGGGTATCTACCCTATTCGCTTGTCTTATCAGCCGGCTTATCAGTCATCGAAACAATATTTTTCTTTCATAACAAAACAACAAAAAATAATCTCAATCGGCTTATCAGACACCGAAACGATCAAAAGGACAGACCTATGACTAGAGTCAAAGACCGGGGTGGCAAACCTAAACACATGACAGGAGTATGAGGCCCAAAGATTGTCCTGTTTTTTCATCACACCACTTATGCTGACATGTCATGGCTCACCTTCTACATTTCTTGACATTACAAC
This sequence comes from Microstegium vimineum, assembly GCA_022036555.1. NCBI lineage: Eukaryota > Viridiplantae > Streptophyta > Magnoliopsida > Poales > Poaceae > Microstegium > Microstegium vimineum. Next base: position 45,090,524 of record CM039121.1, on the reverse strand, counting down.
AGACGCATACAAATAGTCATCCCTTTAAGTTGAATCCATCTCTAAACAAACCAATCCGTTGTCTTAAGTCAAACTTTTTTAGAGCATCTCCAACAGTTTGCCAAACACACTTGCTATCCTTTATTTTTTTGGCAAAACTAGAAAAATCACCCCCCCAACAGTTTGCCATCCAACTTAGCAAATTTAGCAACTTGGGAAATCTCCCTCCTCCACGCGCATATATGCGCGCGCGTAAACCAGCGCGCATCGCCGACAAACGTAGAGGTAGAAGGGCACATAATAGTTTTGTTTCACTCTCAGGGTTCCTGATGCAAGTTTGCCAGAGGTGGAAGGGCATAAAACTAATTTTGTTTCACTTTTGGAAGGGCATAAAACTAATTTTGGGTTTCTGATACAAGTTTACCAAAGATTTGACAAACAATTATACCAAACTGTTGGAGAGAGTCCATTTTTTCACTTGCTATATATTTTAGTAACTTGTCAAATCACGATATTTGCCAAGTGAATTTTGACAAACTGTTGGAGATGCTCTTATTATGTTTGATCAAATTTATAGAAAAGAGCACAAATGTTCACAACACAAAATGAGCATATTGTAAAAAAAAATATTTTAGGAATATCTAATTATGCTAATTTGGGTTCATAAATCTTGGCACACTTTTGTATAAACTCAAATAGAAAAAAGTCTAACTTAAGAAAACTCTAAGATCTAATTTATTCAGAGACATAAAGTATTTGATTAAGTTGAAATAAGATAAGACAGACCCAATCAAATCCGACAAAGATACTATCCTCATTGTCATTGGTATGGGCAAGTCTAGGTGACCATAGACCATTTTTTTTTCTCGTTGCAACGTAGAGCATATAACAAAACAGTATACTCCCTCGGTATTATAAAACAAGTCGTTTTGAACAACGATATTGTCTTCAAAGCATGACTTTCACTTTATATTTTTATAAAAATATTTATTTAAAAATAATATATGTATACTTTTATGAAATTATATTCTCAATGGGGTAGTTTACATATTTTTAAACTTAACAAAATAAATCTATTTGTATAGTTTACATATTTTTAAATCCAATAACTTAAAAGTTATTCATAATTTATATTGACCAAAACCTTATTTAAAATATTTTTTTACAATATGGAGGGAGTATATTTATAGATATTGGTAATGAAAGTGTGTTACCCCAAGATCACGTTGACATCTTCGTGGACTTACATTTGCAATCAAAGTTCTAGTACTGTAGCTAGCATCACGAGATTTTATATAAGAGAACACAGATAGTCGTCGTGGATTCAACAGAACTCTCAGTAACAAAATCGGCTTGCAATGAGTTGACATTTACACGTTTCTATCTATATATATAAAAATCCACTCTCGTGTCGCACTAACCAAGATTTAGGATGCTAGATTATCCAATTATCTTTATGTGAGCACACAAAGTCGTCAACGTCTCTCCTCACAGTAAACTCGCCTGTCATGCTCACTGTAACCGGCCTGTTATTGGTCAATCAATGTCCAAGGAAAATTTATTAAAATTTTACGATTTTATGGAGGCACAGTCTAAAGCATAAAAAAGTTTTCTTTTTTAGTTAGGGAATACAAAACGTCAGAGATGATGGGCGCGGCTGGACTTGAGCTAAGAGCTGCAGAGAGTAGAGGAGCTGAGGAGTAGTAGAGGACAGCAGCCTCTTGCTGTCTCTCTCTGCAGTCTCGCAAGAAGACGAGGAAAAAGAGAGAAACAAGGAGCGTTTCGTTTTAACTCCCGAGGCAACGCACCAACTAGCCAGCAGCTCATCAGCACTCCTCCTCCTCTCTCCTTCTCTCTCTCGGGGACTCGACGGCCCTTGGTCTTCGTGAGCTGCTGCTGCTCGCGTTGTCGGGGAGGCGCCGCCACGCCGCTCGCCTAGCGCCTGTCTGGCTGTGGCAGCGACTCAGCGCCGCCGCTGCTCCATGCTCGAGGGCCACCAGTGAACCATGAAGCAGTCTCCGGCGAGCTCTGGTGTCGCGCCCGCGCCCGTCCCTGCCCCCGCGGCCGCCGCCGCCTCCATCGGCGCGGCGCCATACGAAGGTACTACCTCTTTTACAAGTCACCACCTTCCTCCTCTTTGCGCCTCTTTGCGCGTGCGTCTGTCGCCGGCGTCGACGGCAACAACGCGCGTGGCCGGCCGGCCGGCGGAAGCTCGCGTTTCCGATCGAGCTGCGTTCGTATCTGGTGCCCAACCAAGTTCAGAAAGACGTCGCCTTTTCTTCTCATGTCGTGTCGCTGACGGCCGCGGTGCAGGGGAGCGGAAGGCGCCGGCGATCAACGCCGACCTGTGGTACGCCTGCGCGGGCCCGCTCGTGTCGCTGCCGCCGGTGGGCAGCCTCGTCGTCTACTTCCCGCAGGGCCACAGCGAGCAGGTGAGTGAGACCGCTGCCTGCCCCTCATCCAGCTCGCCCTCGCCGTGTGAGCCATTGCTAAAGCCTTTGGGGTGCTCTCTTCTTGTTCTATGGGATCATGTAACCAACTTCAATTGGTTATCAATATGTCGGTGTTCTGAGATACTTGTGCAGAGTTTGTAGTTTGATTGTGTTTTCAGGTGAAAAGTTGCGTTTTTCTGTTTTTTTTTGTGTGTGTGGAGTTGATTAATAAAATGTTTTTGGTTTTATAAAAGGGTTACAGTATAAAGGGTACTACTATCAGTGCAGTAATAAAAATGAAAAAAAAACAGTTTTTGATTTGTTGTGGGGCCAACTGATTGTTGCTGAGCTAACTGCAATAGTTTCCCCATAATCTGCTTTAATACCAGATTTCCTGGTGATTTTTTTTCCCATTCAGACCTTTTTGGTGCAAGAAGATTCCTATTCTCCACTACTAGAAATGTGAAGTTTGACCCGGTTTCTGATATCTTACAGTGCAAGAACCTACAAATGTTAGCTCATTGCCAAAGTGGTTGGGACTATTGGGGTCTACTTGCCTCTTTTCTCTGTTGGTTTCTGGTGTGCTGTGCACTATTTCCTTGCAAGGAGTTTGGTGTACATGAAGCATCTTCTGTGCATGTGGGTTGCTTTCATTTATGGTCCTGAGATGGGTATTTTTTTGTCCCAGCTTCCTAAGATTTGGCACTTGAAATATTATTTATTTTTATCATAATTCATGGTGCTCTATACAAATCTTAATCCAAAAGCCAGTCATGGCGTTCTTTTCAGAAAGATGAAAACATAAATTATCTTTCTATTTCAGAAGAAAAGTAAAGGAAATGAAGTCCTTTTGTTTTTATGACATCTGGTTGTGTTGCGCATGATGGTAGAGGGCTTTATCACAGTACTTATAAAGAGTTTATCTAAGAAAAGTTCACTCATGCGGCGCTCCTTTTAAACTGCAGACTACTTTCCGCTACATTTTTTTAGTCAAACTGCAGAAAGGGTTAGCAAAAGGGGAAGCATGTTCGAATGGCTCTACTTTCTTAATCATTTCATGAAGTAGTCTTTTTATCGCAAAATCCGCAGAGTAGTGATGAGACTCCAGACTAGCACATTTTTAAATAACAACACCACACAGACATATTTTTTTTGCATTGTTCTGACTATATGACAGCAATGTAACAATGAATACTGGAGAAGTGGTATATTACTGGAAAATAATGAAAAGATACCAGTCCCCATATACTTGATGCTTGGTTCATCTGCCTGCAATTTAATGTCTTCCGAGATTAAGATAAAAAGTTACCTTGAATATTTGAATACTAATATTTTTCACTTCCTAGCAAACGGAATGTTATGCTTGGACTTATTGCCCTTCTGATTCAGGTTGCAGCTTCAATGCAAAAGGACATTGATGCACATGTGCCAAGCTACCCAAATCTTCCCTCAAAGTTGATATGTCTTCTTCACAGTGTTACTTTGCATGTAATGTACAGTTCCTATCCTGTCCTTTTGACACGGAGCTTGCAATCACCAATTCTAAAACCATCTCTCTTTTGTCCTCAGGCGGACCCAGATACTGATGAGGTGTATGCACAGATGACCCTTCAGCCAGTGAACTCAGTGAGCATCTAGAACTTGTGGTTCCCCAAAAGTCTCTTGCTTGTTCCAATGTACTAAAACCATGACTTTGATTGACTTTGGTTTAGTATGGAAAAGAGGCTTTACAGCTATCGGAGCTTGCACTAAAACATGCAAGGCCACAGATGGAGTTCTTCTGTAAGACACTTACTGCAAGTGATACAAGTACACATGGAGGCTTCTCTGTGCCTCGCCGTGCTGCAGAGAAGATATTACCTGCACTGGTATCTAGGAATCAAATATATAACATTGCCACAACAAAATGCTTGTTGTTTATCAACTTCATAGTAGCATTGTAATGTTTTTACTCTCCTGGTCTGCTCTGTAGGACTTCAGTATGCAGCCTCCGGCTCAAGAACTTCAAGCCAGAGACATACATGACAATGTGTGGACATTTCGACATATATTTCGAGGTGGGGGAAAATATAGCACTTTCATTGCTATAAAATGGCAACTATTTCCCCATGAAGTTTCATGCATTTGAAGAACCTTGCACATGATTTTTTTTTATGTCCTGGGTGGTCTGCAAGGGAAAATTTACGGTTACTGTTGCCAATATTAGAAGTCCTTGACTGTAAATGCAAGTTTCAATACTATGACTCATTTGTACTTTGCTATGATCAGGTCAGCCGAAAAGACATTTACTAACCACTGGGTGGAGTCTTTTCGTGGGCGGCAAGAGACTATTTGCTGGTGATTCTGTCATTTTTGTTAGGTAAGTTTCATGATCATTTTCCTCATGCAAAAGCTTGTCTTGGTTCTTTCTAGACTAAAGATTCTTACCAACTTACCTGTGAAATAATGAACAAAATTGGAGTGTGAATATCATCTATGTTTTGGCTCATCATGATTTTAGGGATGAAAGGCAGCAACTTCTACTGGGAATCAGGCGGGCTAGCCGGCAGCCAACTAATATATCTTCTTCAGTACTTTCAAGTGACAGTATGCACATAGGGGTGCTTGCTGCAGCGGCCCATGCTGCTGCCAACAATAGCCCATTTACCATATTTTACAACCCTAGGCGAGTAATGTTTCTACACTATAATTTTCCCGCCCTGATGGCTCTAAACAACCTTTTTATGTAACTCAGTAACTATCAATGATTTATCTCAAATGTGGACTTTCAGGGCTAGCCCTACTGAGTTTGTTATCCCATTTGCCAAATTCCAGAAGGCACTGTATAGTAACCAAATATCTTTAGGGATGCGATTCCGGATGATGTTTGAGACCGAGGAATTAGGGATGAGAAGGTACAGTGGCTCTTTTTACCTATTTTGAATTGGCACAATATTGACAAACAATCAATTTATATTTCTTTGTTCTAAATTATAGCTGTGGTTTTGTTGCCTATTCTATACTAATTAAATTACTCAGTGTTCTTCAGGTACATGGGTACGATAACTGGGATAAGTGACCTAGATCCTGTAAGATGGAAAAACTCCCAGTGGCGCAACTTACAGGTTAGATTGCTGAGCCACACCATTGATGGCAGATTTGGTTTGTATCTGATTCACAGATGTAGTAATTTTGTAGGTTGGTTGGGATGAGTCTGCCGCAGGTGAAAGGCGAAACAGAGTTTCAATGTGGGAGATCGAACCAATTGCCGCTCCTTTCTTCATATGCCCCAGCCTTTCTTTGGCGTAAAGCGCCCTAGGCAAATAGGTAAATCAGCCTTAGGTTCATATTTCTGTTTTAGATTGCAATGCAAATTGCATAGCACAACAAGCACTTCTGATGGTTTACATGGTTCACTTTTATATTTGAATTTACAGATGACGAGTCATCAGAGATGGAAAACCTTTTCAAGAGGGCAATGCCTTGGCTTGGTGAGGAGATATGCATAAAGGATGCTCAGACCCAGAACACCACAATGCCTGGTCTGAGCTTGGTTCAATGGATGAACATGAACAGGCAGCAGAGCTCCACATTAGCTAATACAGGCATACAGTCGGAGTATCTGCGATCTTTAAGTAACCCTGCCATGCAAAATCTTGGTGCCGCTGAGCTTGCAAGGCAGTTATATGTTCAGAACCATCTCCTGCAACAAAACAGTGTACAGCTTAATGCTTCCAAGCTCCCTCAGCAAATGCAACCTATAAATGAGCTTGCCAAGGGATCGTTGTCTTGTAATCAACTTGATGCCATCACCAATCATCAAGAACTGAAGCAAGAAGTTGGCAACCAGCAGAGGCAACAGCAGCCCGTTAACCAAGCAATTCCTTTAAGCCAGGCTCAAGCCAATCTTGTCCAGGCCCAGGTAATTATCCAGACTCAGATGCAGCAGCAACAACAACAGCAGCAGCAACAGCAACAACAACAACAGCCGTCTCCAACTAGGTGTCAGCAGGGAACCAGTGAGCAACAGCTGCTTCTTTCACAGCAACATCAGGACCAGAATTTTCAACTGCAGCAACAACAACAGCTTTTACTTCAGCAACTGCAGCGGCAGCAGCAGCAGAATCAGCAACAGCTAAACAAGTTGCCAGGTCAACTTGTGAATCTGGCTGGTCAACAGGCTCAATTGTCTGAGCAGGAACTTCAGTTGCAGCTATTACAGAAACTACAGCAGCAGTCACTTATATCACAGCCAGCAGTTACACTCTCACGATTACCGCTAATACAGGAACAGCAGAAGTTACTTTTGGACATGCAGCAGCTATCGAGTTCTCATTCACTTGCCCAGCAGCGGATCGTGCCTCAGCAAGATAGCAAAGTTTCACTGCAAGCATCACAGGTGCCACCACCAATGAAGCAAGAACAGCAGAAGCTTTCCCAGAAACAAGTTGCACTTGCAGATGTGTCAGATGTTGCCTTTCCACCTATTTCGTCAACCAACGTTCTGTCCAAAGCTGGAAGCCAACTGATGATTCCAGGTGCTACACAATCTGTACTAACTGAGGAAATCCCTTCTTGCTCAACATCACCTTCTACAGCCAACAATGGAAATCATTTGGCACACCCAACCATTGGCAGGAACGAGCATTGCAAGGTCAACATGGAGAAGGTGCCTCAATCGTCTGTTCTGATGTCAATTCCAACATCTGGTGAAGTTATAACAACTCCAATAATGATGAAGGAATCATCGAAGTTCAACCATAATCTGAAGGAGAATGTAATCACCTCAAAGTCACCCACTGTTGGGACTGGACATGACAATCTTTTGAACATTGTACCATCAACAGACAACCTGGAAACAGATTCATCAGCAACTTCATTATGGCCTACCCAAACAGATGGACTTTTGCATCAAGGATTCCCCACTTCTAACTTCAACCAGCAACAAATGTTCAAAGATGCACTTCCAGATGTGGAAATTCAAGAAGTGGACCCATCTAACAATGCCTTCTTTGGGATCAACAGTGATGGTCCATTGGGCTTTCCTATGGAAACAGAAGGCTTGTTGGTAAGTGCACTTAATCCTGTGAAGTGTCAGCCTAATTTGTCAACTGATGTTGAGAACAATTACCGAATACAAAAGGATGCCCAGCAAGAGATCTCAACATCCATGGTTTCACAGTCATTCGGTCAGTCTGATATAGCTTTTAACTCAATTGATTCTGCAATCAACGATGGTGCCATTTTGAACAGAAATTCTTGGCCCCCTGCACCCCCACCACAGAGAATGCGGACATTCACAAAGGTTTGTGCTTCTTTACAGTTTACATAACCCAACTTACTGATATTATAACATTCAAATTTTGTGTTTAAAGACGGGTTAGTCAAAGTTCTGTCATATTCAGACTAGCAGAAAAGCAAGTGTATAACTGTCTTTTCAATAGCACATTTATGGTTTTAGCTATGCTAGTATATGGTGCCATGCTATTATGCCAATTGAGTAGTCAGGTACTGTTAAGCAGTTTAGAAATCATGATTCAATCGAGATAGGTGTATTAATGCTTGCTTGGATGTATGGTTGATGAGGTGGTCACATATAGCTTTAAAAGCTTGTCAAGGACTGGACACTTGGCAATTGGGACCTTCTATGACCATGCTCACTCTGGAGCCATAAACTCTTGAGCATGTGCTTTGTTTGCTATGGCAATCCATTCTTTTGAATGTGAACCTAACATTTTCATAAAAGTGACTGTAACATAAATCCTGTAGGTCTACAAGCGTGGAGCTGTCGGCCGGTCTATCGACATAGGTAGGTTCTCTGGATATGAAGAATTGAAGCATGCTTTGGCCCGCATGTTTGGTATAGAGGGCCAACTTGAGGACCGACAGAGAATAGGCTGGAAGTTAGTCTACAAGGATCATGAGGATGACATTCTACTTCTTGGTGATGACCCATGGGAGTAAGTTTGCCTTCCTACTTTTTGCTTTGTATTGAATTTTGTATTTTCAATATGAAAATTTGTCAAGAAAATAACATTGGAAGTGCCCAATGTAAATGTTTATACTGTCTATGAATGTAATATTTTTAAAAATGTACAAAAGTGAACAGCAATGTGCCTCTGTCTTCCTTTTTATTGATAAGGATATACTGGAGCTTATAGGGTGTGTAAATTTTGTAAATGCACTGAATATAAATGATAGAAGAAGACTTTTGTTGGTTATTATTGTAATAAAATGGGATGTGAATTATACAGGGAGTTTGTGAATTGTGTCAAGTGCATTAGGATCCTATCCCCCAAGAAGTGCAACAGATGAGCTTAGATGGTGATTTGGGGAACAATGTCCTCTCCAACCAGGCTTGCAGCAGCTCAGATGGTGGGAATGCCTGGAAGCCTCGCTGTGACCAGAACCCTGGTAACCCTTCGATCGGCTTCTACGACCAATTTGAATGATCTGATCACAGGTACGTACACACAGATTGCTTACAGTATTTCGTTTCATCCCTATGTTAGTTGTTGAACTGGATTTCACAATTATGAATTCAGAAATGGGAGATGAAAAGTATGTTGCAAAAAGCAACCAGTGTCCAGCCACCTACAGAATTATCGCCAAGCAATGCAGGATGCTGTAGACGTCTAGGCTTTTATAGCTGGGATAGCAAATGCTCCTCAGATTAGGGTATGTGTTAGATATATGTGTAGTTTTCTTGGTTGAAACAATGTAGGCAAGAAGAATGAAACTTACCTAGAGCTCTTGCGAGTCGAAACTTCAGACAGAAGGTTAGGCAAAATCTGAACTTCAGACAGAGTAGACAGATCTGAAGATAAAGTATTTTGATGGGGAGTAATTGTAATTCTGTGTTGAACTGCTGCTGGGGTTGCTTGAAACCCATGTAGAGCACTTTGAGTCTCAGTTCAGAAAATACTGAAGCAGATTTAAGAGGTTCTACTGATTAGTACTATTTGTGTAATGTGAATGGCCCATTTAGGTGTGCTTACATATGCTTGCTATTCTTTGTTTTCCCCATTGTTATTCCTCTATCTATTTTGAGAAAGTCAACAAATGGACAGCCTGTCCGTCTCCCATTTGTAGGTGTACTTGTTTAACTATAACCAGTTTTTATACTTTTATCGCACTGGCACTACGAGGAAACTCTATACATCTCATTTTGGTAAAGTTTAATGACAGAGTTTTATATATAATTTTTACTGCCAACTAGTCAGATCCAGATTCCAGATCCTAATCGCTGGTGACCAATATATAGAGCAGTAGACGTCACTGCTAGTGGTAGACATCTAGTACTAGAGTAGGAAGCAGAAACCTTATCATTTCACAGGACAGCACAGCAAAAACAGGCAGAAGAGAAGAGTCGATTTGTTCACATCCAAATGGCTCAAGTAACAACGTAACATATGTATGTTCCTAAAACACAGAAGTGCATAGTAGCAAGCACTCGTCGACTCTGAGCAGAAGAGGCTATACTATGACAAAGATGATTCTATGTCAATTTTGCAAGGATCCTGTTTAAAAGTTACAAACCAGATGAAGAAGTGTCTTAAAATCCCTCGAGTTCCTGCATGAATTCCTGAGTCATCTCAAGGTAGTCCTTCAAATGCACCTTCCTCCACTCCTACATACCACAAACATAATCATCAATACAAATCCAAGCGCCACACTGACAAACACGAACATCATAGGATACGATGATATTCAGTCAGACCTCAAAATCCCATTCCCCGTAGAGGTCAGGATCACGCTCGTTACCCCAGACCCCGTCATTTTTCATCGTTGGAATTGGAAACGAAACCATGAACCATCTGAGCTACTACTAAGGTTCAGAAAAGTTCAGAACAATGCGAGGTAGGGATGGGCAGTCAATCAGAATCAGATGGTTGCAATGTGCTCACAGTCAGTGAGACCTCGACAGTTGTCTTCACATACTCCTCGTCCTCGAACATGTCGAGCACATAGAGTTCCCTGTCGGTGAGCTCCTTGAGAACCTGGACGGAGCACAGACAGACAGTACAGAAGGCGACGGATTCAGATGGGAGCTGTCCGTACTTGCGACGGGTTAAGGCTAGCGTGTAGAGGGTGAGTGAGAGGCGGACGCGGACCTTTCCGCTCACCGCGTGCCCGCTGGCGGGGAGGATGGCCGGGTAGACGCGGCCCCTGAGGCTGAACCTGCGGTGATCGAGGAGGAGCGCGGGGGAGCAGGGCGGGGCGCGGCCCAGGAGGACCCGCACCACTTCCTCCGCCATCAGCGTGCCGTACACGAAGACTGTGTGAGGCCCGGCGGCCGCCACGGGAGGAGGCGACGCCATGAGAGTCGTGGCCAACGGGGGCAGGGGCGGAGCGGGGAAGGAAGACGACGACGCCGACGGCGACAGGTGGAGATGGAACGGAGAACGCCGGGCAGGCTGACAGGCCGATTGAATTGCGTTGGGCTTGGGCCGAGCCGCTGTTTGAATTGGGCTTCGTACGCCAGAAAGAATGGGCTGGAGTGGACACGGTTTTTTTAGTTTTATACTTTTATATTAGATATTTTATAAACTGGATGAATTGCATGGAAAGTTCTTCAACTTTTATCAACTTCTCACGTGTCAAAAGGATTGCTGCTAAAGGAATGCAACAAACTATAAATCTCACCTCATCCTGCGTACATGAGATAAAAAAAGACTGAAAAAATAAAATAAAATGCGGCTGCTAAATAAATGTCACCACTCAGGCACTCACCTCCTCTTGCGCACATGAGATAAAAAAAGGAGTGAAAAAATTTGGTTGCTAAAGGACTGAAAAGTGTAAATAAATATGGCGGCTCAAGGACTCACAAGAGAAATGTGTTTGCTAAAGGACCGTGAAGAGAAATGTGGCTGCTCAAAGATCGGGAAAAAAATTGATGGCTGTTAAAGGACCTACAAAAAGTGTGGCTGCTGGGATTCGAGCCCAGGTCTCCACGGCCACAACGTGGAATTCTAACCACTAAACTACAGCCACTTTGATGTTTGTTTGTTTCATACATCGTTCTATAACTTTGAATCAAAAGAGAGCTTCCTATCATCAAAAGAACCTTGCCACGTCTATATGCAAAGCTTAGAGCGACCCAACCTTGATGCATGCAACTTATGAGGTAGAGTCCATTTCGAAATAGGAGCCCTAATCCGCCGCTTCCACGTGAATGAATAATTGAAAACGGCTATGCGAGGCAAGTAATCATCTAACCTACTCGCTTGTTTCCATTGCAACAAACTGCTGTGTCCAGTTTCAGATTCCAGATTTAGACACCTCTTCCTCGCCCTGTCCAGTTTCAGGCCCCTGTCTCAATGAGTTCCAGCAATTACTACTCTCTCCTCTGTTCAGAATTGTTAAGACGAGTTTCAGCAATTACTACTGTTTCCTCTATTCAGAATTGTTATAAGACGTTATGTCATCTCAAACGAATTCTTACTGTTCTGTTGTATTTTCGCCTCCTCCCTCTCCTCGCAGTACCACCCACTGGTGTTTCAGTTACAACTCCTCCTGTCAGGTTTTAGATTCCGACTACAACACCTATTCATATCCAGTTCTAGGCTTTCAGCAATTCCATTCCTCATGCCCCTTTGGGCCTTCGGAATCCAGAAAATTTTTCTACAAGGCCGTGTTCCAGCGTTCCAAACAGGGCCTCAAGTTTTCGATATAATTCTTGTAAAATTTCTGCATTACAAGGTTCCTCAGTCCTCAAAGAGTACAACAATTCGTTTTACAAGGCATATAGAATCTAGAAACGTGACTTGACATGCCGTTTCTTCCAACAAACTGAAATTCTTCAGAAACAACCTTTACTGTTCTACTGTATTATTTTCCCTCATCACTTCTGATTTTTCTCAGCGCATCTATCTCCCTTTCATCTTCATCTTCAAGATGTACTAGCAGCAGTCTCTCTCAGCCAAAAAAAAAGTCAACGGAGATCGGGTAGCCGCGATCCATCAGCATCAAGCCTCCTGGACCCTGACCTTGCTCCCACAGCATCCGCCCGCCTTCGTCCGCGCCGCGTCGGCCTCGCCATGGCCGTGGCCGTCACCGGCGACGTGGCGGTCCAGGAACTCGCGGTTCTCCTTCCAGACCTCGCCATCATCATACACCTCCTTCTTCCAGATAGGCACGGACGCCTTAAGCTCATCGATGACATAGCGGCAAGCCTCCATGGCGTCGGCGCGGTGCGTGGCGGAGGCGGCCACGAACACGCTGGCCTCGCCCGCGGGGACGGCGCCCAGGCGGTGCGCCACGGCCAGCCGCCGCAGCGCGTGCCGCGACCGTGCCTCCCGCAGGATGGCCGCCAGACAGCGCCGCGCCATGGCCGCGTACGCCTCGTACCGGAGCTCCACCACGCGCCGACCCTCGAAGTGGTCCCGCGTCGTGCCCTCGAACGTCGCGATGGCCCCCGCTGACAGGTCCCGCACGTGGTCCACGTACCGGGTGATGTCTAGCCGCCCTGAACCTTCCTCCACTATCTCAATTAGGTCCTCGTCCTCCTCGACCGCCGCCGCCGCCGCCGGTGTCTCCTCAGGAGGAGGAGGGAGATCGACGCCCGCCATGGGCAAGCTCGGATCTTTGGACTCTTTGGTTGACTGAATTGGCAGAGCACGGATTGGAATTGAAGGCGTCGCCTGGGGTGGGGTGGGGTGGGATGGGAGATAGCAGTAGAGCAGATAAGGCTCTGTTCTTGTGTGGGGAAGAGGAAGGAGAAGGGGAAGGAAGGTCAAGGCAAGGCAGGTGGAGTGGAGGAGCTGCTAGAAGCCTAGAATGACGAGACTGCCCTCCACCTGAGCTCTGATTACGAGTGCAATGAGGTAGGCGAAGGCGCGAAGGCGATGCTGCTGCGTGCCACTCACTGCCCAACCAGCTCTGACTCTGAGGCAGGGGATCCGATCTCTAGTCTAGGGTTGAAGATTCGCAGCGACTTCCATTTAGAGAGGGTGCAGTCGTGGGCTGTGCTACTGGTGCAGACGAGCCAGGCCCAGGTAGAGAGGTGGAGGCGGGCGGCTGATTGTTGGGCTGGGAATGCGTCAAGGCCCATGCAAAGGAACGAAGAAGAAGGCGCGAAGGGGTTTGTGGGTGGTGCCTTTCGGCCTGAAGAAAAAAAAAATGTTTACCAGGCTGAATAGAGAGGGAAAGGAAAAGAAAAGAAAAAGTCCAATTTACCTTCCTAAATTATCTATGAAGTTTGGTTTTTCTTCATGAACTCGAAAACCGAGTAAACCATCTCCCCCAATGTTTAAAACCGTTTATTTTACCTCCTTGGCCTAATTATTGGTGATTTTTTATTTTTAGTTTAGAAATAAATCCAATAAATACCTGATTAAACCACGAAAATATCTCTAACCTTCTAAATTTCTGAAAAAAAACTAAAGATGGATTAGAACATGAGAAATCGAAATAATATGTTTATATCTTGTGAAAATTGTTTTTAGAATTTTGATTTAGCTTTAAATGGAAAAATATGCAAAAAAAATTCTAGAAAACTACAAAATGTTCTAATTCATGTATAACCGCATTTTAGGAACTTTTCACACTTTAAATATGATATGCATCCAATATAAATGCAACATATATTAATGTTGAATGCATTCATGTCGTCTCCATCTCATGTTTTCATTGTGAAAAGCATTTAATATTTAATTAGATATCATTTGGAATGTTTTGGTAGTTTTTCTGATTTTGTTGGATATTTTTCTAGTTTTCCTAGAGCTAAATCAAAATTTAAAAGATTCTAGAGATATTTCACAAATATAAACATATTATTTGGGTTTCTCGTGTCCTAATCCATCTTAATATTTTTCTCATAATTTTTAGAAGCTTAGACATGTTTTTCATAGTTTAAAACCCTCATTAGGTATTTACTATATTTGTTTTTAAACTAAAAGGAAAAAATTACCTTTAAAAACCACCTATAACCGGGCTAGGAGGTAAAATGAATGATTTTAAAAGTTGAGGGAGGTGATATATTCGGTTTTGGAGTTATGGGCCGTGAATAGTTCATAGAGCTAAAATATACTTTTTTCCAAAGGATAAAGGAATTTTGGGCTGGAAGATTTGGGCCATGACATGTTTTTTTTACCATTTTATAATTTGTGGAAAGTATATTTCAAATATGTTTTAAATACTTGAGAGTTGAAACTTTCAAATCAAACTCTTTTATATTTGGAACTAAACAAATATATACTTCAAACTCTATTAAACCCCACCCCCTTTTTATGCCCATTTAAAAACATGTTTTGAAAATACTTTTAAAACAATTTTGAAGGTGAAAATAATAACTTTTAGAGACCTTTTTGAAACTTAACTTTTAAACTAAATATTTTGATTGATTGATGATCAGGCAACTAACTTATAAGAGCATCTTCAAGAGTCTTTCTAAATCTCAACTTCTAAATCATCATTTGGATAGTCTTGTATAAAAATCACTTTGTATATCTTTTCACTTTGCAACAACTTTTCTATATTCCATTCACGCTCTAGAAAGTCATTCGTGTTAGATTTAATGTGGGCTAGGCCCAATATTTTATCTAATTAAATCAAATAATTCTAAGACTTGTATTAAATATTATGTGCTAATATTATATGGACGAGATGTTGGAGTGAGACACATGCATGCGGTGCATGTATTTGTTTTGTCATTGAAGTCACTTATGGCCGGGAGTTACAGGAGTTTTCTCTCTTAAATGACATTATGGGCTGGTAGTTTTGTCCTAAATGATGAAGGGAGTTTCTGCTTCTAATGGTAAGAGTTACAGGGGTTTCTGCTCATGAAGGCAGGAGTTTCTTCTGTGAGCGTCTCTTCCGCTTCGACTCTTGAACTCCCGCGGTGCCTATTCGTGTTCTCGCCACCGGATAAAAGCAAGACACACTCCAACATTCGACATAGAAGACACACATGCGCGCAAGAAATCCATACTTCTGCAGCAGCTAAGCTTCTCCGTCCCGGTTCTCGCACGCACGAGTCCTGGGAGAGTATGCCTCCAGAACGCCCGTCGTCTTCGAGTTCTCCTGCTCGGGTGAAGGACGACAATCACATTTTTGGGGAGTGTCGACTGCCGGCACGACTACTCGCTTCAATATCTTCTTCCGGTGCGCCTGCTTCGTCGTCTTCTTTCCGGTGTCCCTCGGTGGTAGCGGAGATCGACATTACAACCTCTCTGCACAGCATCGAGCGGGACGACTACATCAACAAACGCTATGTCGACTAGCGTGACCGGCATGGATGCCGCTAAGTATGAAATCATTCGATTTATCACTGTATTCTCTTTTACAAATGTCATCTACGTATATGTAAATGCTAGATCACACGTACACACTTATAATGTCATGAACATGATGTTTTTCATATTTTTATGGATTAAATTACTCGTTAAATTGCCTAAATATTTAACAATCCAAAAACGTGATAGGCTTTTTTCGAGTAGTGGTTTTGCGAGCATGCTGAAACCCAATGTTTTTAGGGCGCACACTATAAGAGATGGCGCCAGAGGTGCATTCTGTGGATGACCTCCATGCACTGCTTTCATGTGGTCGAACCTAGGTCGGCTGGGCCACATACCTCTGATGAGGATCGTGCGTGAAACGATGCTGATACTAGGTTCAAAGAAGGATTGTTGGGCGTGCTTGGAGACACCATAATTGATGCATATGTGTCATTGCAGACTGGTAAAGAGATATGGGATGCACTTGAGGCCCGCTATGGAGCATCTGATGCTAGCTCTGAGTTGTATGTCATAGAGCAGTTCCATGACTACCGGATGGTCGAGGACCGTCCGATGGTGGAGCAGGCTCATGAGATACAAGTGCTAGTAAAGGAGCTCGAGCTGTTTGGCTGTGTCCTTCCTGACAAGTTTGTGGTAGGTTGCATTATTGCAAAGCTGCCACAATCTTGGACTGATTTTGCTACTTCTCTGAAGCATAAGAGACGGGAGTTCGACGTTGCTCAACTCATTGGTACTCTTGATGTTGAGGACAAGGCGAGAGCAAAAGATGTCAAAGGGAAGAAGGTTGGAGAAGGGAATTCTAGTGCACACATGGTGCAGAAGAATCACTCCAAACTCCACAAGAGAAAAACCAGCAAGATGTGAAGCCAAAGAACACTACTTCTTTCAAGAAGAAGAAGAAAGACAACAAGGAAAAGGGCAATTGTTTCACTTGTGGCAAGTCTGGACACTTTGCGAGAGATTGCCCAGATGCGAAGTGGAAGCCAAATCAGAAGAAATCTATCAACATGGTTGAGGCTGATGGAGGAACATCGGGGTATGGTAATTTATTACATACAGTTCTTTCAGTTTTTAATTCACCTGATTGGTGGGTTGATACAGGAGCCAATATACATGTGTGTTCTGATATTTCCTTGTTTTCTTCTTATCAGGCCGAGCGGTCTTCCTCCTTATTGATGGGGAACGGGGCATGTGCGGCTATACGTGGTGTTGGTTCGGTCGATCTGAAGCTTACTTCGGGAAAGACCGTGCAGCTAAAGAACGTGCATCATGTCCCCTCAATAAAGAAATTTGATTAGTGGATCTTTGCTTTGTCGTGATGGTTACAAAGTTGTCTTCGAGTCGAATAAATGTGTGTTGTCTAAATTTTATACTTTCATTGGTAAAGGCTATGAGAGCGGAGGCTTGTTCCGTTTGTCTCTAACTGATGGTGATGTTAAGTCTGTGAACCATGTTAATAATCATAATGAGACGAATATGTGGCATTCGCGGTTATGTCATATTAATTTTAGTTGCATGTCTCGCTTAGCTGGTTTAAATTTAATCCCAAAATTTGATTTAGTCAAAAGTTCTAAGTGTCATGTGTGCGTTGAATCAAAACAACCTCGCAAGCCTCACAAGGCTGCTGCGGTGAGGAATTTGGCACCGCTAGAGCTAATCCATTCTGACTTGTGTGAGATGAATGGCGAATTGACTAAAGGTGGTAAAAGATATTTCATGACACTTATAGACGATTATACTAGATTTTGCTACGTATATCTGTTGAAATCAAAGGATGAATCATTACAATATTTTAAAATCTATAAACCTAAGGTAGAAAACCAACTTGAGAAGAAAATTAAAAAGTTACGGTCAGATCGCAGAGGAGAGTATTTCTCAAATGAGTTTTTTGAATTTTGTGCGGAGCACGGTATAATTCATGAGAGGACACCACCATACTCACCACAGTCTAATGGGATTGTAGAGAGAAAGAACCGTACTCTAACTGAGTTGGTTAATGCCATGTTAGATACTGCGGGACTATCTAAGGAATGGTGGGGTGAGGCGATTTTGACAGCATGTCATGTCCTGAATAGGGTGCCCACTAAAAATAAAGAAATTACGCCATTCGAGGAATGGGAGAAAAAGAGATTAAATCTCTCTTATCTGCGAACGTGGGGTTGTTTGGCAAAGGTGAATGTGCCAATTAACAAGAAGCGAAGCTTGGACCCAAAACCGTTGAGTGCATTTTTCTTGGTTATGCTATACACAGTATGAGTTATAGATTTTTAATAACAAATTCCAAAGTGCCAGACATGGTGAAAGGCACAATCATGGAATCAAGAGATGCTACATTCTTTGAAGATGAATTTCCTATGAAAAATACGCCTAGCATTTGTAGTCATGAATCTATTCCTGTTAATGAAACTTTTGAACCACTAAATGATGCTACGGATGTCACCCATGGAAATAATCCTGAGGAGGATAATAGTATGGTCTCTCGTAGGAGTAAGAGACGTAGGATTGAAAAATCTTTTGGCGATGACTTTATTGTTTATCTGATAGATGACACTCCCAGAACCATAGAAGAGGCATATTCATCTCCTGACGCTGACTTGTGGAAGGAAGCGGTGCAGAGTGAGATGGACTCAATTATGTCTAATGGAACATGGGAGGTGGTTGATCGCCCTTATGGATGCAAACCTGTGGGTTGCAAATGGGTGTTTAAGAAAAAGCTCAGGCCTAATGATACTATTGAGAAGTACAAGGCGAGGCTTGTTGCAAAGGGCTATACTCAGAAAGAAGGTGAAGATTATTTTGATACTTATTCACCAGTGGCCCGTCTCACGACTATTCGAGTGCTATTATCCTTGGCTGCCTCACATGGTCTTTTCATTCATCAGATAGATGTTAAGACAACCTTCTTAAATGGAGAGCTTGAGGAAGAGATCTACATGGATCAGCCTGATGGATTTATAGCAAAAGGTCAAGAGGGAAAGGTGTGTAAGTTAATTAAATCTTTGTATGGCCTTAAACAAGCGCCCAAGCAATGGCATGAGAAGTTTGACAAAACTTTGACATCAGCAGGCTTTGTTGTGAATGAAGTTGATAAATGCGTTATACTACCGCTTTGGTGATGGTGAAGGTGTGATTCTATGCTTATATGTAGATGATATTTTAATATTTGGAAATAATGAAAGTGTGATCAAGGAAGTGAAAGAATTTTTGTCTAGTAACTTTGAGATGAAAGACTTGGGTGTGGCTGGTGTTATTCTTAACATAAAGGTACAGAGAGAAGAAGGAAATGGTGGGATTATGCTTGGGCAATCCCACTATGTGGAAAAGGTGTTGAGTCGCTTTGGTTATAGCGAGTGCACGCCTGCTCCAACTCCTTATGACCCAAGTGTGGCTTTGAGAAAGAATCGAAGAATTACTCGAGATCAATTGAGATATTCTCAAATAATTGGCTCACTCATGTACTTAACTAGTGCAACGAGGCCAGGCATCTCTTATGCTGTGAGCAAATTAAGCCGGTTTGTGTCAAATCCGAGAGATGATCACTGACGTGCTCTCGAGAGAGTTTTGCGCTATCTAAAAGGTACTAAGAGCTATGGGATTCACTATACCGAGTATCCTAGGGTACTTGAGGGTTATTGTGATGCCAACTGGATATCCGATGCTGATGAGATTTACGGCACGAGTGGATATGTGTTCTCACTTGGAGGTGGTGCTGTTTCATGGAAGTCTTGCAAGCAGACCATCTTAACGAGGTCAACAATGGAAGCAAAACTCATGGCATTGGATACCGCCACAGTTGAAGCTGAATGGCTTCGTGAACTTCTGATGGATCTACCGATAGTTGAGAAACCAATACCGACTATTTCTATGAACTGTGATAATCAGACAGTGATAATCAAAGTGAACAATTCTAAGGACAACATGAAGTCTACAAGGCATGTGAAAAGGCGGTTGAAGTCTGTCAGAAAACTGAGAAACTCCGGAGTAATATCTTTGGACTATGTAAATACGTCTAAAAATCTGGCAGATCAATTCACCAAGGGTCTATCACGAAATGTGATAGAAGGTGCATCGAGAGAGTTGGGCTTGAGACCCACTTGAAGTCACACCATAGTGGTAACTTGTTCTATATGATCAGAGATCCCGTGAATTAGAATGGCGAAACAAGCTAGTGGTTGACTGAGGGAGAAACCCCTTTATAAAGTTCAAACTCATTGGAGATGCGCCGTTTCTCCTATGTTGTATGGTTGGTTGGATAAGTTCTTAATGTGATCCGAGTGGCTTGGTTAAGCAGGGATGTTGTCCTACAGGACATCCTATAAGGAACACACCTATATGAGTTCGATTGCTAGTCACAATCTATGAGATGTGGGTCATCTCTAGACACTCATGAAAGGCCACGAAGTGTGACTTATATGCTTCAAAATAGAGGGGATGCTTGTAGTAGCCTAGTACCATGATATGAACTTTGGTGAAGCTCATTTCGCACAAAACTGACAATTCAAGGCATAGTCCATTGTTCAGTTGTGAGTGAGTAGAATCTCTATTCTATACGGATGTTCAACTTAACAGTCTCCGTTGAAACTCTGGTATATCAAAGAATTATGGATTTGAGATTATTTAACACGTCTTAGAATTTGGTGGGGATTGTTAGATTTAATATGGGCTAGGCCCAATATTTTATCTAATTAAATCAAATAATTCTAAGACTTGTATTAAATATTATGTGCTAATATTATATGGACGAGATGTTGGAGTGAGACACATGCATGCGGTGCATGTATTTATTTTGTCATTGAAGTCACTTATGGCCGGGAGTTACAAGAGTTTTCTCTCTTAAATGACATTATGGGCTAGTAGTTTTGTCCTAAATGATGAAGGGAGTTTCTGTTTCTAATGGTGAGAGTTACGGGGGTTTCTGCTCATGAAGGCAGGAGTTTCTTCTGTGAGCGTCTCTTCCGCTTCGACTCTTGAACTCCCGCGGTGCCTATTCGTGTTCCCGCCACCGGATAAAAGCAAGACACACTCCAACATTCGACATAGAAGACACACACGCGCGCAAGAAATCCATACTTCTGCAGCAGCTAAGCTTCTCCGTCCCGGTTCTCGCGCGCACGAGTCCTGGGAGAGTAGGCCTCCAGAACGCCTGTCGTCTTCGAGTTTGCCTGCTCGGGTGAAGGACGACAATCACGTTTTTGGGGAGTGTCGACTGCCGGCACGACTACTCGCTTCGACATCTTCTTCCGGTGCGCCTGCTTCGTCGTCTTCTTTCCGGTGTCCCTCGGGGGTAGCGGAGATCGACACTACAACCTCTCTGCACGCACGGCATCGAGCGGGACGACTACATCAACAAACGCTATGTCGACTAGCGTGACCGGTATGGATGCCGCTAGGTATGAAATCATTCGATTTATCACTGTCTTCTTGTTTACAAATGTCATCTAGCGTATATGTAAATGCTAAATCACACGTGCACACTTATGATGTCATAAACATGATATTTTTCGTATTTTCTGGATTAAATTACTCGTTAAATTGCCTAAATATTTAACAATTTGCGTCTTTTAATTTTAGCTAGCAAAAATTTTGGAATAAAAAATAGTTATATTTAGATGATTATTTAGATAAGCTGTTGGAGAGTAGCTTTTTTTATATTAAAATCTCTATTCCTAGCATTTAAAAAAATAGAGAGTGTGTGTTGGAGATGCTCTAACATCTTTGAAAACCAAATATTATGTAGGAATTCTACAAACAAAATCAGATTATTTAAAAAATATAGACTGCGCACGTACGCACGCACACACAAAATAATATATATTAAATACTTGGTGCCATTATTATTCGATTAATTTGCTTATCCAAGCACATGCGAACTTATTACGACCAACTGCATCTCTGGCAAGAGCCAAGCCCATCCGTCTAGATTTGATTTATTTTGGCCAACCGCGCGCATCTCGATCTCTAGCAATTAAAGCCTGTATTCTGGCAGTAGATATGGTGACGTTTGGTTCCATCGCCGGCAACACAATAACGTGAATGGAAGATACAGGAGGGAAATCAATTATTTCCTTCCTAGCTGAAGCCACGCATGCATCCGTGTTCGCTTAGACCAGTCTCAATGAGATTTTATTAAAGTTTTATGAGTGTTAAATATACTAATGTGATACAATATTAATAAAGAGAGATGATGTGAGTTTCATAGAAGTAGGGTTTATAGGGATGAAACTCTTCTACACTTTCAAAACATGGTTGTGTTGAAAACTGGACCATAAAACTCTCATTGTGGAACGCTATGTTTTTTAGCCTGTTTTAATTCAATAGAAACCAATTTAATATAACGAACTTAACACGATAAGGTAGTAAACAGATACGAGTCTAAAAAGGATGAACATTTTTTTTACGCAGTTGAACTTATTATTTCACCTGAGAGTTTGTAGGGATCTAAATAATATGCCTATGCGCCTGTGTGTGTTTCGTCTTTCTAATTTGATCGTGGATCTGAGCAAGCGACTATCGCCGTCCGTCCGTAGTCGTCGTTCGCTAGGCTAGGCCGCCATGAAAATGACTCATACAGTACGAAGCTGGAAGTACGTACTTGACGATCCACAACACGTACATCTGGGTTGAATTTGTTCCTTCGGTTGCAGGTAAACATGTATATTCTTTTATCTACCACTATTATCATCCCATGTTTTGTCGTTGTGTAAACACGTTTCTTGATGGGTACGTACGCAATCATCATCATTCTACACTTCACGGGCAGTGGCAGATCCATCTTAAAAGTTTAAGGAGACTTAAGTTAAATTGTTTAGTAAACACGAAGCTATGGTTATAATGAAAACAAATGTTTTTTTATCATCGTCTTCAACCTCTAAGCCTTCCTAACCTTGCTCTCATGGATAAAATTTCATGGGAGGGTAAGGAGCTCCTTAGGTGCGGTCGCGGCAAGGGGGCTTGAGCCCCACAACACCGGTGGCAGATCCACATTTGTTTCCAGGGCCAATTAAATGAGGGATGAAAAGAAAGAACACTAAGGACAAAACTCTTAGGTGATAGGTCAGAGCACCTTGGTGAAAGATGTGAATCTATTCATCACTTCTTCATTGAAGCTTTATTTTGTTTGTTTCGAGAGCAAAAACTACCTGCCGCCAGGTCGGTGCTCGATCTGGTCCCGAACATGTGTGCAACCCAAAGATGAAAGTCTTCATAACTTTAGAGCCACTCTTGATGATTTGCCTACTGATCGATGATGCATTATGGGGCATCACACGCGCCCAAAACAAATGTTTCTACGGCCGCACAAGAAATAGTTTCTCAACCATCCTTCTCCAAGGCATGTTGGTATGATGTTAATCCTCGAATTTGTATTGGTGTTCCGTTATATGTCCTAAATTACTATTATGGGCTCAAGCAATGCTAATGCTAGAGAAGCCGCCTTGATCAAGCAGACATTTTGAAAGGAGTATTGGCTTGCGTATATAATATGTTATTCAAGATGCTGGGTAATATGGACATCAAGAAATGGTGTGATTTTGATAATGGCCAAGTTAACCTGAATGTGTGGAAGAATCAGTTCAAACTTGAACTTGGATAGGTGTGCACCAAATCCAAGCCAGCTAGGAAAGCTTCATTTAGTCTTTGGAGAGATAGCCTTGTATAGCTTTTTGTTTCTTTTCTTTTGGGTCTGGTTACCCTGTAATCGACTTCCTTTTTTTGTTTCCTCCCCTTTATGTACTTTGTCTCTATTCTTTCATTTAATGGAAAAAGAAAAAAAAATAGGTAGGGGACTCCCCTACTGTTCAGCTAAAAAAATGTTATTCTAGATGGACGGGGAACGGAGGGGGTGAGAATCAAATCAGTAAATAATGTGTGACAAAAAGAAATTGGACAATTTGAATAAAATAGGATCAAATAGCATATCATTGTCAGATGCTTTCAGCGACGAAGTGGTGTCAGTTCAGTTCATCGATGCATGTCCTTCATCAAACGTCCATCAGCTGCATCTTAGCTCAAAGTTTTCATGCATCTGTACTGTTCTGAATGTTGTGCTGCCTTTCTGCATTGGTGCTTCAAACCTGCAGGCTGCAGATATTTGATTAAATGCGTATGTTTAAGCCACCTTATTTTATTTTGCAAACTCCAAATCCTATAAAATGAGGCCATTTATTGTCCTTCAGGAGGAACACTCCTATAATTAGAGCCACAACCCGAGCAGAAAATACATCACTTCAGCACAAAACGGGATGTTGCACAATGATGCTTTTATTACTCTATGTGAGTGTTACATAGGACACTTTGGTTTTTGTAAGAAGTTATTTATCATTAAACCCCAACCAACAAGATCAAGTCGATCGTCTTTGGAGGAGCCAAGATCCACATGTGGCCAAGGATGAGAAAGCAGTGCATTGACAGTTCCTCATCTCTACCAACAAGGGCTGACACATGGAGTGGTTCTACTGCTCTAGTGCCCTCCCGTTCCTGTGTACTTTCATCGTATCAGATTTAGAAGTCATTTTAGACAAGATTTGGATCAAATATTAGGAATATAAATAATCAATAACTTTTAACTTGTTGAAATTGTAAATGTGAAAATTATATGAATAGGTTTGCCTTAAAAATACTTTTATAAAAATATACATATATTATTGTTTCATAAATATTTTTATAGAAATGAGAGATCAAAGTTATGTTTGGAAGACCATGTTACTGTTCTAAACGACTTTTAAATCCGATACGACTTTTAAATCCGATACGGAGGAAGTATTCGGTCAGTCATACGAGTGCATGAGGAGAGGGATATCCACCTTGATGAGCAATGTGAAAATCTGGTCAAGAAAGGCCATTGGTGTCGGCCTCCTCTACCTTGTGTGTCAACCCCGGCCCATATACAAGTACGTGGATGAGCAATACCATAACCAGGAAACCAATGTAGTCCTGCCTGACTACCAGGTGGAAGCTCGTGGCTCTAGGAGTCTAGGGGATCAGCTTGAACAATCACTACTTCATTAGCAGTGAAGCCATTTGCTCTCAACAATCCCCCAAATAGGGTAAGTTTTCTTACTTATCTTGATTGTTGGATCCGCTGATTGATCTCTCAATGACTTTAGTGATACAAGTGGACTAGCCTGCGAATCCACACATAGACTTAATTTTTACGAGTTCAAACGGTAACCCACAAAATTAAGCATATATATATAGGCTCGCGGGCTACCACTTTACATTCCTAGTCTACATGGCATTTTAAGGGGCAGTTGGGGGTAGCCATCCCAAACCATCGGTCTCTACGAATCAGCAATTTATAGTAGTTTATTATAAATAAAATTTGTAAGGGCAGGTGGACATTTATAGAGGCGGTTGAAAAGTAAATCGCTACTATAAATTATTTTTCAGAAAATTCTCAAATTTATATTAGGCTAAAAATAGCAACTTTTCTTTTTTGAATTTGCGGAGACCCATCCACACCAGCCACATTCGCACTGTTGGTATTTTTTATCGGCATTACTATAGGCTAGTAATACTACTATGTATATTCTAAATAGTTTACAAGATTGCATTAATAATTATCCATAAGGACACAGATATATCGATTTTTACAATTTCATCCGGAGTATTCAATATATCGTTATTTATATTTTTCTAAAGAAAGCTTTTAGATTGATCAAAATTAGCATATGAGTATAAATCAAATAATATACTTACAAGTAAACCGCATGCTAATGCTGGTGTCGGATACCTGAGAGTAGAGTAACCTAATACCGCACTTCACGAAAACAAAAACCACCCTATAATCCTCCCTCCAGCCTAAAAGACTTTCCGCCTCGCCCGATCCAGGGCGACGTCATCCGCGACGTCGTCTATCTTCGGGGGCGCTCCGCTCCGTCCGAGGGCAGCATCAACACCCTCGGAGGCTCACGTCTTCTCTCTCTCCCCGCATTGTACTCTGTCATCTCTCCCTACGTATAAAAGGGGAGAATGGACTCCCAACCTCTCTCTCTGGACATTCTGATTCACACACACTCGCATTCACGCGAGCACACACCAGAAACAAGAACCTCATACGCACGAGACCTGGGAACCTGCTTCCCTCTCTCCATTGCTTGTAGCTCCCCTCTACAAGCACTGCCAGCGCTGGGTAACACGATCTCGCCGCAAACTAGACGTAGGGCATTCGAGCCTGAACCAGTATACATCTCTGTGTCCTCCTAGCGCAACCATCCGATCTCAGACACGCTTAGAAATTTACTCATTGGATGTCTAGACCCGTCATTTTAGACACCGACAGTTGGCGCGCCAGGTAGGGGAACTTTGCGTGTCACCCGTATTTCGGATGACATCACGCCACATCGATTTCGCGTCAGGCTCCATCGTCCGCTTTGGTAGCCTGGACTTCCAGTGCCATGGGCAGGGGGCCGTCCTGGTCCTCCGTCGCCCCACTGCATCCTCCGAGGTAGCCGTGGACGCCGTCTCGGCGTCCATGGTCCACCTTGGCCTGTCTCCCTCCGGGGGGCAAATCGCTCAGGGGACAGCCGTCCCACGAGCCGACTACCCCGAGTTCGAGCGCCAGCTCGACACCCTGATGGGTCCTTAGCCGACCCGGGGTCCCTCCACAACCTCTACTTCGCATTCGCCAACGTAACGGCGCAGCTCGCGGGAGGACAATCGCTCTCCTCCGAGCCCATCTTGGCACCCGCTCCGAGGGCGCTACCATACGACACACGGAATGTCGCCGCGTCTTACCCGGAGGCGGTGGCCGCGGGTTTCCATGCTGACCCCGCAGAAGGGACATGCATCGGGCTCGCGTCACACCACCTACGGTCCGTCTCCAACCTCCTCACAAGCTCGGAGGCCACGTCATGCGCCGATTCCAGCCGCAGGAGCCTTGATCCCTGAGAGCCCCTGGACTTCGGAGGCCTAGGGGACAAGGAGACCTTCTACGGTTTCTTACACGCCAGCGATTATCTGCTTGGGTCTAGCTCGACTGACGGTAGTGTCAGCTGCGGACACGAATGCTTCATGTGCGACTCGCCGCAACATGGAGGAGCAGCTAACGCTACCGTCATCGTCAGGGACGAGGAGGAGGATGATGGAGCTCACATGCCCATGGGCAGGACAGCACCGGCCGCGCCCGCGCCACGGGGAGACCCGCGGTCCTCGGACCCCCGGCAGCGACAGCTTCGCGATCTCCGTGACATGGAGCGGCAACTCGCGGAGGGCCAGCGACGAGTGACGTTCGAGCGCGAAAAGCTTGAGCGCGAAGCCACCCGGGCGCTCGAAGAGCCTCGTGCTCGGTGGGAGGCCCGGATAGTGCACCAACGCATCGTCAACGACGAACACGGGACACCGCAGTTCGTGCGAGCAAGCCAGAACATCGCGGTAGCAACAGTTTTGTTGTGCAACCTCCCGGTTCCCGACACTCCCAAGGGGAAACTCGCCCACGACGAGCTAAGATCCCTTCTGGAGAGCGCTGCGGTCCAGCAGGTCGAGAGTTCAGCGTCGCGAAGACGCGGGCTCAACTCCAGCCAGCAAGCCGACCCGGCACCCAACGACCGCGAGGGATCGGTTCATTAGGCTCCCATGCCGCACGCACCCGACACCCAACGGTCCACGCCCGCGTGGGCGACAAGCGCGACGCGCATAAGCACGCCAAGCGGGATGGCACGAGCAGAGGCTACCCCGTTCGTCGAGGCGGTCGGTACGACAGCGAGGAGGATCGATCTCCCTCCCTCGAACCGGCGGGTCCCCTGGCGTTCGTCCGTAGCATCCGCCTCGCACCCTTCCCACAACGCTTCCGACAACCCGCTAACATCGTCCGGTACTCCGGGGAGACGAACCCGGGCTCTGGCTCGACGACTACTGCCTCGCCTGCCAGGCTGGCGGCGCGGACGATGACGAGTTCATCATCCGCAACCTGCCTCTCCACCTCTCGGACTCAACCCACACGTGGCTCAAACATCTACCCCCCAACACCATCGATGGGTGGAGTTCTCTGCGGCGGGCCTTCGTCAGGAATTTCCAAGGCACTTACACGCGCCGGGGGAACCCCTGGGACCTCCGCAACTGTAGGCAGAAGTCGGACGAGTCCCTCCGGGACTATATCCGCCGCTTCTCCCAGTAGTGCACGAAGCTCCCGACCACGGCCGACGCGGACGTGGTTGGGGCATTCCTCGCAGGCACCACCTACAAGGAGCTGGTTCACGAGCTGGGCCGTAGCAACCCTCGCACCACCGAGCGCCTCCTCAACAACTCCACGAGCTACGCGTCGGGTGAAGAGGCAGTCGGTGCAATCTTCCCCTCCGACAAGGGAAAGGGCAAGAGCACGGATGACACCGGCGAGGGCGCCTCTAACCGCGCCCAAGCCCGAAACAAGAAGAAGGGCAAGCCACAGCGTGGCGGCAGCGACAACATGGTCGCGACGGCGGATCGCAAGACCCCTCGTCCCCAGGGCGGGAAGAAGGGAGGGCGGTTCGACGACATGCTCACCAAGCCGTGCCCATATCACAACGTGCCGGTCAAGCACACACTCCAGGAGTGTGACATGATGTCCAGGTACTTCTCGGCCGTCCCCAAGAAGGACGACCAGCCGAAGCAACCGGACGGCCAAGATGGGGACGGGGGTCGCGAAGACTCCTACCCCCACGTGAATAAGTGCCTCATGATCTTCGGGGGCTCGGAGGCCTACGGTTGCAAGCGCCGACAGAAGATGGAGCGGCACGAGGTCTTCGCAGCCGCCCCGGCGACCCTGATCTTCCTCGACTGGTCGGAGTCCGACATCACGTTCGGCTGTGACGATCACCCGAGCCACGTTCCCCAACCAGGTCGCTATCCACTCGTCATGGATCCGATCATAGGGAATTTGCGCTTCACCAAGGTACTGATGGACGGGGGCAGCCTCAACATCATGTACTACAATGCCTTCGAGGCACTGGGGATGCGCAGGGAGAAGCTCTGATCATTGGGGGCTCCATTCCAGGGAATCGTCCCCAGAAGACAAACGACCCCCCTGGGGCAGATCGATCTGCACGTCACGTTCGGGGAGCCGGATAACTTCTGGAGCGAGCTCCTCACCTTCGAGGTCGTGGCCTACCGTGGAACGTACCACGCGGTGTTGGGGAGGCCATGCTATGCGAAGTTCATGGCCGTCCCCAACTACACCTACCTCAAGCTCAAGATGCCGGGGCCGCGCGGTGTCATCACGGTTACCTCCGAGCTCAAGGTGGCGTACTAGTGCGAGGTGGACTGCTGCGAGAATGCCATGGTCGAGGTGCGTAGCGAGGAACTGGTGGTGGCGATCGAGGCCGCGGACAAGATGGATGTCGACCCCTAGAGCGCGAAGAGCTCGGACGCCCGTATCACCAACAGCTATGTCGCTTTTCTACTTTTATTAAGTGTACCTAGCGCATTGTACATACGCATGTAATCTTTTTTAAGCAAAAAGTTCGAGGAATAAAAATGCGGGAACTCTCGAACCAATCGCTTAGCAAGGTGCACTCCCGGCGCAGGCCAGAGCACACCTCGCTCGGGGGCTGGAAAGGGGGGAACCCCGTGTTTTTCTCTCCAAAAAACTTTTTACGCAAAAACTCCGCATCTTTGCCCATTGAACGAAAACTCCGCCTCTCCCTGCCAAGAGAAGAAATGTCACCAGGCCGCGGCAACAGACTGAGAGGTACTCCGGCCCCCCGAAGCCAAGTACTTTCACCCAACTGCCCACCCGAGCAGATCAAACCTCTTACCAGGAAATGTAGAGCAAGTAGATCGAAAGGGAAAAAATGCGAAAACCAGAAAGCAGGAAAGCTTAAAACGAGCTCACTAGGAGCAATCGAACTTGTCCAGAGCCCTCCAGGGCACATCGTAGCAAAGGATAAATTAATTTTTTCTTACAAGGCCCCTCGACCCTGATCACTGACCATGCATGGTCACTCCTCTAGCGGCGGGAAGATCTCATCCTCAAGCTTGGCAGCTAAAATCATCGCGGGCTCCTCCGCGGCAGCATCGACCTAGTCGAGCAGGTCCTCCGGGGCGACCTGGGGGTAACCGTCGCTGACGAGCGCAGGGGTCACCGCGTCGTAGAGGCAAGCAGCGATTGCCATCGTACGATGGACCCCGACCGCAGGGCCTCTCGGATCCGAGTTTGGCCCTGCTCCCAGAGCAGGTCGACACGGTTCCTGGCCATGTCGGGCCCGTCCCCTGCGCCCGGCACCCCAAAGAGGTCGCACACTCCGAGCATAGCCTCCCGCAACGCCTGCGACTCCTGCGCACTAGCCCGCAGTTCTGGGGCGACAAAAAAGGGGGTGTCAACCTCCGAACTCAAAGGCAAAAAGCACCAAGGCAAATGGGCAAAGAAAGGTGGCGTACCTTCGTTCTCCTTCGCCAGGCCGTTGATCGTCGCGCGGAGCTGCGAGGTCACCGCCGTCAACTCACCGACTTGAGTGGAGAACTCCAGAATCCTCTGGTCGACGTCGACGCTATGGACATGCGCCCGACGTGACAAGTCCCTAAAGCTGGCCACGTCCTCGTTGCGCTCATGACGATTGTTGTCACGTTGGAACCGCATGGTGTTGCGCTCCTCCTCCATGGACGCCAACGCCAAAGCAGCTCGGCGCCGCTCTTGAGCCTCAACATCGCGCTCGACCATCAGACGTTCAACCCCGACCTGGCGCGACGCGCGCTCATCCTCCAGCATCTTGCGAACACTCTCGGCGTCGGCACGAGCTTCGCTCCACTCTCGCCCGATTCGCTCAACGTCGGCAGCACTCCAGCGCGCCCACGCTTGGGCATCCCCCGCCCTCGACTCCGAGGCGCTCAGCTGCTCCTCCAACTCTGCCACACGACGGCGAGCCGCGACAAGCTCCTCGGCCACAACGGCTTCCCCGGCGGACGTCCACAACCCGGGAGCCCACCGGCTAGCCTCGCGGTGGAGGAACTCGGACTTCTCGACACTCGTTGCCATCAGGATCTGCATGATGGGAGACGTCAAGGAATCGACAAAAAAGGACAAGCAAAAACTTACGATCAAGCGCCCCCTTACATTGCCATGGTGGGACAGATCGACGGAGAGCGCCGCAACCGCCCTCTGGATCAGCTCCACTCCACGCGCGACGAGGTGCTCGTGCTCCCGACGGGAGTCCACCACGCGGTTCCAGTGGCGAAGCTCGCGCTGGTCGTCCAGCATGAACACCGGCGCCCCCAGGTTCTCCCGGTCAACCCAGGCAAGTCGCTCACCGTCCCCAAAGGAAAGCCGGTCGAGACGGAGACGGCGCAGGGCCCCAGGGGCGGCGCCTTCCCTAGCACCGGCCACCTCACCCGGCGAGGTCGTGCTGGACTGGGAAAGAACGACTTTTGACGCTCGAGCGGCCGCGAGCTCCTCCTCGGTATACGACCGGGGACCCACCGCGTCCCGGGCCAGCACGTTGGGAGGAAGGGGGCTGCCCAAAAGGCATCCCTCGCTCACCCCGGTCGTCGTCGCCTCGGTCCCGAACGTCACGGCCGGGAGGCTTGAGGTCTCCCCCACATCTTCAGGACCCCCCACATCGGCCACGCCCGCCACCGTGGCCACCACCACGTTCTCCGTCACCACGGCCGGCTGGTCCGCTGCGGCGTCCATGGACATGGGGTCACCCAGGCCGCCCTCCTCCCCGAAGTCGTCGACGAATACCACCTCCGGGGGAGAGGACGGCGCGATGGCCGCAGGACTTGCGGCTGCAGGGGGCAACAACGCCACGGCGACGCCGGCACTGGAAGCGTCGCTCGTCACGCCCCCAGCCGGGGCCGGCTCACCCGCAGCAACCACGGTCGCGACGGCACTCACTGAACCAGGCGGCGTGGATGCGCCGCTCTGCTCCAGGCCGATGTACGGCGCTCCCCGGCGCAGTTTCTTCCACAGCGCGTGCGCGGAACCTCCGACGAACCTAAACAACACCATGTGCGGTCAAGGCCCGGGGGAAGCTTTCTTCGCTGAATGAGCAGGGAAAGACACCAAATAACGCAAGCTTACCGCGGGGAGAAGACGCGGTTACGTTTCCGCTTCGGCTCCGCTTCGCCGTGACCTCTGGTTACCGGGCCACTGCTCCGTTCGCCGCCCTCACTCCCCCCGGACGGGGCGGAACAAGGGGTGGCCGGGGGGCCACCAGCAACGCCACCCTCGGAACTCCTGGGGGTCAAGTGTGCGCCGAGCGTCCTGACCGGGGGCGCCTCCACCGTCGGCGCAGCCCCAGCAGGGTGACATAGTGTTCCCGCCGTCCGCAGCGCCGGGACCACCTCGGACAGAGGACACATGTCCTCATCATCACCATCGTCATCATCGTCATCGCCGCCGAGGTCCTCCCAGTCCTCGTCGGACTCGGTGGAGGACTCCTCCTCCGACAGTCCCTCACGACGCTGCTTAGCCCGTAACATGTCCAGCCTCGTGTGCTTTAAGGCCTTGTCAGCCTTCTTCTTCTTCCTCTCGGCGGCCGCTGCCTGCTACTGCGTGTTCTGCTCCCTGTTCACCGCCCGCTGCTCCGGCAGAACAGGGAGGGGAACGGCCACGTGACGGGCCATCATCCGGGGCCCCTGTGGAGGAAGAGCAAATGACGCGCAAATCAAAATCACCAAAGAGAAGTGACACAAGGGTGCACCGACGCAGCACGATTTGCACTCACCAGCGCGACGAAGGCGTTCCCCAGAAGCTTCCGAGCGGCAGTGATTGCATCGTCAAGTCTCAGCTCTGCCTCCGCCATGGCGGACCGCACGCGCGACGCCCCGGGCACCATCTTATTCAAAAGGCGCTCACGCTCCATAAGCGGGAGCACTCGGCGCTGGAGGAACCGCACCACCACCCCCGAGAAGTTCAAGCCATGATCCTAGAGCCGTGCCAGGCTCCAAAGATAGGGATCTGTCCCCTGGCGCTCATGACGATCCAGCCCATAATGCCAACTAGGGAGCTCGTCGCTGAAACGACGGCCCGTGTAGACCGGAGTGGCACCTCGGGGTGGTTCCTGATGTAGAACCACTGCGAGTGCCACCCCCGGTTCGACGATATCGCCCGCGCCGACATGTAGAACTCCGCGTTGGAGGAGCGGATGCTGAGAGTGCACCCCCCGCACGGCACCACCGACCTCGTTCCGCCGGCGTTGATGACGAACATCGACGTCCGGAAGAAGAACTTCCACAGAGCGAAGTCCGCCTCCGTCGCCAGCATCCCCTCCGACATAGCCGCGAAGGCCGCAAGGTGAAGCACAGAGTTGGGATTGAGATTGTGGAGCTCAATCCCATAGTGGTGGAGGATCCCACAGAAGAAGCGAGTCGGCGGCGTACCGAACCCGCGCTCATGGAACGGGAGAAAGGAAACCACGTACCCCGTCGGCGGGTTCGGGACATCGACGTTCGTAGGGATGATCCACTCAACATCGTTGTCATCGGAAAGCTCGGAGCGCAGCAGGCCCGCGTCCACCAGCTCGAGCACCCGCTCATGGGTGAGCGAACACCAAGCCCAGCTCCTCTCCGGATATTCCCCGACCATGGAGGTACAACTCATGACTCGAAGCGACGGTGGAAGGCGTGGCTAAAGGCGGAGGCAGAGCGACGAAAACCCTAGATCCGAAAGGGGGTTGTGCGGGCAAGCTATGAGGAGAGGAAGGCGAACAGTACAAGTTCACAGGGGATGAAGCGACGCACAGATATTTATAAGGACCCGGAAGGCGGACCGGCGCTCCCTCGGCTCTTCACGCCACGACCTCATGACCCAAGTCGCATTAAATGCAGCCGTTCGGTTGTGTCCTCTCCATCGCCCGCGGGAACCCCGGGAGCCGCACGCACGATGGCAGGTAACTAACACCGCCCGCCTTTTTCCTCGCTCCGATCTGCGTCCCCCGTATCTATCATCATTGCAGGATCCATCCTGGGCCCATCACGCCGCACGTATGGATTTTCTTCTTATGCATCCTCAACCAAGGCACACGCCCTCCGAGCACAAGCGCACCTCAGGAGAATCTCTGACTCGTCCGAGCTCGGTCGACATACTCAAAGGTTGGAGGAACGCACGCGTGGCACAGCCAGCAGGAACGGCCTATGGGCCCAGGTAAGTCAAAGGGATAAGGGCTATAGACGCCCCGACGGCCCACTACGGTCCAGAGATACGGAGGCCGACCCAGCGGGGTTTGAAACGGCCGACTCAGGACGACAGAGCAAGGGGCGAATAGGAAATGGACACGCTAGCGGTCATTAGCCTGGCAACCGGATGCTAAGGTCATTTCCAGATTTCGTATTTGAGTCCGTTTTCGGATGGTTGGTTTATGGTATTCCTCCGAAGGAAGGAGCCGAGCCCCTGGGACCCGTCGAAAGGACCCTGGTACTAGATGAAACCGATTTGGGGTGAGCCACTGCATGGGCCACTAGTCGGGACCCCATCGAATGGGAACCAGCACCCCACTCAGATTTGCCTGATATCAGCTCGACGAGCATCCATGGTTCTTCCGCCTCGAGGATAGCATGGTCTGGCTCATATTCCCCCTTCTTGCGGAGAGATGCGCGGGGAACTTACAAAAAAGACGATGTGGACCCGAGACGATTCCTTACATCGAGTAGGGACTCGGGGGCTGCCATCGCACCCCTGGTTCTCGCAACCCGGCAAGGGGAAAACACGCCAAGCCTCACTCGTCAGAGGTCCGCACAGGTAAACGAAGAACAAACACAATTTCATTTTCTTACACTAATGCTTGCAGGGGTTACATGCTCTACAAGAGCCTCGGGGGCTAAGCCCAATCATCAGACATCAAAACACAAAACGGTTACAAGGTGGACTGAAGGGAAATCCCAGGCCAAGAAGGTCGAAAGCCAGAAGCACTACACAAGTGCTCGCGCTAAGGGCACCGCCATTCGACGCACCCGGAATCCAGGTCAGGCAACCCAGCCGCGGGGCCCGGGGAACGCCTGCCTGGCATACAAGATCGCATCGGACAGTGGTGTCACGACCCGCTAACCACTCTGACCAGGCACGATGTAGCTGTGGGAGAACAGTGGTTGCCTCGTCTTCATGAGACCTCGGGTCGTGACGGCACTACACCCTCCCCCAGATCTGGTTGGGCACTTTGCAGCTGTGCGAACACAGCTGCCCCACGATCAAGGTCACCGCCGGTGGGGGACTCCGGGCTCGCCATGCATTGGCAGCTCCAAGCCCACATATCTCTTCGACGGCGACACAACCATCAACCAACAGCCAAGGATGAGCTAGCTCCTGGGGTCACGCAGGCGGACTGCCGTAACCTTTCCAGTGGACACATCCTTGACCACCCGATGGGGAGGGGATAGCACACCACCACTCCTCGGACACAGAGAGAAGGACCTATCCGGCGAAAGGATAGTCCCTGCGCCTCTCGGCCCTTGGAGCAGCGGCAGCAGGGGGCGACGACACCTTCTCGCCCTCCCAGTGGCTAGGATAGGGGGAAGGAGTGCGCACCTCACATAACTTTCTCTAATTTCTGCCACTTGGCGAGATGGGACACCAGCACCCCTCACGCAGAACTTCCCCTAATCTCGGTTTGCTCTCAAATGGCCGCACGCTAGGGTGGCTCGAAGAGATCTCCGACCAGGCCTCAGAGGAAGAAGATGGGGCAAGCCATGCTGCGAGATAGTTGTGTTTTCGCACATACGGCTACCCCTATTTATAGCCCGCGAGGGCATACACGCGGCAACCGACCCGTGAGGCTACAACACTTGCCCTCCCTGACTAGGCCGCACTGTGCGTCAGTGCCTATTTTTGAGAGGGTGCGGCAGGACTATAAATGGCCAGACAGACGGCAGACCCAGTGCGCGTCGTTCGAAAGTTTGACCACAAGAGGGTGGTGCGTCGGCAGCGCCCCTCAAACAGGAAAACACGGCACGCCCCTTTGGGCCACGAGGGGTGCAGTCACATCCCGGTCGTGACTATACGGCGACGATCGATCAGGCAAGCACTCTGACCGGAAGACAGCATTGCGTAGTCCCGATTTGTCACTTCGAAACACGCCAGCCCAAGTTCAACAATGCACCCTGCGGCAGAGCTGGCGTGCAAGCAAAGCTCTGGCTTTCCGCGTACGGAACAACCCTCTTCTTTCCCTTACCTCATAATGAGGACGAGGGGACAGACATTGCAGGCTCGACCGAATAAGCCCTTAGGAGGAAAAATCACCCTCCTAAGGCCTCAGGGGCTACACCCGACGGGTGCGCTCGCGCGCACCCACTGGAATAAAAAAACTTAACCACCACCGTAAGCGCTCTCAGAAGCCTCCGGTGTAGTCCTGCTACTACACCACAGGCTCAGGGGCTACTGTCAGATACCTGAGAATAGGTGTCGGGTACGAAGGTAAGGGGTACCCTAAACCCTTCGATAAATTAACGCTAAACATAGCAACCATTTTTAAGGCAAGGACCAGCCCACTACTCGGTAAGACGCGGCCCATCAATCGAGGGCCCCCTCTACACCAACTGCGGCAGCAAGCCACGGGCCGGCTCCACCTCGACGACGGACGAGGGGGCGAGCGAACGACCCCCGGCTCCACCTCGACGACGGACGAGGGGGCGAGCGAATGACTCCCGGCTCCACCTCGATGACGGACCGAGGGGGTGAGCGAACGACCCCCCCCGGCTCCACCTCAACAAACGAAGAACGGACGAGGGGTCGAACGATCGACCCCCCAACCTCTACGTCGACCCTTCCGACCCCGTCGACGCCTCGACCTCTACCTCGGCCAGGGGTCGAGCGGACGACCCTCGGACGAGGGGCTCGATTAACCCAACTGCTCTCGGCATGGGTTAAAGTGAACCCACCTAAAGACATGGGCGCCCGCGTCCGCTGTCAAATCCGCCAACTCCCCGTCAGGTCCCCGATTCCTGTCAACTGTGCCGCCACTGTCGCCACTACGCGAGTACGGACTCCAACAGTACCCCTCGGAAAGTGAACAGTGCGACCCTCGACGACGACTTCGGGAACGCGACAAGAGCCACACAGGGCTCGACCCCCTCCCTCGACCGGGGGCTCGACCCCCCTCTCTTCAACAACTCGGGTACGGAAGCCGTCCCATCCGCCCCGTCCCGCTTCGGCCGTGGGACTCATGCCCGCCTGCGGACACTGCACTGCGACGACTTCTACTGCCGCCACGACCGGGGACGCCTGAAGGACGGGAAGGCCATGCTGCCACAGTGCTCAACGTCTCTCCGACACCCTCGATCCCGTCACCACCGCGTGACCCGTTCCCATACGGGCTCCGCAACAGTGCCGAACTCTACTCTGCCTTCGCAGGGCTGCGGACACATACATACGACGACTCTCCATGGACTCCGTTGTGGGCGACGGCCGATCCCGTCACCACCTCTTCACCAGGTGAGCCAGAGCTGCCCCGTACGTGGGGCACGTTATGACGGCGCCTGGAGGAGGAAGAAAGGGGTAGGCTCTTCCCCCACTTCTACCACGCCGACTTCGACTCGGACTCTCCCGACGAGAGTTACGACTCCACTCGGGAGTGCTTCCACCTCGACGAGCAAACCGTCCTCCAGGACGACGTCGACGATACCGTGGCCACCGAAGAAGGGGGAGGGGCTAACGCTACACCGGCACGAGATGCCATCCCCCCAAGTCCTGATAGAGCCGATCCACCCCCCGACGTCCAGATTACACAGGTCCGAGAGCTTCTCGGCAAGCTCGAGGAGGAGCGCCTGCGTCTCCAGCAGCTCGAACACGCCCTCGAACGGGATCGAGGGCGTCCTCAAGGTGGAGGAGCGCGCGAGCGGGCCCGGGCAGTCCACCGGCAGATCGTCGAGGAGGGGAACGCCGAACCCCGAGTCTTCAACTGCGCCAGCCAGAATGTCGTAGCAGCCGCGATGCTGCTCCGCGACATGCCGGCGCCATCGACCCCCCAGGCACGGCGTATCAGGGACGAAATCCAGGGGCTGCTCCAAACTGCGGTCGTGCAGCAGGCGGAGAGCTCGGCCTCGAGGCGTCGAGGGGCTGCCTCTGAGCGACAAGCAGCGCCCCCTCGACAGAATCGGGAGGTCTCTGTCCACCAAAACAAGGCGCCCCAAGGCCAAGTCGAGCGACGACCGGTTCAGGAACGCCTCGTCGACGACCTCCCCCCTCGAGTGAACAACAGACGTCGGTACGGCGACGCCGAGGCTCGAGGCTACAGCGCTCACCGAGGTGGGCACTACGACAGCGACGAAGACCGATGTCGGTCTCCGGAGCCGCCGGGGCCCCGAGTCTTCGGAAGAACTATCCGGCGGGCCTCCCTGCCCGTACGTTTCCGTCCACCCACCAGCCTGGTCAAGTACAACGTCGAAACCAAGCCAGAGCTCTGGCTTGCCGACTTCAGGCTGGCATGCCAGCTGGGTGGAGCCAAAGATGACCTAGTCATCATCCGGCAACTCCCATTGTTCCTCTCCGACACCGCTCGAAGGTGGCTCGAGGAGCTACCCCCGGACTTGATCCAGGACTGGTCCGACCTGGTCCGGATCTTCGAGGGCAACTTTAAGGGCACCTACGAGCGGCCGGGCAACTCCTGGGACCTTCGCAGCTGCAAGCAGAAACCAGGGGAGACCCTCCGCGCCTTCACCCGCCGATTCTCGAAGCAGCGTACCGCACTGACCCACATCTCCGACCATGAGGTCATCACGACGTTCATCGCCGGGACAACCTGCAAGGAGTTGGTGCGGGAGCTGGGGCGAAACATCCCCAAGACCGCCAACGAGCTCATGGACGTCATCGCCAACTACGCAACTGGCGAAGAGGCCGTTGGCGCATTCTTCCAGATTCCCCCAGGGAAGGGGAAGGGCAAGGCGGAGGAGCCCGGGGGCTCGGACGATGGGCCCAAGAGAAACAATGGGCCCAGGAGGAACAATGATGGCAACGGCGGCCGAAAGAAGAAGAAGAAGAACCAACCGGGCCGGTGCAACGTCGAGCCCAACGTCGAGCACGACGACGAGCCCGACGACCTTGTCGCTGCAGCGGACAAGCGGAAGCCTCGAGGACCCCCTCCCGACGGGGGCGTCTTCGATAAGATGCTGAAGGAGCCTTGCCCCTATCATATGGGGCCGGCCAACCACCGCCTCGAGGATTGCCGCATGCTCCGAAAGCACTTCGTCCCTCCTGGCTCCAGGAGAGACAACGACAAGGAAGACCCGCCCTGTGACGCCCACGTCAGGGGTGATGTCAGAAAAGGAGGCTTCCTCGAGATCCACGACTGCTACATGATCTACGGGGGACCTTCGACTCGCCTCACCACACACCAGCGCAAGAGGGAGCGTCGAGAAGTTTTTTCCGTTCGGGCCCAGGCCCTGCGGTACCTCGACTGGTCCCATACGCCGATCACCTTCGATCAGGACGACCACCCCGAGCACGTCCCCAATGCGGGGGCTTACCCGCTCGTCGTCGGCCCGATCATCCTCAACACCCGCCTCACCAAGGTGCTCATGGATGGGGGGAGCAGCCTCAACATCATCTACGCCGAGACCCTCGACCTCCTGGGGATCCCGAGGACCATGCTCCTGCCCAGCGCGGGGGGGTTCCACGGGATCGTCCCGGGGAAGAAGGCACTCCCGATCGGCCGCATCAAGCTGCCGGTTTGTTTCGGCGTCCCCTCGAACTTCCGAAAGGAAGAGCTGACCTTCGAGGTGGTCGCGTGGCGAGGCACCTACCGCGCCATCATTGGTAGACCGGGGTACGCCAAGTTCATGGTGGTCCCGAACTACACCTACCTCAAGCTCAAAATGCCGGGGCCCTCGGGGGTCATCACCGTCGACACCTCCTACGAGCACACATACGACTGCGACGTCGAATGCGTGGAAAAAGCTGAGGCCCGTGAGGAGTCGGCTATCCTCGCGGCCCTCAACGACTTGTCCGGAGAGATCCCCGACCCCAAGCGCCACGCTGGCAACTTCAAGCCGGCGGAAGACATGAAGACTGTCCCGCTCGACCCCGACCTCGTGGATGGGAAGGTGCTGACGATCAGTGCCACCCTCGAGCCCAAATAGGAAGCCGTGCTCGTCAACTTTCTCCGTGCGAATGCCGACGTGTTCGCATGGAGCCCCTCGGACATGCCGGGCATTTCGAGGGAGGTCGCCGAGCACTCCTTGGACATCTGAGCCGGGTCCAAACCGGTGAAACAACGCCTGCGCCGCTTCAACGAGGAGAAGCGCAGGATCATTGGGGAGGAGGTCGACAAGCTTTTGAAGGCCGGATTCATCAAGGAGGTACATCATCCCGAGTGGTTAGCTAATCCCGTGCTTGTAAAGAAAAAGAATGGGAAGGATAGGATGTGTGTAGACTACACCAGTTTGAATAAAGCATGTCCTAAAGTTCCTTTTCCTTTACCACGCATCGACCAAATAGTAGATTCCACTTCAGGATGTGAAACCCTTTGCTTCCTTGATGCGTATTCCGGCTACCACCAAATAAAGATGAAGGAGTCCGATCAGCTCGCGACCTCCTTCATCACTCCCTTCGGCATGTTTTGCTACCTCACCATGCCCTTCGGCTTGCGGAACGCCGGGGCCACCTACCAGCGATGCATGCTCCA
This sequence comes from Microstegium vimineum, assembly GCA_022036555.1. Lineage (NCBI taxonomy): Eukaryota > Viridiplantae > Streptophyta > Magnoliopsida > Poales > Poaceae > Microstegium > Microstegium vimineum. Next base: position 45,050,378 of record CM039121.1, on the reverse strand, counting down.
CGTCTTCGGGAAACACATAGGGCCGACCGTCGAGGCCTACGTCGATGACATCGTGGTCAAGTCCAGAACCGTCGAAAACCTGGTCGGAGACCCCGAGATCGTGTTTGGGTGCCTTAGGGCTAATCGCATAAAACTAAATCCCGAGAAGTGTGTCTTCGGGGTCCCTCGAGGCATGCTCTTAGGGTACATAGTTTCCCAGCGCGGCATCGAGGCCAATCCCGAGAAGGTAACCGCCATCACGAGGATGGGCCCGATCAACGACCTCAAGAGCGTGCAAAGGGTTACTGGGTGCCTCGCCGCCCTCAGTCGCTTCATCTCGAGGCTCGGAGAGAAGGCCCTACCCCTTTACCGACTCCTGAAGAAGACGGAACACTTCGTGTGGACCACCGAAGCCGAGGAATCTCTCTCGAGGCTCAAGGCCTTACTCACCTCGCCCCCGGTCTTGGTCCCCCCGAGCCCGGCCAAGCCCCTCTTGCTCTATGTCGCAGCGACTACCCAGGTAGTCAGCGCGGTCATAGTGGTCGAGAGGGAGGAGGAAGGACACGCCCTGCCGGTTCAGAGGCCTGTCTACTTCGTGAGCGAGGTCCTTTCCGAGACCAAGACGAGGTACCCCCACATCCAGAAGCTGCTGTACGCGGTCGTCCTCACTCGGCGTAAGCTCAAACACTATTTCCTGGGCCATCCGGTCACTGTGGTTTCATCTTTCCCCTCGGAGAAATAATCCAGAACCGGGAGGCATCGGGAAGGATCGCAAAGTGGTCCGCTGAGCTCATCGGGGAGACCCTCTCCTACGCCCCTCAGAAGGCCATCGAGTCTCAGGTACTGGCATATTTCGTTGCAGAATGGACCGACACCCAACTACCCCCAGCGCAGGTCTAGAGCGAGCTCTGGATCATGTACTTCGACGGGTCGTTGATGAAGACAGGAGCAGGCGTCGGATTGCTGTTCATATCACCCTCGGGGGTCCATATGCGCTACGTCATCCGCCTCCACTTCCCCGCCTCCAACAACGTCGCCGAGTACGAGGCCCTCGTCAACGGCCTGCGCATCGCCATCGAGCTCGGGGTTCGACGCCTCGACGTGCGAGGGGACTCTCAGTTGGTGATCGACCAAGTGATGAAAGACTCGAGCTGCCACGATCCTAAAATGGAAGCCTACTGCAAGGAGGTCTGAAGGCTCGAGGACAAGTTCTATGGCCTCGAGCTCAACCACGTAGCCCGTCGGTACAACGAAGTTGCCGATGAGCTGGCCAAAATCGCGTCTACTCGAGGGACGGTCCCCCCCGACATCTTCTCGAGGGATCCGTCGTCCTAGGCTCGGGGGCTCCCGCCCTCGAGCACGGGGTCGACCCACCCCCCTCGACCGATCCCCCCTCGAGCGGGGGAGAGGTCATGGAGATCGATGGGGCCGCCGCGGCGCCAACCCCTCCGACGGATTGGCGCGCGCCTTACCTCGAGTACCTGACGCGAGGCGAACTCCCAGAAGACCGCACGGAAGCCCGTCGAGTAGCTCGACATGCCAAAACCTACGTCCTATACGGGGATGGCCGCGAACTATATCGACGTAGCCCGTCGGGTGTACTTCAACGCTGCCTCACCCTCGAGGAGGGAGGGCATTACTGAAGGACCTACACTCAGGGGCTTGTGGCCACCATGCGGCGCCGAGAACGCTGGTAGGAAGTGCCTTTCGACAGGGTTTCTACTAGCCGGCGGCTATCAACGACGCCACCAAACTCGTTCGATCCTGCCAGGGATGCCAATTCTACGCCAGGCAGACCCACCTACCCGCCCAAGCTCTTCAGATGATACCCATAACTTGGTCGTTCACAGTATGGGGCTCGACATGGTCGGCCCCCTGAAAAGAACCAAGGGTGGGCATACTCACCTGCTCGTGGCTATCGACAAGTTCTCGAAGTGGATCGAGGCTCGACCCATCGCCAACATCCAGTCTCGACAAGCCGTGCTATTCTTCACCGACATCATCCACTGCTTCGGAGTCCCCAACGTCATCATCACCGACAATGGCACGCAGTTCACTGGTCAAAAGTTCCTGGACTTCTGTGACCATCACCACATCAGGGTGAATTGGTCTGCAGTCGCCCACCCTAGAACTAACGGTCAGGTCGAGCGTGCCAACGGTATGGTTATGCAGGGCCTCAAGCCAAGGATCTTCGATCAATTGAACAGGCATGGAAGGAGATGGGTCGACGAGCTGCCCGCTGTGCTATGGAGTCTCCGAACGACACTGAGTCGAGCCACGGGGTTCTCCCCGTTCTTCTTGGTCTATGGGTCCGAGGCTGTCCTCCCCACTGACCTCGAGTACGGGTCCCCTCGACTGAAAGCCTACAGCGAGCTAGCCAACACGGTAGCCCGAGAGGACTCCCTCGACCAGCTCGAGGAAGCCCGTGACATGGCCCTCTTCAAGTCGGCACAGTACCAGCAGACGCTGCGGCGCTACCACGACAAAAACGTGCGCAAAAGGGACCTCAACGTCGGCGACCTCGTTCTGCGCCGTCGACAAAGCAACAAGGGGTGTCACAAGTTGACATCACCTTGGGAGGGACCCTTCATCGTGGCAGAGGTGCTGAAGCCCGACACTTACAAACTGAAGAACGAGAAGGGTGAGATCTTCACCAACGCATGGAACATCGAACAGCTACGTCGCTTCTATCCCTGAGGCCCCAGGGCCTTGTACATTTTCATATTTATGTACAAGTTCTCGAATGAATAAAATGTTCTCGAAACACATTTCACGTTCGTTCGTAGCTCGAAGGTAGCCTCGACTTTGCCCGGGCGAAGTCGAGCTCCCCTCGGGGGCTGACAGGAGGGCAACCCCCTCCTAAGTCCCCGAAAAACCCGTACGCTTTTTCGAAACTCGACCCTCCCTCTCGATCTTCGCCTCGAGTACGCTTCATAACTAAGTAAAGGCGCCTCGAACTCCCTAAGGGTCGAGGGTGTCGTCGAGCTAGGGACCCACCTACACCCCAGGGCTATGGTATCCCCACTCGCCACCCCCCTTCCAGGGATACGAGCGTGCGTCGAATACTTAAGTTCACAAGCGTCGACTTAGGCAAATAAAAGCAGAGAGAGCTCGAGAAGTAGAAATAACGAGACGAACTCATCTATAGCACTAAGGTAGCCTCGACTTTGCCTCAGCAAGGTCAAGCCTCCCTCGGGGGCTAACAGGGGGGGCACCCCCCTCCTAAGTCTCCGAAAAACTCGAACGTTTTTTCGAAACTCGACTCTCCCTCTTGTTCTTTCCCTCGAGTACGCTTCTTAACTAAGTAAAGGCGCCTCGAGCTCCCTAAGGGTCGAGGGTGTCGTCGAGCCAGGGACCCACCAACGCCCCAGGGCTACGGTATCCCCGCTCGCCACCCCCCTTCCAGGGATAAGAGCGTGCGTCGAACACTTAGTTCACAAGCGTCGACTCAGGCAAAGAAAAGCAGGGAAAGATCGAAAAAACAATATTAACTGTGTGCATCTCGATCAAAACGCATTATGCACAAAAAGCCCTCGGGGGCTTGGCATTGTATCAGTACAAAAGCCTAACTATTACATGGACCTTCTTGTCCAGATATGGCTCGCGGGCCCAGGACTACCCGTCGACACCTTCCGGGGGCTACTCGTCCACCGAGGGGATCACCTCGGGCTCAAAGACTCTCGCCAGCAGGCCTCCAGGCACCTCTGCGTGATCCATCAACTCCTGGCACTTCACGTCATTCTCTTCCTCGGTCAGCTTCGGGTCGGTGGCGAACCCGTCGACAACGAGGTTGAGGTCCACGTCGTAGAGGGAGTTGACGACAGCGAGGGCCCGCTTCACACCCACATGCAGGGCGGCTCGGACATTCTCCGTCACCCCCCGCGTCATGGAATAGAAGCGGCGCAGCAAGGAGTCCCCTCGAGCATCCCCCTCGACCTCCGGCTCCGGCGTGACCGAGAGATCGTTGCAGAAGGTGTTGATGGCGGCCGCAAGCGTCGCGTTGAGGTTCGCCTCAGTGCCAAGGAGGCCCTGAAGATTGTCCAGGTCCTTGTGGGCGCGGGCATTCTCCTTTGCAAGCTCTGCCAAAACAAGCACGCAATAGTCAAAACCCAAAAAAGCAGAAAAAGGGTCGAGGTAGGATAAATTCTGCAACACCCGAAGCACTCACCTTGGGCCTTCACGTCCAGGGTGGAGTAGGCCTGCTCGGTCTCCTCGAGCTGGCGGCGGATGTCGTCAAGGTCGGAGGACTGGTCCTTAACCTTGGCCTCAAGGCCCTCGATGGTCTTGCCTGCGTCCTCAAGGGCCCTCCGCTGGTTCATCGCCACCACGCCCAAGGAGGTCGCGCGGGTCCGAGCCTTCTCCTCAGAGGTGGCCAGAGCGTCGCGCTCGCGGGAGACGGCGTCGAGGTCTCCCCGGAGCCCTCGGATGCCTTCCGTCGCCGGGACCAACTCTTCCCTCAGTCGGGCGGCCTCCTCCTCAGCCTTGCGCTGGGCCTCGAGGGCAGCGTCCCGCTCCCGCCCGACGGTGACGGTCGACTGAAGGGCGTTGTCGAGCTTCCCTTGCGCCGACGACAAGGCCTCCCAGGCTTCCTTCTAGATGGCCTCGTAGCCAGCCTTCGCGTGGGCGATCTTCAACTCGGCATCCTTCTGGACAGTCGCCGCCTCCGCCTTCGCACGGGCGACCTCATCCTTCGCCTTATCCTGCGAGGCGTGGAGGGTCGAGAGTTGTCCCTGTACCCGGAAATGTACTGGGACTTCTCGTAAGACCTCACCCGTAGCGACTGACGAGGATAAAGACGAAGACCGTCAACAAATGGCAGTCAGACAATTCAAGTACAATCTAAGGTGGAACAGAACCTACCTCCATTCCCTCGCGTATGTCCGCGGCGGCGACCTCCGCAGCGCGACGTACCGAGTGTTCAAACCAGGCCCGATACTCCTCGACGTGCTCCCACCGTCGGAGCTCGGTCTGGTCGTCGAGCGTGAGGAAAACCCGCTCAGGGTCTCGAGGGTCCGCCACCTCGAGAACCTCCTGGCCCCACGCCACGCTGCGGGCGGCGATCCTCTGCTTGACCGTCCCCGTGACGTCATCGCGCAGGTCCCCCCTCCTCGATAAGCGGAAAGGGGCGAGGCTTCCTCCGCCTGTCCTCTCCCGCCCTCTAGGCCGCCTCGCGAGGACGTCGATGGCCCCGTCAAGCCATCGCCACCGGTAGAAGAAGACCCCGGCCAGTTAGATGGCCCTGCGCGATGAAGAACCCCAAAAAAGTTAACACCCAACAAGGCGAGCCCACTGCATCTCGAGCGAGCCGAAATGTGACTTACCTCGAGACAACGGACCCCCAACCTCGAGGGGAGGCCGAGCCACCTCCGGCTCCGCCCGAGGAGCCACGATGATGGCCATTTCCGCCGGGTCCACCAGCTCAGCCACCATCTCGTCCACCTGGGCGGGGGTGGACTCCATCAACATCCCACCCTGTGCCGGCGCGGGCGTTCCCTCGGCGCGCTCGACCGGACCTCCCGCCTCGAGCCCCGACGTCGTCAAGGGGCCCTCGGCGCGGCGGCAGTCGTACCCTCGCGCTCAAGCTGGAGTTGAGCCTCCAGCGCAGCTAGGCCCTCGGGCCAACGCCTCGGCGTTGGGTGAGCCGGGGCCTCCCCCTCGTTCGCAGGGGCCTGAGGCCCGACCACCTCCACCTCCTCGCCCGCGACCGCCGTCCTCGAAAGCTCCACGCACGCCGGGGCGCCAGATGCGACTTCTTTCGACGGCCGCGCGGGCGCCACGACCGTCGCTTCGGCGGCCACCGCCGGCGCGCTCGCCTCCTCCGCCGTCTGAGCAGACGCCGAGGCCCCCTGTGCCTCCCCCTGGGCCGTGGCTGCCCGTGCCGCCTCGGGGGCAACCGTCGAAGGGGGCGGGGCGGCAGGACCGACCTCAGCGGCTGCTTGGACTGCAACCCCCGTCTTCAGCTTCTTGGCAGGGGCAAGGGGCGCGGCTCCCTGCGGGCGCTTCGACCTGAAAAAGAAACACGTGCGCAATGGTAAGCATGGGTCATTATCGATAAAAAGAAAATACAGACAACGTCTGGGAAAGTGACTTACCCCCTCGGAGCCCGGCGCTTCGGCCCGGTGACCGTCGCGCTGGTCGAGCTCTTGAGCAACACCGCCTGGGGGGCGGGGGTCGAGGCGGCTCTCGGCGCCTTCTCCCGGGCACGGGCCGGCGGCGCCAACGTCGTCTTCTTGCCGGTCCCCACCTGCGCCGATGGGCCCGGCGCCCGTGCGCTCGACGCGGCAGGCTTCGGGGGCTCGCTCGATCGACCCCTCGACGGCGGCGCCACCATCGTCCCCTTGCCGGTCCCCACCTGCACCGGCGGGCCCGGCACTCGTGCGCTCGACGCGGCGCGCGTCGGGGGCTCACTCGGTCGACCCCCCGAAGAGGGCTGCGACGTCTGTGACCGCGTCTGCCGCGGGACGACTTCCTAAGAAGCCACGGGGCGCTCCGCCCGTGGCCCAGCTTCAACGGAAGGGGCCGACCTCGAGGTCGACCCCTCCCCTCCACCAGTTACAACGGCTGCCTATTCAGGCGCCGCCTCCTCCTCCTCCAAATCACTCCAGTTCGTCTCTTCCTCCTCCTCGTCCTCCTCTTCCGAGGGCGACAACTCCTCCTCGAGGCCCTCCCGCCTCTGTTGGGCACGGCGCTGATCTCTCAGCTCTTTCTCTCGAGCCCTGTTGGACGTCTTCGCCTTGGCCTTGTCCTTGTCGGCCTTCTGCTTCTCCGCGCGGAGGTGATTCGCCTCCTTCATGGCCCGGCCCTCCTTCACCGGCGGAGGCGAGGGTCGGTAGGACACATTCCCCTGCGGAATGTGAGACAGTTAGAGCACGAGCAGAAAATACGGAAGGGGCGAGCGTGAGGACTCTAACTGGAGGAAAGGACCTTACCAGCTCAAAGAAGCCCTCGTCCGGCTTCATGGGGATCTTCGCGATGTTCTTGGGGTCGAACCCCCCCCCCCCCCCCCGCGAAGAAACGGCGGACGCGGCTGACCACCTAGTCCAGGGCCAGTTCTTCTTCGACGAAGCGGCAGCCCGAGAGATCGACCCCCGGACCCATCTCGTCGATGCGGAGGGGTCGAGCCATCAACGGCACAACCCGCCGTCGGTGGAACGCCGACGCGACGATCTCCGCGGTAAGCCCCTTCTCCTTCAGACGCTTGAGCGCGTCCAGCAAGCCGTCGAGGCGCTTCTCCTTGTCCGTCGGGACGCCATATCCCCAGCGGTCGGGCTCGGCATCGAGTGTCCTTCCGGTGTACGCCGGGAGCAGATCGTCGTCGTTCCTCAGGTAGAACCATCCGGAGTGCCACCCGGAGTGGCTCGAGGACGGGTTCGCCGGGAGCCAAAACTTCGGCCGCTTGACGGAGATGCTGCAGCATCCGGCTCTGACCCTCCGGCGGGTGCCCTTGTTGACCGAGGCATGGAAGATGCTGGCCTTAAAGATGTGGAGCCACAGCTCCCAGTGGGGCTCGATCCCTAGGTAGCCTTCGCACACCGCGGCGAAGACCGCCGCCTGGCTGACGCCGTTGGGGGTAAGGTGCTGGAGCTCCACGCCGTAATGGTAGAGGAGCGCGCGCAGAAAGCGGCTGGGTGGGGCCCCCAGTCCCGCCCGATGGAAGACCTCGAACGACAGCACGTACCCCTCCGGCGGGTTGGGCTCGGCGTGGTCCCGCGGAGGAACTATCCACTCCGACCTCTCCGTCGTGGTAACAGGCCGGAGAAGACCACTCTCCACCAATCCCGTCAGATGCGAGTGATGGACCGAGGAGGCGGGCCAGTCATCGGCGCCGACGAGCGCAAAAGTGGCCATAGGGATGGTGGTTTGCTCGGACTTAGGGGCGGACGGTACGTTCCCTATCTTTCTCTCTCTCTCTCTCTCGCTCAAAGTTCCGGCTCGTGGGACGCCTAAGGCAGAGGCGGAAAGAAGAAGGCGAGAAAGACGAAGGCAAGGAGGCGGGGAAGGCAAGTGCGCGGGAAAAGCACCAGACCCCTCACCTTCGCTACTTATACGCGGGAGGCCGACGGACGGATCCGGCAAACAGGCAAGGGAATCTCCGCATTTAATTCGCCTGTACTCCCCTCCTCATATTCCCTCCAGGATAAGGCGTCCCGTCCCATCATCGGGCTCCGCGCCGCACTCCGCCCTGTAACCGCCACTGTTGCGCCGAACGGACACCGCCTAAAAAGGCGCGCGGCCGAAAACGTCATCTTCGAGGGTAAGGAATCTTGAGGCAGCGAGAGCTGGCCCTCGAAAGAGGGTTCGACAGCTACCCTCGAGTACCCGAGGCCAGAAATGACCTCGGGTTAGGACCTCGGTCCACCCCCAAAATCTTGAGGGGACAAAGGCCGGCCTACGAACGGGCTCGATAGCCCCCCTCGAGTACCCGAGGCCTGATGGGGCCTCGGGTCGTCAACTGTAGTTCATTCCATGGCCTCGAAGGGGCAAAGGCTAGCCCATCCGGGGGTTCGACAGCCTCCCTCGAGAGCTCCGGCACAGGTATGTCCCCAAGTTCGATACAACAACCACCTGCTTTTCCCCTCGGCGGTCCACAAGGTCGGACTCCTCCTCTTGAGGATAGCGTCGGATGACGAACCATCCGTCAAATCTTGAGGGAGCGAAGGCTAGACCTTACATAGGGTTCGACAGCCGCCCTCGAGTACCTGAGGTCAGGAAGGACCCATGGTTAACGGACTCCGGTCCACCCCCAAATCTTGAGGGAGCGAAGGCTGGCTCCACGAACGGAGTTCGACAGCCGCCCTCGAGTACACGAGTCAGGGATGTCCCGGTAGCTCGAGAACGAACTCTCGAGGCTCCCTGGGATATATCCGAGGCATACCTAGGAACACCTAAGGATCCCAACGCTGGGAGGCATCGAGCCACCAACTCCTATCGAATGGGGTTGGCACCTTGGTGATCCACATGGTCGTGCTTAGCAAGCCGTACGGCTTGCTTAACAATGAGAACGCCTCCGGGCCACTAGTCGACCCCTATCGAACGGGGTCGAGTTCTCACTCGGATTTTTACCCGTGCAGGGCACCATTTCTAATGAACTCATGCCCGAGAACAGCTCACCGAGGACTTCGGGCTTGTCCTAACGAGGATAGCACGATGCTCTTCACCCCACAATCCGAACGAAAGGATCCGTGAGAAGGACGCTATGAGGTAGTGAAGGCCTAGCCATTCGAGGGCTCGAGGGCCCGACTACGCACGACACCCCTCGACGAAAGAGGGTCGAAAAGCTCGTAACCTAGCAGACAGAGTCGACCTCTCGGGCGGGGCGCTCTGACTCCAGTGGTGCTCGAGGGAGCGAAGGCTAGGGTTCGACAGCCGCCCTCGAACACTTCTCTTTTCAGGAAAAGGAATGGAATCGACCCTCGACAGGGTGCCACGTCTCCAGGTATCCTTAAAAGACCCCACTATACAACGTATTTTAGCCCCCAAAGGAGTTCTTAATCACTCCTCTAGGGCCTCGGGGGCTACCCCCGCGGGGCGCGCTCGCGCGCACCCCGCGGAGATTCGGATTTCTCACTAACCCTGCAGGCCAAGGACAAAACCTCCGGGCAATCCTTACGACCCCCGGCTCCACCTCGACGACGGACGAGGGGGCGAGCGAACGACCCCCGGCTCCACCTCGATGACGGACCGAGGGGGCGAGCGAACGACCCCCCCCCGGCTCCACCTCGACAAACGAAGAACGGACGAGGGGTCGAACGATCGACCCCCAACCTCTACGTCGACCCTTCCGACCCCGTCGACGCCTCGACCTCTACCTCGGCCAGGGGTCGAGCGGACGACCCTCGGACGAGGGGCTCGATTAACCCAACTGCTCCCGGCATGGGTTAAAGTGAACCCACCTAAAGACATGGGCGCCCGCGTCCGCTGTCAAACTGTGCTGCCACTGTCGCCACTACGCGAGTACGTACTCCAATAGTACCCCTCGGAAAGTGAACAGTGCGACCCTCGACGACGACTTCGGGAACGCGACAAGAGCCACACAGGGCTCGACCCCCTCCCTCGACCGGGGGCTCGACCCCCCTCTCTTCAACAACTCCGGTAAGGAAGCCGTCCCATCCGCCCCGTCCCGCTTCGGCCGTGGGACTCATGCCCGCCTGCGGACACTGCACTGCGACGACTTCTACTGCCGCCACGACCGGGGACGCCTGAAGGACGGGAAGGCCATGCTGCCACAGTGCTCAACGTCTCTCCGCCAACACTGTGCCGCGGATACGCCGCCCATACTGCTACAGTTAGGGCCCTGTACCCTCGGACCTCCCCTTGGTCTATAAAAGGGGACGCCGAGGTAGAGTATGGGGATCGGCTCCTACCTCTTCGGAGACTTTTTCCATTTCTCAGAGATCGGACTTTCGTTCTCAGAGACCCTAGTTTAGACTCTGACACTCCACACTCCACACACCCCGCCACTCGATCGACCCCTCGGGTGGCCGACTCCGTGTAACACAGCTTGTACCCCCCTTGTACGAGCACGCTTTGGGTGCGAGATAATACAAGTCATCCTCCCCTCGCTGGATGTAGGGCCTTCTTTGCCCGAACCTGGATAAACCTTGTGTCCATCTTGCATCACGTCTGAGAGAGGGAGCACGCGATATACAAATTTACTCGTTGGTGGTCTTGACCCCCGGGTCATAACACCGACAATAGGGTACCCTAACACCGCACTTCGCGAAAACAAAAACCACCCTATAATCCTCCCTCCAATCTAAAAGACTTTCCGCCTCGCCCGATCCAGGGCGACGTCATCTGCGGCGTCGTCTATCTTCGGGGGCGCTCCGCTCCGTCCGAGGGCAGCGTCAACACCCTCGGAGGCTCTCCGCCTCGTCCGAACTAAGGCGACGTTGTCCGTGACGACATCTACCCTCGGGGGCTCTCCACTCTGTCCGAGGGCAGCATCAGCACCCTCGGGGGCTCTCCGCCTCGCCCGAGCCAGAGCGACGTCATCTGTGACACTGTCAACCCTCGGGGGCTCTCCGTCCCGTCCGAGGGTAACGTCAGCACCCTCGGAGGTCTTGTGCCTCGTCCAGGTTGGGGTATCATCAACAACAACACCATCTCTCGAAGGTTTTGTCGCCACAGCCGACCCGGGGCGCCTCAGCCTATAGTCAAAAGGTCCACGGTACCGCTCGTCCTTAGGGATGGGGCCTCCGAGCGTGAACCACCATGCCTACCCCTGTTGAGTTCCTGCGGTACAAGCTCCAGTGTTGTCTAACCATCGATTGACACTCACCATGCTCGCGCCATACGTTCGTCGGATGCTTGAACAGGGATTAAGACATCCTCGGCCCTGTACGACGGAACGCGGGGGTGCCTGGCCCTGTGCTGCCAACCCCCGCCCATGCCCTAACCTGGGAACAAGGACATCTCTGACTACAAGACGCATGGCTACAACTCCATCAAGGACGAACAGGACCCCGTGGCGTGTTAACAGGCGCAGTCTTCCCCGGGTAGGAAGGCGGACTGAAGCCCGAAGCGCTCCGAAGTCATCAGCCCATACCGGGCCCACGTCTTCTCTCTTTCCCCGCATTGTACTCTGTCATCTCTCCCTACGTATAAAGGGGGAGAATAGACCCCCAACCTCTCTCTCTGGACATTCTGATTCACACACACTCGCATTCACGCGAGCACACACTAGAAACAAGAACCTCATATGCACGAGACCTGAGAACCTGTTTCTCTCTCTCCATTGCTTGTAGCTCCCCTCTACGAGCACCGCCTGCGCTCGGTAACACGATCTCACCGTAAACTGGACCTAGAGTATTCGAACCTGAACCAGTATACATTTCTGTGTCTTCCTAGCGCAACCATCGGATCTCAGACATGCTTAGAAATTTAATCGTTGGCTGTCTAGACCCGCCATTTTAGACACCTACAACTAGGATAAAATGTTTTTTCTCGCAATAATATAACAAAAAAATAGTATCAACCATAAAACCTATCAGCAGAATAATTACATTTCTTTTGTGAATAATTGCATTTCTTTTATAATGGAGCGAGGACTTCTATACTAGATGTTATTTATTATAAAAAAATAATGCAACAAGGTAACCAACCGACCATACCTGCAGCCGTATCTTATCCTATCAATTTATTAATACTATTATATTATTATCAATTCTGGCGGACGGCATCGTTCCACGGTACACGATACGTGAAATTTAGACCATTAATGGCTGACGGCATCGTGATCTATGCACGCCTAAAATAATTGTCATTAATACTAGTAGTAGTATAATCAATTCTGGCTGACACGGCATCGTTCCACGGTACGGTGAAATCTATGCACGTCTAAAACAATTGTCGGTATCACGTTCATGTGCTCAAACTTTTTTAAATTTAATTTAACTAGCTAGTTTTATAAAAGATATTAACAGTATTTGTATTTTTAAAAAATTTATTATAAAAATAGATTTAGTGACACGTATCTATTGATACTAAGAGCATCTCTAAGAGACTCTTTATATTCTTCCTAAATGTTAGAAATAGAAATTTTGATGAAAAAAATACTCTCCAACAGCTTATTTAAATGGTCATCCAAATATAGCTATATTCTATTTCAGATTTTTCGCTAGCCAAATATAGAAGACGAGAATGACTCTCTAGACTGCGTATGAGATATAGAAAATAATTTTTACTCAAATGACTCTCTAAATGATGATTTAGATAGTAGATTTTATAAAGACTCTTAGAAATGCTCTAATTACATACTATAAATATTAATATTTTGTTTATATGTTTAGTCAAAGTTTAAAACATTTGACTCCTCGTAAAATGGGAAGGACACTTATTTTAGGACACAAAGAGTAGAATAATATTAACTTTTAGCACACATATATAGTTTATAATATAATCTTAAAATTTATGTATAAGACTAACTTTTGATCTTTTACTAAAAATATAAAAATAAATTGATAAGAGCACAACTTCACCACAGTCTTTTGCAAACATACTCTCACGTAGGAACGAACCAACTTTACGAATTATTTAAAATTTTTCAAAGGTCTTTTGCAAACATACTCTCACGTAGGAACGAACCAACTTTAAGAATTATTTAAAAAATTTCAAAGGTCTTTTGCAAACATACTCTCACGTAGGAACGAATAAGATGAGGTATGAAGCTCATTCTTGTGGGCCCACATGTGGGATTACGTACGTGAGAGCATATTATAAGAAATTCTACATACTATAGAGCTATTTCGCCAAACGATTCATCCAAACAGATATAGCTTTATTAATATAACTGTTCCACACTACTAGAGAACAAATGTTTGGTTGATGTCCAAAACATACAATATCCTCGAAGAATTTTGTGTCCGTTAATAAAGATAAATTAGCCAAAGGGTGCTTAGTCTGGTTGGCTAAGACACTCGAGCGGCACCCACAGGTCCTGAGTTCGATTCCCTGTGGGAGCGAATTTCAGGATGTGGTTTTCTGGATTTATTTCAGGATTTTCTGGCGCTACACTTTCAGTGGTAGGCGAGGTGACTTCGTGAAGCTCGAGATCTGTCGGCTCAGTTCTTCGGAGGTGCTCATAGAGGTAGGGTTTGCGTACGTGTATTCATAGGGGTCAGTGTGCGTGCGTGTTGAGTGTCTGCGTTGTACTGTGTAATTCTAAAAAAAGACAAATTAGTCCGGTTCTATATACTGATCGGGACTAAAGTCCTTTGCCCAACGACTACGGTACCTTTTGTCCCGATTGGTAATACCAACTCAGATTAAAGAGTGAAAGGATCAAGGTGCCCAAGAGGACGAGTGAATTGGGCTTGTTTTAAATTTCTAAGACAAAATGTAAAACCTAAGCAAGTGTCAATTCCTCCACGTACCTACAAAGGTGTGTCTTAGCTAGAAAGCGGTAGCAATTCAAGGAATGGAAGAACACCCTATGTAATTATAGTCAAGCATGATCAATAGCATAGCAAGAACAAGTGTAGATTGCGATAAGTAAAGAGGTAGGGAGAGGAAGGATGTTGATAGACAACGCTTTGTCGATGTATCGAGGAGTCGACACTCCCCCGTAGTCCTCGTTGGAGCACCCGTGCAAGGGTATCACTCTCCCTCGATCTGCGCAAGGACCGAGTGTTCACTACGGGCTAATTCTTCGTCGCTCCGGCTCGGTGAATCGCCTACAAACGATCACAACATGTGGAGGAGGGCCACCAACAATCTCTCGGTGGTCACCAAGCCTCTGATCGCCACCGAACCGTCTAGGTGATGTCGATCACCAATAATAACAAGGTAGAACTCTCACTTGACTCACTCTAGCCTCATGAGATGGATGAATCCACACTTGAACTCTTGGAACCCACTAATGAGGGCTCAAAGCTATGGATTCTCAAATCTCACTCCTTACTAGGTCTCTTGCTCTCTATCACACTCTCAAGGTGACTCTCAGTAGATGGAATGAGCAAAGGTGAGAGAAGAGAGTAAGCCATGGGGTATTTATAAGCCCCCTCACAAACTAGCCCGCTGGCCTGCTGAATCGCGCAGATTAAAAGGGCACCAGACGCTCCGGTGCTTGGCCAACGACTAGTTACTGTTTCAAATCTTGAGGCACCAGACACACCGATGCCCTAGCACCGGACACGTTCGGTGCCTCTCTGTCCTCTCGGGTTCCTCTCTGGAATCACACCGAACTCACCCTAGAGTCTGGTGCCTTGCCATTGGATGTGTCCGATGGCCTTTGGCACTCTTTGGAACCTCTCTGGACAACCATCGGACTCATTCCACTGGACTCACCCAGCTTTTGGGCACTACGTCCGGTGGCAGCGTCCGGTCAATCTTGAAGCATCATGTGAGCACCGGACGCGTCTGGTGCCTCACTGAGGTGAGTCCAGTGCCAAACTCTAGGCACCAAGATTACATCGGACGCGTCTGGTGCAAGGTGCACTAGCGTCCGGTGCCTGTTAAGCAACTCTAACTTCTCCAAATCAACTCACAATGAATATGGAAGTTGTTCTAGACTATCTTAGGGTCAACCTAGGATTATTTTGGGCTATGTATGTCAAGTGTGCACCACACCTATACCATGAAGCTCTCCTAAGTCAAGCTACTCATTCTAACCCCCTTAATAGTACGATCAAAGGTAAAACAAAGACTTATTCTATACTAAGTGCCCTTTATCTCCTTATGACACTTAGACCTCAATCTATGGTCTTCATCTTCATCCTTTGAAATGCGAAATGATATCCATCTTGGGGGCATTAGATTACCATTATTGGTTTCCCATTCACAATTATCATCATGGCCTAATACTCTAATTGCCTCTGCAAAACACACGTTAGCCATAATAACCTCGTATTGCCGTTAATCACCGAAACCATGGAGCCTAGATGCTTTCAAAGAGTCTCCTTTAGTCTCGATTGGTGTTACGAACTGAGACTAAAGGTACAAGAACATTTAGTCCCGGTTGTTAGTACCAACCCGGACTAAAGAACCCTTTTAATCCTGGTTGGTGTTACCAACCGAACTAAAGGTCCCTTAATGAGTTGGTTCAAAAGAAAAATGTCTTATGCATTGTCAGATGTGTTGTATAGGTGGGATAATAAGCTATGTGTAAGCCGATGTATGAGGTCTTGAGTTTGAATATCACGGAACAAAATGGTGGGGAGACATTATTTTTTTAAAGCTGGTTAAATCTAGCTCATATAAGTCCACTATTAGAATAGACTAAGAAAGGACGATCGTTGAGGCACCGATCGAGCGAGACATATGTAGACATGCCGGTAGCCTGCTTTGAAGAGATATAAATAGCCCTTCTCCCCCACACCGCATGCCATGTCTTAGCTAGCTATATATATACTAGCTCTTGTGCATCTTGCAGTGAACACTGAACAGCTAGCTATAGCTATAGCTAAGGATCCATCGATCGGATTATCTCTCGGAAGCCAGCAGCATGTGGAGGCTGACGGTGGGCGAGGGCAGCGCTAAAAAGTCTCCATGGCTGCAGTCCACCAACGGCTTCCTCGGGGCTCGGGCGGGCCGTGTGGGAGTTCGACCCCAGCCTCGGCACGCCGGAGGAGCACGCCGAGGTGGAGAGGCTCCGCCGGGAGTTCACCGACCACCCCTTCCAACAGAGGAGGAATTATTCTGCCGACCTCCTCATGCGCATGCAGGTACTTAGTACTCCCTCCATAATAAAAAATGTTATCGTTTTAAAAACGATACGATTTTCAAAATATAATTTTAACCGTTTATTTTTTAAAAAATATTTATTAAAATATAATATATGTATATTTTTATGAAAGTATTTTTTAAAACAAATCTATTATATGAATTTTACATTTTCAAACTCATTAATTTAAAAATTATTCATAATTTATATTCTTAATGTTTAATTAAAATTTTATCTTAAATGATAACCTTTTTAAATATGAAGGGAGTAGTAGATGTAGGGCCGGCCCGCGCGTGCATGGGATCCATGCATGAATCGATCGTCTACAACTTATCTGATCAAGTGGGGTTTTTCTAGTGTCTTGTACCTTCTATTTATAACATATAATAAAACACTGCTACTACTGTACGTCATAGCTAGCGAGCACATGTGAATAATTCTCGCTGGGAGATACAGTATTTAATCAGTACCAAAAATTTATATTAATCCATTTTAAATTATAGTTCATTTGACTTTTTCAACTCTACGTTTGACCACTCGTCTTATTCAAATTTTTGTACACAATATTATTTCTTTTGGTGGGCTTACTTATTTAATAAATATCTACATGAATGACTTAAATCTGACTATGTTTGCATAAATATTTTGAATAATACGAGTGGTCAAAGTTGGAGTAAAAAAAGTCAAACGAATTATAAATTGAAACGGAGAAGTACTAAATTTCAATAATCTACTCCCCCGTCCCTAAATAATTGTTGTTTGCGTTTTTCAAGAAATATTTTTGACTAAATATATATTAAAAAATATAAATAATTATGATATATAATTGTATTATTGGAATAATTTTTAAATCTAGTTTTTTAAATAAATTTATTTAGAGATACAAATATTATTCGTATTTTCTACAAATTAAATTAAACTTATGACACGAATACCAACGATAAACTTGCAAACGGCGCAGGCCACGCTGCCAACCCGTTGGGCTTGGAGGCGCCACTAACGCACAGAAGACCGCAAGCTGACCCGCGCAGATGGAGCGGTGTGATACGGGTGACCCGCGTAGTCCCGCGGCGCCGCACAGCCCGCATCCCGCATCCACCGGCTCGTGAGTCTTTATGGAAGCAAGCAAATAACTGTTCGTCTTCATTAGCGGCTCGTGAGCCCGTGCGGCGGGATCTAGCAAGCAAGCCGTGTACGCGGTACAGAACGGGCCGTCGAGCTGTCACGGCGCCTCACCTGTCCGGCCCACAGAAGCCCAACATCCAAGAAGGGGAAACAGGACCCAGTCCAGGAACGTCCGTGTGCGTGACCCCGAATGGGTCTGTAATCGTTGTGTCGCTTCTGTCGCTTGATTCATGAGCGCTTCTGCCGCGATCAACATGAGGTTCTTATTCGCAAGCTTTTCCGCATCAAACAAACATCCACTATGCAAGATTATGTTGATCGCTTTGTTGACCTCATCGAACAACTCATGGCCTACACCGCATATCCGGATTACCTATCCTATACCACCGGATTCATTAATGGTCTCCAAGATGATGTTCGTTCAATTGTTATCATGCAACGTCCGCAAGACCTCGATTCTGCCTGCACTTTGGCTCTCTTGCAGGAGGAGGCTGCTGATCCGGGTCTCCGTCGCGACTTCCTCAAGCACGACGGGTCCCCGTTCGCGAAGCCGGCGGCTCCGAAAGGGGCCCTTCCCTTGCCGCCACCTCCACCTCTTCGTCCGGGAGGTCCCCCGACTACTGAGGCGAAGAAACCACCCGACGACCGCCGCCCACATCCTCGTACCAGCTCGATGGACGACCGTCTCCGCTCCCTCCGTTCATATCGAAAGGCTCAGGGACTCTGCGTTCGTTGTGCGGAGCGCTGGCAACCGGGCCACAAATGCGCCCCGACAGTTCAGTTGCACGCTCTGAATGAGGTGTGGAATGAAGCTCTTGCCATTGGGGTCCTATGGTTTGATCCTAGGCATGGACTGGCTCATGGCATTCTCTCCTATGAAAATTCACTGGTCACAGAAATGGATGATGTTTACCTACGGCTCTGCCCAGATCGTACTCCAAGGCAACCTTCCGGTATCTGAGTCATGCGCCGTGGTGCAGCTGTTCCACATTGCCAGTGAGTCGTCTCCAGCGCCGCCAATACCTCTTCTCCCGGCTGTGCAGTCCCTGCTGGACGAGTTCGCCTCTGTCTTCGCTGAACCAACAGAGTTGCCTCCTCGCCATGCCTGTGACCATACCATCCCCTTGGTCCAGGGCGCCCAGCCGGTGGCTGTTCAGCCGTATCGCTATGCACCGGCACTCAAGTCGGAAATCGAGCGCCAAGTGTCCGAGATGTTGCAGTCAGGCATGATTCAGCCAAGCACCAGTGCGTTCTCATCTCCGGTGCTGCTGGTATGCAAAAAGGATCACTCATGGCACTTCTGTGTCGATTATCGAATGCTCAACGCGCTCACAGTCAAAAGCAAATTTCCAATTCCAGTAATTGACGAGCTGTTAGATGAACTGTCAGGGGCTTCCTGGTTTTCCGTGTTGGACCTTCGCGCTGGGTTTAACCAAATCCGCTTGGCGCCCGGTGAAGAACACAAGACTGCCTTCCAGACTCACTGGGGTCACTTCGAGTTCACAGTCATGTACTTCGGGTTGACAGGAGCTCCAAATACGTTCCAAGGTGCTATGAACTGCACGCTGTATCCTCTTCTTCGCCGTTGTGTTCTCGTCTTCTTCGACGATATCTTGATTTATAGCAGCTCACTCGAAGACCACATCAGCCACCTGCGCCAAGTGTTATCCCTGCTAGCTCGTGATAAGTGGCAAGTCAAGCTGTCCAAGTGCAAGTTCGCTCAACAGCAGATCTCTTACCTCGGGCACACAGTCAGTTCTGCGGGGGTGACCACTGACCCCTCCAAAATTCAGTCCATCCGCGACTGGCCAATACCATCTGACCTCAGACAGCTCAGGAGCTTTCTCGGTTTAGCTGGCTACTACAGAAAGTTTGTTCGCCACTTCGCCATCATCGCCAAGCCTCTGACTGACTTACTAAAAAAGGGCCCTCTGTTCGTTTGGACGCCGACACATACAACGGCTTTCACTACTCTTCAGCAAGCACTAATTCAAGCTCCTGTTCTCGCGTTACCAGATTTCACCAAACACTTTCAGATCCACACCGATGCAAGTGATACCGGCGTTGGCGCCATTCTGTTACAGGAGGGCCACCCTCTCGCATTCATCAGTAAGGCCCTCGGTCCTCGCACGCGGGGCCTGTCTACCTACGAGAAAGAATACTTGGCTGTCTTAGTGGCCGTGAATCAGTGGCGCGCCTACTTGCAGCATGGTGAATTTGAGATCTTCACTGACCACCGCAGCCTCGTGCACATAACTGATCAACGCTTGCATACTCCGTGGCAGCTCAAACTGTACACCAAGCTGGCTGGTCTCCAGTACCGCGTCATCTACAAGCCAGGTACTTCCAACCAGGCAGTCGATTCCCTGTCCCGTCATCCTACACCCCCTGTTCAGATTCAGGCTCTGTCATCCTCTACTCTAGCTTGGTTATCTGAGGTGGTGTCCGGCTACAGTAAGGACCCTGCTGCCCTGAAACTAATTCAAGAACTCAGTGTCAAACCTGATTCCCACCCCCCGTACACTCTATGCGATGGTGTGTTGCGTATTCGCGATCGAATCTGGGTTGGCGCCAACTGTGACCTTCAGCGCCGCATCATTCAGGCCCTTCATAGCAGTGCTGTCGGCGGTCACTCGGGGTTTCCAGTTACCTTCAGTTGCCTGAAAAAGCTTTTCGCCTGGCGCGGGATGAAATCTGATGTCAAGAAATTTGTCAGTGCCTGTATAGTCTGTGCTCAAGCGAAACCGGATCGTGCTCGCTACCCGGGTCTGCTTTCTCCGTTGCCAGTACCATCTGAATCATGGCAGATTGTCTCTATGGACTTCGTCGAAGGCCTTCCTCGTTCGGGGCCGGCGAATTGCATCTTGGTCGTCGTGGACAGGTTCAGCAAATTCGCCCATTTCATTCCCCTTTTACACCCGTTCTCTGCTCAACAGGTGGCCCAGCAGTTCTTGGACAATGTCTACCGCCTCCATGGTCTGCCGTCACACATCATCAGTGATCGTGACCGCATATTCACCAGTACCTTCTGGCGGGAGCTCTTACGTTTGGCTCAAACAACCTTGTCTATGAGTTCTGCATACCATCCCCAAACAGACGGTCAGACGGAGCGGGTTAATCAATGCCTCGAGACGTATTTACGCTGCTTCGTACACTCCTGCCCGCGCCAATGGGTCAAGTGGATTCCTTTGGCAGAATTCTGGTACAATTCAAGCTTCCACTCGTCCCTGAACCGCTCGCCATTTAAGGTACTGTATGGCCACCCCCCTCGCCACCTCGGCCTCTCGGCGGAGTCAGTGTCTTCTTCACCAGATGTGCAGGCCTTGCTGTCTGAGCGCACGACGATGCTGGCTTCCGTGCGGCAACATCTCCACCGCGCCCAGCAACGTATGAAGTCTCAGGCCGACAAGCGCCGGTTGGAGCGCTCCTTCAACGTGGGTGATCTAGTCTTCCTCAAGCTCCAGCCTTACGTACAATCGTCGCTGGCTCCCCGCGCCAACCAGAAGCTCTGCTTCCGCTACTTCGGGCTGTACAAGGTGCTCGACAAGATTGGCTCAGTCGCCTACAAGCTGGACCTGCCTCCTTCGTCCACGGTACATCCGGTATTCCACGTCTCCCTCAAGCCGGCGCCTCCGTCCGCGTCCGCCGTCTCCGCTACGGTGCCGGATATCGACGACGACCTCCAGGTTCCCGAAGCTGTACTCCAGCGTCGTATGCTCCCCAGGCGCGACGGTGCCGTGTCCCAAGTCCTCGTCAAGTGGTCCGGCCTTGACGCGTCGCTGGCGACCTGGGAAGATGCTGAAGCCCTGCGCCAGCAGTTCCCTCAAGCTCCGGCATGGGACACGCCGGCTTCCAAGGAGAGGGGAGTGTCACGGCGCCTCACCTGTCCCGGCCCACAGAAGCCCAACATCCAAGAAGGGGAAACAGGACCCGGTCCAGGAACGTCCGTATGCGTGGCCCCGAATGGGTCTGTAATCGTTGTGTCGCTGGCAAGGGCTAGAAAAGGGAAGAGAGCTGGAGAGGAGGGGTAACTAAGAATATTGTAACAGACTCTGAACTTGTGTTCCAAGCCGGACCTCGTTGGTCCAGGCGATCTACGAGAGATTAGCAGTCCTCATCGGAGGAAGCCGCTAACACGAGCGCCGCACGAATCCGTAGGCGGCGGAAAACGGGCCGCCGCATAAGCCCGCAAACGATTCTGCGGTGCTTGCGGACGCGGGACGGGCTGCCCGCCGCCGCGCCGTTTGCATCTCTAACCAACGGAGACATCTATTTATGGATGGATGGACGGCTGTACTAGATTGTTGATATCGATCGATGCTAGTATATAATAAATATATGTTGCAGTTTACAAAGCAAGACAGCAGCAGAAACTATGGTGATGGACCACGTCATCACCATCTCTCACAGTTGAGAAAGATCCAAGAGGACGAGCAAGTCACAGAAGAGATGGCACTCAATTCTCTGAGGAGCGCTCTCGATTACTTCTCTTCTCTGCAATCGAGTGATGGGCACTGGCCTGGTGATTTCAGCGGGATCACCATCGTCGGCCCTACCCTGGTATGGTACTGCGGCACGTGATCTGATTTTAAACTTAAATGTAGATAATTTACTTTAATTAATTTATTAACCATTACAGTTTCATATGCTCATATGACACAGATAATTGCTTTGTACGTCACGAGATCACTCGATGTTGTTATATCGCCCGAACATCGCCGCGAGATGTGTCGTTACATCTACAACCACCAGGCATGTTATTTTTATTATAATATATATTTTCTATAATAGTGAAAAGAGGAACCGAATTGAACCAGATATTTATACAACTCAACAATAAACAGAGTTTTTACAATAACAAAACCAACTAAAAAAATCCATTTCTAAATAAAACAAAGAAGGCTATTCACAAGACAGCAAAAAGTTTTATTGCCGCGGCCTCCAAAGTTTGACAAAGGCCCCAGCATGAGGGCTTGTTCATCCACGCCGCAAAAAAAAAGGGCTTGTTCATCCTCAGATTCTCTTCCACAGCCACCTCACGTTGGATGTCGACCAGGTCTCCAAAGTCATTATTGCACACTAGCATTAGGTCCTTAAGTATGGAAATATAAACCTAGCTACAATATATAAAAAAACAACTTTAAACTCTCTTAGCTTGAGACACAAAGGTTTAAGCACACAAAAATAGAAAGGGAATGTAAGTGCAAGAAAACAAAGAGATGGACAGGAGACAATTGGGGTTTTCCCTTGCCATTGGATAGTTGTCGTTATCCCTAATCCACGTTGGAGCATCCACTACGGTTTAAACTCTCTTGAGCCACAAAGATTCAAGATCTACTAGGAGTGTCCATTATACACTCCAAGTTGGTGGGTCTCAAACCAAGAACAAAGCTAGAGCTTTCCAATAAAAACTCCACCAGTGATGGAAGGTCACCTAGCCCTCCACCTGTCTAGGTGATGGAAAATACCAAGAATAATAATTCTTCAAGTTTCACTGGAATCAAAGCTCTACCCTTAAAACCTTTTTTTAAACTTGAAATGGAAAAAGAAAAATCATGACACTTATGGTTTCATTTTGCTACTGTTTTGTACTTTGGGCACTCAGCCTAGTCGATTTGAATCCTACTGTGCTAATTTTTTCATGCTTTGCAAAAGTATAATTTGCGCGATTAGCACATTATGGATAATAAACTTCTACTTAATTAAGTTAAACATCCATACTAATAATTAACAAATATGTAGAATGAAGATGGTGGATGGGCTCATCTATCAGGGGCTCGAGCTGCATGTTTGGTACATGCTTAAACTACATTGCTTTAAGGCCCCTCGGCGAGGAGCCAAATGACAAGAACACCGCACTTGCTAACGGACGTGTTTGGATTCTATCCCATGGTGATGCAACTTTAATGCCTCAATGGGGAAAAATATATCTCTCGGTATGCATCGAAACGTGTGTATAGTTTTTTGTGTTCACTCTATTGCAACCCATAATATATACAATGGTGTGTTAGGATTAATAAATCAGACATAAATTTTGACTAAACTTGTAAATTAGTAACAGTGATATTTTTGAACTAGTTAAAATTGTCCTGCTAGCCTTAGGCATCAGCTCACTCTGAGCAACTCCGTGTAACTTCAGCAACTCGAGCACGCCCTCGAGCGAGATCGAGGGCGCCCACAGGGTGGAGGAGCTCGCGAGCGGACCCGGGAAGTCCACCGGAAAATCGTCGAGGAGGGGGCAAACGAACCCCGAGTCTACAACCGCGCCAGCCAGAATGTCGTAGCGGCCGCAATGCTGCTCCGCGACATGCCGGCGCCATCGACACCCCAAGCACGGCGTATCAGGAACGAGATTCAGGGGCTCCTCCAAACTGCGGTCGTGCAGCAGACGGAGAGCTCGGCCTCGAGGCGTCGAGGGGCTGCATCCGAGCGTCAGGAAGTACCCCCTCGACAGAATCGAGAGGTATCCGTCCACCAGGACAAAGCGCCCCAGGGCCAAGTCGAGCGACGACCGGTTCGGGAACGCCTCGTCGATGATTGACCCCCTCGGGTGAACAATCGACGCCGGTACGACGATGCCGAGGCTCGAGGCTACATCGCTCACCGAGGTGGGCGCTACGACAGCGACGAAAACCGATGTCGGTCTCCGGAGCCACCGGGGCCCCGAGTCTTCGGCAGAACCATCCGGCGCACCCCCCTGCCCGTCCGTTTCCGTCCACCCACCAACCTGGTCAAGTATAACGGCGAAACCAAGCTAGAGCTCTGGCTTGCCGACTTTAGGCTGGCATGTCAGCTGGGAGGAGCCGACAATGATCACATCATCATTCGGCAACTCTCACTGTTCCTCTCCGACACCGCTCGCAGATGGCTCAAGGAGCTGCCCCCGGACTTGATCCAAGACTGGCCCGATCTGGTCAGGATCTTCGAGGGCAACTTCAAAGGCACCTACGAGCGACTAGGCAACCCCTGGGATCTCCGCAGCTGCAAGCAGAAGCCAGGGGAGACCCTCCGCGCCTTCACCCGCCGGTTCTCGAGGCAACGTACCGCACTAACCCACATCTCCGACCACGAGGTCATCACGGTGTTCATCGCTGGAATGACCTGCAAGGAGTTGGTGCAGGAGCTGGGGCGAAACACCCCCAAGACCGTCAACGAGCTCATGGACATCATCGCCAACTACGCAGCTGGCGAAGAAGCCGTTGGCGCGTTCTTCCAGATACCTCCAGACAAGGGGAAGGGCAAGGCGGACGAGCCCGGGGGCTCGGACAACGAGCCCAAGAAGAACAATGGGCCCAGAAGGAACAACAACGGCAACAGCGGCAGGAAGAAGAAGAAGAAGAAGAACCAACTGGGTCGACGCCACGTCGAGCGCGACGACCTTGTCGCTGCAGCAGACAAGAAGAAGCCTCGAGGGCCCCCTCCCGACGGGGGCGTCTTCGATAAGATGCTAAAGGAGCCCTGTCCCTATCATATGGGACCGGCCAACCACCGTCTCGAGGACTGTCGCATGCTTCGAAAGCACTTCATCCCTCCCGGCTTCAAGAGAGACGACAGGGAAGATCCGCCCTACGACCTCCACGTCAAGGGCGATTCCAAGAAAGGGGGCTTTCCCGAAATCCACGACTGCTACATGATCTACGGGGGACCCTCGACTCGCCTCACCACGCGCCAGCGCAAGAGGGAACGTCGAGAGGTTTTCTCCGTTCGAGCCCAGGCTCCTCGGTACCTCGACTGGTCACACACGCCGATCACCTTCGACCAGGACGACCACCCCAAGCACATCCCCAACGCAGGGGTCTACCCGCTCGTCGTCGATCCGATCATACTCAACACCCGCCTCACAAAGGTACTCATGGATGGGGGGAGTAGCCTCAACATCATCTACGCCGAGACCCTCGACCTCCTGGGAATCCCGAGGACCATGCTCCTGCCTAGCGCGAGGGGGTTCCACGGGATCGTCCCGGGGAAGAAGGCACTCCCGATTGGCCGCGTCAAGCTACCCGTTTGTTTCGGTGTCCCCTCGAACTTCCGAAAGGAAGAGCTGACCTTCGAGGTGGTTGCGTTCCGAGGCACCTACCACACCATCATCGGTCGACCGGGGTACGCCAAGTTCCTGGCAGTCCCTAACTACGCCTACCTCAAGCTCAAGATGCCAGGGCCCGCAGGGGTCATCACCGTCGACACCTCCTACGAGCACGCATACGATTGCGACGTCGAGTGCGTGGAAAAAGTCGAAGCTGTCGAGGAGTCGGCCATCCTCGCGGCCCTCGACGACTTGTCTAGGGAGATCCCCGACCCCAAGCAACACGCCGGCAACTTCAAGCCGACGGAAGACACCAAGACCGTCCCACTCGACCCCGGCCTCGCGGATGGGCAGGTGCTGACGATCAGCGCCACCCTCGAGCCCAGATAGGAAGCAGTGCTCATCGACTTTCTCCGTGCGAATGCCGACGTGTTTGCATGGAGTCCCTCGGATATGTCGGGCATTCCGAGGGAGGTCGCCGAGCACTCCTTGGACATCCGAGCCGGGTCCAAACCGGTGAAGCAACGCCTGTGCCGTTTCGACAAGGAGAAGCGCAGGATCATTGGGGAGGAGGTCGATAAGCTTTTGAAGGCCGGATTCATCAAGGAGGTACATCATCCCGAGTGGTTAGCAAATCTCGTACTTGTTAAGAAAAAGAATGGGAAGGATAGGATGTGTGTAGACTACACCAGTTTAAATAAAGCCTGTCCCAAGGTTCCTTTCCCACTACCACGCATCGATCAAATAGTAGATTCCACTGCGGGATGTGAAACCCTTTGCTTCCTTGATGCATACTCCGGCTACCACCAAATAAAGATGAAGGAATCCGATCAGCTCGCGACTTCCTTCATCACCCCCTTTGGCATGTTTTGCTACCTTACCATGCCCTTCGGTCTGCGGAACGCCGAGGCCACCTATCAACGATGCATGCTCCACGTCTTCGGGAAACACATTGGGCCGACCGTCGAGGCCTATGTCGACGACATCGTGATCAAGTCCAAGACAGTCGGAAACCTGGTCGGAGATCTCGAGATCGCGTTTGGGTGCCTCCGGGCAAATCGCATAAAACTAAACCCTGAGAAGTGTGTCTTCGGGGTCCCTCGAGGCATGCTCTTGGGGTATATAGTTTCCCAACGCGGGATCGAGGCCAATCCCGAGAAGGTAACCGCAATCACAAGGATGGGCCCGACCAACGACATCAAGAGCGTGCAAAGGGTCATGGGGTGCCTCGCCGCCCTCAGCCGATTCATCTCGAGGCTCGAAGAGAAGGCCCTACCCCTTTACCGCCTCCTGAAGAAGACGGAACACTTCGCGTGGACCGCCGAAGCCGAGGAATCACTCTCGAAGCTCAAGGCCTTGCTCACCTCGTCACCGGTCTTGGTACCCCGAGTCCGGCCGAGCCCCTCTTGCTCTATGTCGCAGCGACTACCCAGGTAGTCAGCGCTGCCGTAGTGGTCGAGAGGGTGGAAGAAGGACACGCCCTGCCGGTTCAGAGGCATGTCTACTTCGTGAGCGAGGTGCTTTCCGAAACCAAGACGAGATACCCCCACATCCAGAAGCTGTTGTACGCGATCGTCCTCACTCGGCGCAAGCTCTAGCACTATTTCCTGGGCCACCCGGTTACTGTGGTCTCATCTTTCCCTCTCGGGGAGATAATCCAGAACCGGGAGGCGTCTGGAAGGATCGCCAAGTGGTCGGTCGAGCTCATGGGGGAAACTCTCTCCTACGCCCCTCGGAAGGCCATCAAGTCTCAGGTATTGGCAGATTTCGTTGCAGAATGGACCGACACCCAACTACCCCCAGCGCAAGTCCAGACCGAGCTCTGGACCATGCACTTCGACGGATCGTTGATGAAGACGGGGGCAGGCGCCGGATTGCTATTCATATCACCCTCAGGGGTCCACATGCGCTATGTCATCCGCCTCCACTTCCCCGCCTCCAACAACGTCGCCGAGTACGAGGCCCTCGTCAACGGCCTGCGCATCGCCATCGAGCTCGGGGTTCGACGCCTCGACGTGCGGGGGGACTTGCAGTTGGTGATCGACCAAGTGATGAAAGATTCGAGCTGCCACGACCCCAAGATGGAGGCCTACTACAAGGAGGTCCGAAAACTCGAGGACAAATTCTACGGCCTCGAACTCAACCACACCGCCCGCCGGTACAACGAAGCTGCCGACGAGCTGGCCAAAATCGCGTCTACTCGAGGTACGGTTCCTCCCGACGTCTTCTCGAGGGATCTTCACAAACCATCCGTCGACCTAGAATCGGGGGCTCCCGCCCTCGAGCAGGGGTCGATCCACCCCCCTCGACTGATCCCCCCCTCGAATGGGGAAGAGGTCATGGAGATCGACGGGGCCGCCGCAGCGCCAACCCCTCCAACGGATTGGCGCACACCCTACCTCGAGTATCTGACGCGGGGCGAACTCCCAGAGGACCGCACCGAGGCCCGTCGTGTAGCCCGACGTGCCAAAACCTACGTCTTGTACGGGGACGGCCGCGAGCTATATCGACGTAGCCCTTCCGGAGTACTTCAACGCTGCCTCACCCTTGAGGAGGGGAGGGCATTGCTGAAGGATCTACACTCGGGGGCTTGTGGCCACCACGCGGCGCCAAGAACGCTGGTAGGAAGTGCCTTTCGACAAGGCTTCTACTGGCCGACGGCCGTCACCGACGCTACCAAACTCGTCCGATCTTGCAAGGGATGCCAATTCTACGCCAGGCAGACCCACCTACCCGCCCAAGCTCTTCAGATGATACCTATAACCTGGTCGTTCGCAATATGGGGGCTCGACATGGTCGGCCCCCTGAAAAGAACCAAGGGTGGCCACACCCACCTCCTCGTGGCTATAGACAAGTTCTCGAAGTGGATCGAGGCTCGACCCATCGCCAATATCCAGTCTCGACAAACCGTGCTATTCTTCACCGACATCATCCACTGCTTCGGAGTCCCCAACATCATCATCACCGACAACGGCACGCAATTCACCGGCCAAAAGTTCCTGGACTTCTGTGACCATCACCACATCAGGGTGAATTGGTCCGCAGTCGCCCACCCTCGAACTAACGGTCAGGTCGAGCGCGCCAATGGTATGGTTTTGCAGGGCCTCAAGCCAAGGATCTTCGATCGGCTGAACAGACATGGCAGGAGATGGGTCGATGAGCTGCCCGCGGTGCTATGGAGTCTCCGAACGACACCAAGTCGAGCCACGGGGTTCTCTCCGTTCTTCTTGGTCTATGGGTCCGAGGCCGTCCTCCCCACCGACCTCGTTCTGCGCCGCCGACAAAGCAACAAGGGACGTCACAAGCTGACGCCACCTTGGGAGGGACCCTTCATCGTGGCGGAGGTGCTGAAGCCCGGCACTTACAAACTGAAGAACGAAAAGGGTGAGATCTTCACCAACGCATGGAACATCGAACAGCTACGTCGTTTCTATCCCTAAGGCCTCGACGCCTCGTACATTTCCTGCATTATGTACACTTATCGCGTTATGGACGAACAAAATGTTCTCGAAATACATTTCACATTTGCTCATAACTCTAAGGTAGCCTCGACTCTGCCCCGGCAAAATCGAGCCTCTCTCGGGGGCTAACAGGGGGACCCCCCTCCTAAGTCCCCGAAAAACTCGAACTTTTTTTTGAAACTCGGCTTTCCCTCTCGATCTTTCCCTCGAGTACGCTTCATAACTAAGTAAAGACGCCTCAAACTCCCTAAGGGTCGCGGGCCCTCGAGCCAGGGACTCTCCTACGCCCCAGGGCTACGGTATCCCTGCTCGCTCCCCCCTTCCAGGGATACGAGCGTGCGTTGAACACTTAGTTCACAAGCGACGACTCAGGCAAAGAAAAGCAGAGAGAGCTCGAGAAGTAGAAATAACAAGACACACCCGTTTATAACTCTAAGGTAGCCTCGACTTTGCCCCGGCAAAGTCAAGCCTCCCTCGGGGGCAAACAAGGGGGGACCCCCCTCCTAAGTCCCCAAAAAACTCGAACGTTTTTTCGAAACTCGGCTTTCCTTCTCGATCTTTCCCTCGAGTACGCTTCATAACTAAGTAAAGGCGCCTCGAACTCCCTAAGGGTCGCGGGCCGTCGAGCCAGGGACTCTCCTACGCCCCAGGGCTACGGTATCCCCGCTCGCTCCCCCCCTTCCAGGGATACGAGCGTGCGTCGAACACTTAGTTCACAAGCGTCGACTCAGGCAAAGAAAAGCAGAGAGAGCTCGAGAAACGAAAATAACAATGTGCATCTCGAACAAAATGCACTAGATATAAGAAGCCCTCGGGGGCTCGGCATTGTATCATTACAAAAGCCTAACTGTTACATGGACCTTCCTGTCCAGATTTGGCTCACGGGACTAGGGCTACTCAGCAAGGGGGTCACCGTCCTCAAGAAGCAATGCAGGAAGCTGGGCATCACGCGTTGGCCACATCGGAAGGTGAAGAGTCTGCAGAAGCTCATCGACAACATCCGAGGGCTACTTGGCGCCATCTCCGTCCGCCGAGGGGACCACTTCGGGCTCGAAGAGCTTCGCCAGCTCGCCTTCGGGCACCTCCGCGAGCTCCATCAGCTTCTGGCACCTCGCGTCGTTCTCTTCGTCAGTCAGCCTCGGGTCGGTGATGAACCCGCTGGTGACGACGTTGAGGTCATAGTTGTAGCCCGAGCTAACGACCGCGAGCGCCTGCTTCACGCCCACGTGCAGGGCAGCACGGACGTGCTCCGTCACCTCCTGCATCATGGAGTAGAAGCGGCGCAGCAGGGAGTCCCCTCGAGCGTCGCCCTCGACCTCTGGCTCCGGCTCAACCAACAGGTCGTCGTAGAAGGTGGAGATAGCGCCCTCGAGCCTCGCGTTAAGGTTCGCCTCCATCCCGAGGAGGCCCTGAAGACTGGTCAGGTCCTCGTGGGCTCGGGCCTTGTCTGTTGCGAGCTCTGCCAAAACAAGCACACAACCCGGTCAAAACCAAAAGAGCAGGAAAAGGGTCGAGGCCGGGCAAATTCAGCAACACTCTCAAGAAACTTACCTTGGGCATGCGCCTCTAGGGTGGCGTAGCCCCGCTCGGTCTCCTCGAGTTGGCGGCGGACGTCGACGAGCTCGGTGGCCTGGCCGCTGACTTTAGCCTCGAGGCCCTCGATGACCTCTCTTCTGGTTGATCGCCACCACCCCTAGAGAGACCGCGCGGGTCCGAGCCTTCTCCTCCGCCACGGCCAGCGTGTCGCCCTCGCGGGAGACAGCGTTGAGGTCACCCCCGAGCTCCCGGATGCTCTCCGTTGCCCGGGCCAGCTCCTCCTTCAGCCGGACGGCCTCCTCCTCTGCCCTGCGCTGGGCCTTCAGGGCAGCGTCCCGCTCATGCCCGACCTTGATGGTCGACTGGAGGGCGTCGTCGATCCTCGACTGCGCCATCTCCTGGGCGGCCCGGGCTGCCTCCTGCACTGCCATCACCCTGGCCCTCACGTGGGCGACCTTGGACTTGGCATCCTCCCACGCGGTTGCCGCCTCGGCTCTCGCCTTGGCGGCCTCGGCCTCCGCCTTCTCCAGCGAGGCGCGGAGGGAGGGGAGCTGCTCTTGCGCCCGGAGGATGAACTGGGACTTTTTGTAGGACCTCGCTCGCAGCGTCTGACAAGGATGAAAAGGAAGATCATGAGAAAAAGAACAGTCAGGCAACCCAAGCAAAATCTAAGGGAGAACGAAACCCACCTCCATCCCCCGACATATGTCCACGGCGGCAACATTCGCAGCAAGGCGCACCGAATGCTCGAACTAGGCCCGGTACTCCTCCAGGTGCTCCCACGTCCGGAGCTCGGCCTAGTCGTCGAGCGTGAGGAAGAGCCGCTCGGGGTCTCGAGGGTCCGCCAGCTCAAGGACCTCTTGTCCCCAGCACACGCTGCGGAGGTCGATCCTCTCTTAGACCTCCCGCATGACGCCCTGGCGCGCTTCAGCGGCACCCCCGCGGCGTTCCACCTCCTCCTGCCACGCGAAGAAGGGAGAAAACCCCTCCAGCTGGGCTCTCCCGGCCTCGGGGCCACCCCGCGAAGACGTCGATGGTCCCACCGAGCCGTCACCACCGGGCAGCGGAAGTCCCGGCCAGGAGAACGGCCCTGCACGGTGAAAGACACGAAGAAATTAGTACCTGGCACCGCAGACCCACTACGACTCGACCAAGTCGGAGCACGACTTACATCGAGACGACGACCCCCCAACCTCGAGGCGAGGCCGAGCCACCTCCGGTTCCGCCCAAGGGGCTGAGACAGCAGCCGTCTCCGCCGAGCCCACCAGCTCGGCCACCATCTCGGCCACCTCTTCGGCGGTGGACGCCATCAACATCCCCGCCTTCTCCGTCGCGGGAGCGGCCTCGGGCTGCTCGGCGCCGTCTCCTGGGCCGACACCGACGACGCTCCCGTCGGCCCCCTGCAGGTTTCCTCCTGCGCCAACGGGCCCGGCGCCCGTGCGCTCGACCCAGCAGGCGCCGAGGGCGTGCCCGATCGACCCCGCGACGGGGATCGCGACGACTGCCCGCGCGTCTACCGCGGCACTTCACCTTGAGTAGCCACGGGGCGCTCCACCCGCGGCTCGGCCTCGACGTCGACCCCTCTCCTCCTCCGGTTCCGACGGTCGCCCTCTGTTCGGGCGCCGTTTGTTCCTCCTCGCTCCAGTCCTCCTCGACCTCGCTGTCGCTGCTCTCCTCCTCTTCCTCCTCCTCCTCCTCCGAGGGCGATTCCTCCTCGGGAAGGCCGTCCCGCCTCTGCCGGGCCCGGCGCTAATCCCTCTCCTACTTCTCCCGGGCTTTCTTGGCCTTGTCCTTGGCCTTCTTGTCCTTCTCGGCCTGGAGGCGCCTCGCCTGGGAGTCGCCTCGTTCCTCCTTCACCGGCGGCGACGAATCCCGGAAGGTAACATTCCCCTGGGGAACGCAAGGCAGTTAGGTCGCAACAAGAAAGGAGAACAAGGTAAATACAAAAACGCTAACAGAGGAAGGGAGCCTCACCAGCTGGACGTATCCCTCGTCCGGCCTCATGGGGACCCTAGCGACATTCTTGACATCGAACCCGCCAGCGAAGAAGAGACGAACGCGGCGGACCACCCTCTCGGGGGGTAGCTCGTCCCCCAGAAGGCGACACCCCGAAAGGTCGACCCCCGGGCACATCTCGTCGAGGCGCAGAGGACGAGCCATCAGCGAGACGACCCGCCGCTGATGGAAGGCCGACGCGACGATCGCCGCCGTGAGTCCCTCCTTCTTCAGACGCTCGACCACGCCCAGCAGGTTGGTGAGGCGACGCTGCTTCCTCTGCACGACGCGTACCTCCAGCAGTCGGGCTGCGCGTTGATCGTCCTCCTGGTGTAGGCGGGGAGCAGGTTGTCGTCGTTCCTCAAGTAAAACCACCCGGAAAGCCATCCGGAGTGGCTCAACGAAAGCTTCGCCGGGATCCAGCAATCCGATCGCTTGAGGGCGATGCTGCAGCACCCGGTCCTGACCATCTTGCGGGTGCCCTTGATGGCCGACGCGTGGAAGATGCTCGCCTCGAAGAGATGGAGCCACAACTCCCAGTGAGGCTCGATCCCGAGGTAACCTTCGCACACGGCGGCGAAGACCGCCGCATGACAGACGCCGTTGGGGGTGAGGTGCTGAAGCTCCACGCCATAGTGGTGGAGGATCGCGCGCAGAAGACGGCTGGGAGGGGCGCCTAGCCCCGCCCGATGGAAGACCTCGGAGCTCACCACATATCCCTCCGGCGGATTGGGCTCGACGTGCTCCGGCGACGGCACCACCCACTCTGGTCGGTCGACGGAGGTAACAGGTCGGAGGAGGCCGCTCTCCACCAGGTCACCAAGGCGCGCAGTGGTCGCCAAAGATGCGAGCCAGTCATCGGGACCAACAAGGTTGTACCTGGCCATGGGAGCAAGGAGGCTGGTGCGCTCGGGCTTGGGGGCGGAAGGTACGTTCCCAATCTCCCCTCTCTTTCTCTCGCGTGCGCAGAGGTCCGGCTCACAGGGCGTCTAAGGCAATGGCGGGGAGAAGGAGGCAGGGAAGGCGATGGCAAGGAGGCAGGGAAGGCAAGTGCGCGGAAAAAGCACCCGACTCCTCACCTTCGCTATTTATAAGCGGGAAGCCAATGGGCGGATCCGATAAACAGGCAAGTGAATCTCTGCATTTAATGCACCTGCACACCACCTTCCTCGTATTCCTCTAGGATAAGGCGTTCTGTCCCATCATCGGGCTCCGCACCGCACTCCGCCCTGCGCCTGCAACTGTTGCGCCGAACGGATATCGCCTAAAAAGGAGCGCGGCCGGAAGCGTTATCTTCAGAGGTAAGGAATCTTGAGGCAGCGAGAGCTGGCCCTCGAAAGGGGGTTCGACAGCTACCCTCGAGTAACCGAGGACAGAAATGGCCTCGGGTTATGGACTTCGGTCCACCCCAAAATCTCGAGGGGACAAAGGCCGGCCCACGAACGGGCTCAGTAGCCCCCCTTGAGTGCCCGAGGTCTGGGGAGACCTCGGGTTATCGACTCCAGTCTACTCCCCAGTCTCGAAGGGATAAAGGCTGACCCTTACACAGGGTTCGACAGCCTCCCTCGAGGACTCGAGCCCAATGGGCAAAGGCACAGGTATGTCCCCAAGTTCAATACAACTACCTGCTTTTCCCCCTCGGCGTTCCACAAGGCAGGACTCCTCCTTCTGAGGATAGCGTCGGATGACGAACCATCCGTCAAATATTGAGGGAGCGAAGGCTGGCCCTTACATAGGGTTCGACAGCCGCCCTCGAGTACCTGAGGTCAGGAAGGACCCATGGTTACCGGACTCAGGTCCACCCCTAAATCTTGAGGGAGCGAAGGCTGGCTCCACGAACGGGGTTCGACAGTCGCCCTCGAGTATGCGAGTCAGGGATGTCCCGGGGGGGGCCAGACGCGTGCCCCTAGCTCGAGAACGAACTCTTGAGGTCCCCTGGGACATATCCGAGGCATAACCACGGAATACCTAAGGATCCCTACGCTGGGAGGCATCGAGCCACCAACTCTCATCGAACGGAGTTGGCACCTTGGTAAGCCATACGGTCTTGCTTAGTAAGCCATACGGTCTTACTTAATGAGAACGCCTCCGGGCTGCTAATCGACCCCTATCGAATGGGGCACGAGTTCTCACTCGGATTTTTACCCATACTAGGCACCATTTTTAATGGACTCATGCCCAACACCAGCTCACCGAGGACTCCGGGCTCGTCCTAACGGGGATAGCATGATGCTCTTCACCCCACAATCTAAACGCAAGGATCCGTGGGAAGGACGCTATGAGGTAGTGAAGGCCTAGCCATTCGAGGGCTCGAGGGCCCGACTACGCACGACACCCCTCGACGAAAGAGGGTCAAAAACACTCGTGACCTGGCAGACATAGTTGACCTCTCGGGAGGGGCGCTCTGACTCCAGTTACGCTCGAGGGAGCGAAGGCTGGCCCTCGGTGGGGTTCGACAGCCGCCCTCGAGCATCTCTCTTTTCAGGGAAAGGAATGCACACAGCCTGGCAAACGAGATCGACCCCTCGGTAGGGCGTCACGTCTCTAGGTACCCTTAAAACCCCTCGATACAACATATCATAGCCCCCAGAGGAGTTCTTAATCACTCCTCTGGGGCCTCGGGGGCTACCCCCGCGGGGTGCGCTCGCGCGCACCCCACGAAGAATCGAACTTCTTACTAACCCTGCAGGTCGAGGG
Organism: Microstegium vimineum; assembly: GCA_022036555.1. Lineage (NCBI taxonomy): Eukaryota > Viridiplantae > Streptophyta > Magnoliopsida > Poales > Poaceae > Microstegium > Microstegium vimineum. The sequence continues at coordinate 45,015,400 of CM039121.1, read as the reverse complement.
CGAAAGCTTCGGGTAATCCTTACTCCCCCGAGAAAACACATATCACAGCCCTTAGAGGAGTTCTTAAATCACTCCTCTGGGGCCTCGGGGGCTACTGTCGGGTACGAAGGTAAGGGGTACCCTAAACCCTTCGATAATTTAACGCTAAACATAGCAACCATTTTTAAGACAGGAACCAGCCCACTGCTCAAGTCAGTAAGGAAAGGCCCATCACACGAAGGCTCCCTGCATCGGCTATAGCAACCAGTCACGGGCCGGCCCTCCTTGACGGAAAGAGACGGACCCGGGGTCGAACGAACAACCCCTCCGCCTACACCTCGACGTCAAATGACGGACCGAGGGTCGAACGAACGACCCTCCGTCCTCTACCTCGACGCCAAATGACGGACCGGGGGACGAACGAACGACCCCTCGGTCCCTACCTCGATCGACCCGACCCCGCCTCCGCTCCAACCCTACCTCGACGCCGAGTGACGGACCAGGGGTCGAACGAACGACCCCTCAACGGGAAGCTCGATCAGCCCAACTGCTCCCGGTATGGGTTAAAGTAAACCCGCCTAACGCCATGGGCACCCGTGTCCGCTGTCAAATCCGTCAACTCTCCGCCATGTCCCAGTCCTCCGTCAACTGTGTTGCTACTGTCGCCACGTCGCGAGTACGGACCCCAGAAGTGCCCCTCGAGACGTGAACAGTACAGCCCTCGACGACGACTTCAGGGATACGACAGAGCCACGCAGGGCTCGACCCCCCCCCCCCCTCGACCGAGGGGCTCAACCCCTCCCTCCAACAACTCCGGTATGGGGCCCGTCCCATCCGGCCCGTCTCGTTCCAGCTGTGGGATTCGCGCCCGCCTGTGGAATCTGTGCCGCGACGTGCCGCGACAACTTCTACTGCCACCATGACCCGGAGCGCCAGAAGGACGGGAAGGCCATGCCAGCACAGTGCACGACGTCCCTTCGCCAACACTATGCTGCGGACACGCCGCCCATACTACACCAGTTTAGGACCCTGTACCCTCGGGCCTCCCCTTGGTCTATAAAAGGGGACGCCGAGGTAGAAGAAAGGGATCTTTTTCCGATTCCGAGGAGAGATCCTTTGCCATCCTGAGATCTCCGATCCGAGACCTCAGCTCTGATCCTCACACTACACACACACCGCTGCTTGATCGACCCCTCGAGCAGCCAACCCACCGTCTAGGGTAGCCCTGCTAGCCTTAGGCATCAGCTCACTCTGAGCAACTCCGTGTAACTCAACTTGTACCCCCTGTACGAGCACTTTAGGTGCGAGATAATACAAGTCATCCTCCCCCGCTGGACGTAGGGTCTTCTTTGCCCGAACCAGGATAAATCTTGTGTCCATCTTGCATCACATCTGGGAGAGGGAGTACGCAATATACAAATTTACTAGTTGGTGGTCTTGACCTCCGGGTCATAACACCGACAAATTTAAACTATATTACACAATTGAGAGGACCAATAAAACATGTAACTATTATTATAAAGTTTTGTAGACACACAAAAAATTCATGTACGCATGTATGTCGGACACTTATACACACATTTGGCTGCACTGAGTTACAAAGTGCATCAATAAATAGTTAGTTTACTCTAATTAAGTTGTATTATATCTAAAGTTGTAAAAATAAAAAGATTCATAGATCATGTATGCATCAATTAGATTTAAAAGAAAATCTTTATATATAAATTTTTTCTCATTTTACTTATTACCTCTTAAGAAGTAATAGATGATTTCAACCATCCGATCTACTTAAATGAACGGCTCATAGTTATTCGGGCACTGGACTAGAAGGTCAATAGGGAAATTAATTGTCAACTGTCTTAGTGAAACCGAAGGCAAATTATTGTAATTGCCAATGATCTTAGTAAAACTGGTGGCAAATTGTTTCCCAACAGTCCAGTCAAGTAAGGACACTTGGCTATTGGATGAACTATTACGCAACTATTTTTTGTTGACTGTGACCTATGTATAGACTGACCAATAGTTTAATTAACTCCCACCGTAAGCAAATGATAATTAATTGGAGGGCCCAATGTAACGCCTCAAATATATACTCCATCCATACTCAGTATTAGATGTTGTTTTGGACAATGTTTGAGCCAAACATTGGGATATAAATTATGAGTAACTTTTAAATTATTGAGTTTGAAAAAATAAAAATTATATCGATAAATTTGTCTTGAAAAATACATATATTATATTTCAATAAATATTTTTTTAAAAAATAACTATCCAAACTTACGCTTTGAAGCATATCACTATCTAAAACGACATCTAATACGAGTACATCGGGAGTAATTGTCTTGGAATATCCAACCCTGGATGCCCAAGGAATGGTTGCCGACGATATACCCTCGAAAATTACATTTCTCTAAATTAATGCACGATGGTTTAATAATTGTCTAGCCATTCTTGGACCTTAGTAGTGTACTCCCTCCGTCCCTAAAAGAATTAATTTCTAAAATTCGTGCCAGTCAAACTTTTTAATTTTGATTAACTTTATAAAAAAATATAACAACATTTATGATTTAAAATAAGCATCGTATGAAAGTATATTCTATGATAAATTTAATGATACTAATTTAATATCATAAATTTTATATATTTTTTTCTAAAACTTTAATAAAAAATTAAAAAATTTAACTTAAGATAACTACTACGAGCCTACGAACCCATAGTTGCAGTTGCAGACAGGGGTGCCGAGGTGAGCCATGGCCACCCCTCGCATATGTACAAATTTTCACTACTAGTTAAACACTAAATTTGGCACTGAGTACTATTTATATCAATCTCGGCTTCTTGGAGCGACGACGCTGGGGCCCTCGTGTTGGTATAGTACTATATATACTACAAGTACAGTCAATAATTTGCATGGGTCGCCATCGGGACAATAATAATCATACTGTAGAGGTGGGGAAGTATTGAATGAGCGGCAGGACCGGCAGCCAACCTCACTAATTCTGGTCACCGGCGGCGGGGCCGACGACGCTGATAGTAGTACAGTATACCTGTTTTGCCATGACTCCACGATGCACCGACGTCGTCGTCCGACAAGGACAAACGTCACAGACATCTCCGGCGCCAAGCAGGATGAAAAAAAAAAACCCCACCATCTGTCCAACCAAAATATGCAACCCCTGTATCTAAATTAATTGTCGTTTCCGTTTTTTGTGTCACAAATTTAACTTGATTTATAGAAAATACGTGTAATTATTACATCTTCAAATAAATTTATTAAAAAACTAGAAAGATCTTTCTAATGATACTAATTATGTATCATAAATACTAATACTTTTAAAATATATTTTTATCAAAGTTGTTTCTCTCGGGAAGTGAAAGCGACAGATATTTTAGGACAGAGAGAGTATATGTTATGTCACAAAAAAAAATTACATTTGACTAAGTTTCTACATATTTATAGCTCCAAATCAATCTACTGTAATAATACATCTAGTAGTTAATTTAATAATATTTGTTCGGCATCAAATATTGACATTTTTTATTTATAATTGATGAAACTTATAAGATATGATTACTTCCTCCGTCCCATTAAAAATGACATTTTTTATTTTTAGATTTTTTATTTGACCGTTGGTCTTATTCAAAAAATTTATACAAATAACGAAATAAATAAAATATTATAAAAGTATATCTAATCATAAAATAAGTCATATAATATAAATAATAATTATATAAAAAATTTAAATAAAACAAATGGTCAAATAAAAAAATCTGAAATTGTAAAACGATATTTTTAATGGCACGGACGGAGTACACGTGTTTTCATGGACAGAGAGGGAGTACCGGCGAGCAGCACTGCAGCAGTAATAAAGCGTGGGGTACTCTATCTTTAAATAGGAGTACTCCGTACTCTCTTGAGGTGAGAAGGGTGGTGGAGATCTCGAGTCTTGACGTATACTTCAGTAGCAGCAGCAGCTCGCAGCTAGCTAGCCGTCAGCATGTGGAGGCTGAAGGTGGCGCAGGGCGACGACGGCCCGTGGCTGCGGTCGACCAATGGCTTCGTCGGACGGGCGGTGTGGGAGTTCGACGCCGACCTCGGCACGCCGGAGGAGCGCGCCGAGGTGGAAAGGGTACGCCAGCACTTCTCCGACCACCGCTTCCACAGGAGGGAGTCCGCCGACCTCCTCATGCGCATGCAGGTATATATTGTACATGTTAGAGTGTGCACGTTAAACTAGATTTGAACAGATCTACTTTTGTCTTTTTTTTGGAACAGATCTACTAACCCAAGATTATACAAGTGTAAATACTAATTATAGAAGAAATATAATAAACGAGAACGATATGAGGTCATCCTGTTGTTTTAGTGAGCTTCGTCGGCGACAAATGTCAATATTCTCGGGACACGACTATGGACCCTCCTCCTCCTGCTAAACAGCTATACCGACCACAGGCCAAACCAAACTTCAATTCTATTCTGGCCCTATAATATATCTCAAGTTCAATTGTAACCGAATAATACACATATTCGATACTCTGTCTGAAAGAATCAATTCCTAAATTCATGTTAATGAAACTATTTTAATTTTGACTAACTTTATAAAAAAATATAACAACATATATGACTTAAAATGAACATCGCGTAAAAATATGTTCTATGATAAATCTAATAAGACTAATTTGATACCATAAATTTTAATATTTTTTCCTAGAAATTTGGTTAAAGTTCAAGAGATTTGACTTAAGATAACTAAAAAATCTATTTTTTTAGAGATGGAGGGAGTATATAGTTAACAAACTCCAACTCAATAAATATGCACGTCACCTTAAACCTTTTCATGCGTGAACGGTGAACCTTCGTGTGCCTGAGTAGAGCTGTGTTGCCTTTGTCGCTCCACGAATCTGATGCAGACCGACCACATGACACTTCATTAGTTCTACAACGTAACCTCATACTCCGTGACTCCACTTGCAGCCGTTTATCCTTCTTTTTTTCACCATAATCTTTATTGAGTAAAATTAGATTTCTCTCTAGGCCTCACATGCCTGACTCCTTAAAGACTTCTCATCTCCGCTAGCTAGGCACTAGCACACTAGTAACTGAATTCAACGCCATACTCAAAATTGACTATACGAGACACTCGTAGCATCTATATTTATTATACTTAATTAAATTTAATAGTTTGTAAAATATAATAAATATATTTAGTAGTTTTATTCTATATTTCAAGACAGACACTTAGAGCACGATTTTAAAAAAAATACTTCCCAAACTTTTAACTAAGCTAAGGGTCTATTTGGATCCATTAGTTGCTAATAGTTAATTAGTTAATATATCACAGTTAGTATTATTAGCTCCTATTAGTTAGTTTCTTCAAACTAGTGAAATAATTGTTAGTCGAGTATTCGGGTGACATTTAGCAAAACTATTGGCTAGACATGTTTAATTTGGATTCTACAAGCTAATTGAGAGCTAACTATTAGCTCAGATCCAAACAGAGCAAGTCTAATTTACTCCTCTGACGTGGCACCTAATGTGCGAAAACAAATAGTTTTTTTCTAAAAGTTGAGGGATCAAAACTGTTTTTATAGTTTAGGGAGCAAAACTCAGACGACTCAGACGACAATGATAGTTAAGAATAAACTAGAGCTTCTCCCACCAAAAAAAATGTTAGGCTACATTCGCTTCCGTGGATTGTTCAAGGCCCAATACCCAAGGCCCACTAGATAGTTGTCGGTCGAGTTGCTAGATCAATGGGCCTACGGAATAGCTGCAATGGAGGTGGGCTTGGGCCAGCGGCGGCAGACGGCGGTGGAGCCGTGGCGGAGGATGCATCGCCGTGGTGAGAAGCTGAGGCGAAGGTCTAGGTGCCAGCCACCCTCGCTGCGTCAGAGGAGACAGCGCTTGCGAGGGCGTTCGCCGCGGCGGGAGCTTCCTGGAGGTGGATGAGAGTGTGACTGTGTGTGCGTCGCCAGGAAGTTGAAGCGCCGAGGTTTTCATCCCAACTCTTGCGGGTTTTTTTTTGTTAATTTCGTCTAGGAGAGCAGCTCGCCCTCATCGATGTTCCTCACCAATGATCTGGTCGTACTGTTTTTTTAATCAATTTTTGCTCAAATTACGTCAAAACCAAAAAGGTTTAGCAGCTAGCTAATCAAATAAAAACATTTCGTTGCAGTGCGCAAAGCAAAGCAGATATCAATGTGATCTGCCACGCATCAAGCTCGAGGAGGATGAGCACGTCACTCAAGAAATTGTGCTGAGCTCCTTGAGGCGAGCCATGGATCAGTTCTCTTCACTGCAAGCGCGTGATGGGCACTGGCCCGGTGATTTCAGCGGGATCATGTTCATCATGCCTGGTTTGGTGCGCATTATTTCTGCACAAAATGCAATTACCTCTTTTTTTCCCCCTTGCTTAGCTGAGTATTTTGATTCCTTCCTGTGCACTTATACGGATACAACATACCTGCTTCTTCGTCTGCAGATATTTGCTTTGTATGTCACTAGATCACTCAATGCTGTCATATCACCAGAACATCGGCGTGAGATATGCTGCTACATCTACAACCACCAGGCATGCCATAGTTCTCTTGGATTATCTCTCTCATTAAGGCCTTGTTGAGGACAAGGTCAATTTGCACCAGACTGTTCACTTTGGATTTATATAAGGTCCTTAGTTAAGACTTTTCTTACTCGTCAAATAAATAATGTCTAGAACGAAGATGGTGGATGGGGCACACTTATCCTAGGTTCGAGCACCATGTTTGGCACATGCTCAAACTACATCACCCTGAGGCTTCTTGGCGAGGAGCCACACGGCAACAACGGTGCATTGGCTAAAGGGTGTGCTTGGATTCTATCCCATGGCGGTGCAACCTCGATTCCACAGTGGGGAAAAATATGGCTTTCGGTATTCTTAGTGATCAATACATATGTCCTAGTTTTGCATACATGCATATTCGGACTCTTATTTGGAAAGAATAAAAATGCAACACGTTTCTCATTTATAAGATCTGGTTCTCGATTGCAGATTCATTGACACTACCTTTGCTTTTGTATTGATTGAAGGTACTTGGATTGTTTGATTGGTCAGGAAATAATCCAATTTTCCCTGAACTATGGCTCACTCCTCAGTTTCTTCCATTTCATCCAGGTATATATTCCTTCTATGAAATTGTGTCGTTCCAGCTTCTAGTACATTATACATTGAATACATGGATCTGTTGAAATAAGTTTGCTATATCTGCCAATGGCTCTGTCCTTTTCAGGGAAATTCTGGTGCTTAACCCGTATGGTATATCTGCCAATGGCTTATCTTTATGGCAAGAAATTCGTTGGACCAATTACACCAACTATATTGGCACTAAGAGAGGAGATATATGACACTCCATATGGCAAGATTGACTGGAGCGATGCTCGTAATAAATGTGCAAAGGTTTTTCACATCCCTTCTGGTTCTACAGTTCATTATCATGATATATGTCATTCTATGGTGGGAATGTATCTGATGGTGATAGGGCTTTCACGAAATTCCCAAGTGCGGAGTTACAAAGTGCAGTATCCTCAAAACTTGTTTGATGGCTAATTATTTGCTTTATTGAATAAGTAAAATAATTAGGAGTGGGCAGTATTACATTAGGAGTTAGGTTATGTGATCCTTTTGTGGCCTTTGTTGGATTAGCCTAGCTCAGCCAATTCCGCATCGCTAGTCATGATACTATTAGGCGGGTTACACTTTTGGATAGTTGTCCAGTCAGTGTAATTAGGTTCATTCCAGGAGAGAGGTGTTCTGCAATAGACGACTACTATAGTGTAGGTGGTGTGCAGGCCTAACTTCCAAACGCACATATCCTCCCTCCCTTTGCAGTCTGCACCAAACTCAAAATAATGAACAGTTCTAGCTAATCAATAGAGCCACTTGCAGGTTTGTTTTGTGTTTATATATTTGTCAAATTATCGGATTGTAAGAGAACCTTAGATTGCTCTACTATCAATAATGGGCTAACTAGTAACTACTAGGTATATCTCTTTTCTTTAGCTTGTTTTTAATTTCTTTTTTTTTTCTTTTTGGCGTTTCAGGAGGACCTCGTCTGTCCACGTACACTGTTGCAGAATGTTGTTTGGACTTCACTTTACAAATGTGTGGAACCAGCATTGACCACTTGGCCTGTCAACAAGCTGAGAGAGAGAGCTCTGGGAAACCTCATGGAGCATATCCATTATGAAGATGAGAACACACAGTACCTATGCATATGTTCTGTGAACAAGGTAAATATCTGCAGAAGTTTGACGTCTCATTACCAGCACTTTAGTTGACCATGCTTCTGTTCTTTATTCTCATACTTCATGATTTTGTATATGCTCTGTTTAATTTTTCTTGTTGATTATCTTGTGGATCATGAACTTCTGATTGGCGCCTATTAAATATTGGTCACTTTGTGATTTAGGCTCTAAACATGGTCTGCTGCTGGGTAGAAGATCCAAATTCAGATGCATTCAAGTGTCACCTTGCAAGAATACCAGATTTCTTGTGGCTTTCAGAAGATGGCATGAAGGCACAGGTACAATTTTTCTCCTTTTTACGCACTTCTAGTATTGGCTAGCATTTATGTCATTCTGGCAGTTTGTTGAAATATAAAATTAAGTTAAGCTAGTAAAGTAGTAATCTTTTCCTTTAGCTGGTTACTTCCATCATTATTGCATCTTTACTGAGGAATAAACTGACATACCAGTTAGAGTATTGGTATGGTATGTAATTGTTTTTTCATGTAGCATGTACTCCCTCTGTTTTTATTTACATGTCGTATTAGTTGTCCTATGTCAAACATTTGTAACTTTGACTATCGATTTGAAACATATTATATAGATTCATGACAAAAGATTTATGTTTTTAGAATTACTATAAGAAATACATTCATAATATATAATGCATATGCTGTGAAACTATAGTAATATTTGACAACAAAACTAATGTGACATGTAAAAAATGGAGGGAGTAATCATTTAATATTGCAGTAGAAGTGTCTTGGTACAATTGCAAGTATATTGGACATGTTAAATATGCATCAAGAAAATTTCCTCATAGGATATAACTCTGCATGGCTAGTGTGTTTCTGTGTTATCATTATAGGTGTATGATGGCTGCCAGAGCTGGGAGACATCATTCATAATTCAAGCATTTTGCGCTACAGATCTTGTCAACGAGTATGCTCCAACTATTCAGAGAGCCTATGAGTTCATGAAAAAATCACAGGTTTCTATCTTTTATCTTCAAATCATGGCAATTTATATACTCACCGCATGGGCAATAATGAAACACAACATGCATTTGTGTACTTGAAGGTTCTGAGGAACCATCCTGGTGACCAAAGTTATTGGCATCGCCATAGATCGAAGGGTTCATGGACACTTTCATCTGCAGACAATGGATGGGCTGTGTCTGACACTACAGGAGAAGCACTTAAGGTTATTCCATCTTTGTCAGTTTTTCTTTCGCCCCAATGTAGATGAGTAAAGCTACCTTGTTCACAACTAGAAGGTGAGCTACCCATCATTATTTTTCTCAAACACGCAGGAGAGCTGCATGCCTGCATATCATTATATTAAGAAAACTACCCATCATTATATTGAGAAGAAATGAAACTAAGGTCACTAAGTATCATATAATGTTATTGTTAATAGGATGCAACCAATAATTTAATAAAGTGCTCTGCTTTGTTCGAGAAAAAAAAATGCTCTGCTTGATATGTTATCCATCTCGATGCCTTTACATTTTCCGATTTTTGCCAATAAATGACGAGCTACAAAAGGATTCCGTGACTTAATCGGTTGTGAAGGAGGGATGGTGTGGGGATGAGGATACCGGGACGTGTGATGAAAGCAAGCTGTGTATCCATTTTGGGGCTTTACGCTTTCATGATGGATCCACCTTCACTTGTTTCCTCTGGCTTTGATTCTTTTATTTGGCTGAGTGGTTGATAGCTTTGGTCTTGAAAACCAGCTTTCAAGTCCACCGTCAAATCCCAGGGTGCTTTCCCATCTTCTTAACCTGAAATGAAATGGCTGAGGAGAAGAAGGTTCCTTTCTATTCAATAGCAGCTTAATGTGACTCTATTTCCAGGCTGTACTGTTGCTGTCAAAAATCTCATCAAACAGAAACAACCTTGTTGGGGATCCAATAGAAAGACAAAGGCTGCATGATGCTATTGATTGCCTTCTATCTTTTGTGGTACGCGTTCTCTAAATCTCATTCATCTGAAGTGATGTTGTCATTTGTTTCATACCTTAGAAAAAATTGCAACACAAAACTTTCTATCAGGCATGCTTATGTAACCCATGGAAATAAAAAATGTTGCACTTTGCTGGTTGATACAAAATAAATCTATTACACCAAGTTTATGGGGATGCTATGATGAAGTGAAGTGTCTAGATGAAAAAATCTCTTAAGGACCCAAGTTTCTGATTTGGCACAAATTTCTTCTCACCTTTCAAATGTCTACAAAATATAAATGCTTGCCTTGCCTCGATCGTTTTTAAAATATGTCTGCCAGAATTGTTCTAACTTCTAAGCTATGAATTGTTATGTTGGGCTCAGCACCAGGCCCGTTAGTGGGCTGATTATTTATTTATATTATAATTACTTAATTGCTAATCATTCTATGTTGTAGAACAAAGATGGTACCTTTTCTACATATGAGTGCAAAAGAACTTCTTCTTGGATAGAGGTAAGTTTCTGTTGGTTGGAACTTTGCATTAGCAAGATGCAGGTCATATTCAGTAATCTAAAACTTTTTTATTTCAATACATCTTACTATTTTCAGCTCCACTGTATTGACACTTCTTTCTGTTAATTAACTAGATTCTAAATCCTTGTGAGAGTTTTCCAAACATGGTTGTCGATTACCCGTAAGTGATGGATGCAAATGGCATATATATTGTTTAGCAGATGATCCTGCATACAAAATTTTCACTTCAGATAAAGAAATAATCATATTGCATTATTAATTGATAGTTACCCAGAATGCACCTCATCAGTGCTCCAAGCTCTGGTACTGTTCAAAGAATTATATCCTGGTTACCGCACCAAAGAGATAGAAACATCGGTTAGAAATGCAGCAACATTTATTGAGAGCAAACAACAAGAAGACGGTTCATGGTTTGTCCTAATGCATCATTTAATCAGAGAATTTCTACGCCAGCAGTTGATAACACAAATTGTTGTTTTGCAGGCTTGGTACTTGGGGTGTATGTTTCACCTACGGGGCCTTCTTTTCAATTAAAGGTTTAGTTGCTTCTGGAAGAACGTACAAGAACAGCCCTTCCATACGGAAAGCATGTCACTTTATATTGTCAAAGCAGCTCAGTACTGGTGGATGGGGAGAAAGCCATGTCTCTAGTGAAACTCAGGTAATCATATTTTGCTTCCTTCTACTTCTCTAGATCCTTTCAGTCTAACTTTGCCTACTAGTGATAACTGATAAGGGCACACAATTTTGTTTGTTGAATCCTTGTTGAAGATACTAGTAACAAATTGACACATGATATTTTATGGTGAATCTGGCTTCTTAGCATGGCTTCCAAATCATTAGGGATTTCTTTATTTATTGTGTATGTTGAATCTTTCTGTTCTAACTATGCTTATTTAATTTCCTCTCAATATGAGTTGCTCCAGTAATACAACAACAACAATAATGCCTTTAGTCTCAAGTCCCTAGCAAGTCATGGCAATCACAATATTTAATGCAATGGAAAAAATATATGTTTGTGTATCATAAGTATGTGCATTCATAACTTGTCTTTTTCCCCATGTAATCCTAAATAGGTTTATGTAAATATCAAAGGTGACTGTGCTCACGCTGTGAATACTGCTTGGGCAATGCTCGCTTTAATTTATGCTGGACAGGTATACAGATCACTTGTTCTTTTATTTTGCATGTTAACAAGAACATACAATTTATCAATCTATTCACATACCTCTTTTCTAATACTAGATGGAACGAGATCCAACACCATTACATCGTGCTGCAAAAGAATTGATCAATATGCAGTTGGATACAGGAGAGTTTCCACAGCAAGTAAGTTTCCATTTTATTTTATTTTTGTTGATAGTAATACATTATATTGACAATGGAACTTGTTCTGTTTCTCTTAATTTGTCCTGAAAATTGATGGAATAATGTTGAGGAACATAGAAAAAACCTATCATATGCCATGATATATATATTTGCAATAATGAGGCACGAATTTTTGTCACTTAGGCATATGTGAACAAACAATATACTAGGTGGCTAGACTATGTAACTGTACGGTATTATACATTTTATCATTTTCCAAAAGAAAACCCCTGTGTGGCAGACATAATTGATAAATCTCAGAATTGCAATTGAATTAGCACAAAAAGAATAGAGCAAGGTTTTTGTCTTTTGAAGCATCAGCTTATAAAATTAATCGTAAACAAACCAGAAGCATGACACTCAAGGTATGTCTAAAATCAAGTTCATGAATTTAACTTGCTTTATTTGGTTAGATGTGGAATTTTGACAGCCTATTTGGATATTTAGCAGATGCATAATTGCACATGCATTCTTGTAGGGATTTTGAACTTTGAACTACCATATTCAGCATTATTTATGTGTGGGGTGTAAGGGTGTTTTATTATCAAAGGTCAAACTGGTTTTGTTGACCGCATTTGTGTTTTGATGATAGGAGCACGTAGGATGCTTCAACTGCTCCCTTTTCTTCAATTACCCAAACTACCGCAACTTGTTCCCCATCTGGGCTCTTGGTGAGTATCATCGTGGCCTTAGGGCAAATAAGAGAAATGAGTCCATATGAGTATATATAGTATAGCATTGTGAGAAATAGAACAGGTTGCAACTCTGAGTGAAGCAAAAACAAGATGTACTTTCATGTAGGTGTATGACAGTATACAGTGTTGGTTATTGTTAGACTGTAAATCTAGCATGACGTTGTATTATTGTAATATACCTATCCATCTCCTTTGTATAATAATATATGAAGTTTGTTTCTTCTTTTACGCACATATTCTACGTTTTTGTTACTAAGTTTCCTTATCACTTTCCCCACATGGTTTCCTAAAAAAGAAGCTCAACATTATAGGTAATTAAAACTGGACATTGGTGAATATTCTAGGCAGGTATATCATATTTGGGTGGAGAAACTAATAAGCAAGCAGTATCCTTTTCCCAAAGCATGTTGGTGAGTATATCAAATTCGGAGCAGGTGGCTTACCACTATCTCGGCTTACCACTATCCAACACTTAGCTTTTGCTCCACATATTGCAAGGTGTGATAGATATCTTGCAGGCTGGCAAACCTCCCTGTTGAACCAGCTGGGGTGAGTAACACTAGTTAACTCAGTCTTAGACAGCCAATTTGGTTTATGCCATGGCTGCACTTGAGATCCCACTGGGTGTCATTGCTCAAATTGACCGGAGGCGGCGATCCTTCCTCTGGTCTGGGTCAGAAACTGCTTCTGGAAGCAAGTGCATGGTTGTGTGGACTCATGTATTATGTGAATATGTGATACAAAAGACGTGTGGCTTAGGATTGAAGGACCTGGGAATTCAGAACACCTGTCTGACTGCTACTCAAAATGATCCACAGGCTGCATTCCCAGCAATGACTCATCATGGACGTCATGGGTTCAATGAAATGCATGCACTGCCTCCCTCACTGGAAACTTGCATGGTCAGCACTGGGAAACATTGAGAGCACTATGGCCTACTATCTACCGAGCTATCACCACACTCAAGATTGAAGATGGGACTACAACATCCTTCTGGCATCATGTTTGGTCAGAGAGACTCCCAGAGCTGTTCAGTCACTGCCAAAACCAAGACATCACAGTCAGGCAGGCAATCGATGGGGAGCTTCAGAGATCACTGACTGTGCGTCGGTCAACTGAGGCAATCACACAGTTGCTCCTGGTAACAGGCATTTTGACACGACACAGCTAGCCTCAGAGAAGGAGAAGACAAAAGAAATGGCCCGATGATCAGACCAAATGGAGACTAAAACACAGGGATGTTATACAGAGCACTGAAAAGTGAACGACCGGCACCTGATGCCTGGGCTGAGTTCGTTTAGAAGAACAAGACGCCGCCGCCGAGGGTCAAGTTCTTCGCATGGCTGATATCACAAGAGAAGATCAAATGCAAAATAACTTGCTTGTTTAGTGATAAACAATAAGGACCACCTCTCGTTCAGATCATAGTCCTGTTGAAAATAGTACTAAGAAAGCAGCACATGATTAAGATGATAACCATATTTTGAGGTGATGTTGCTTACTTGTCTAGTACAAGAGTTTCTTGTACCAGGGATGAGTCTCCAAGTGATTAGCAAAATGAGATCTGCTTTCAAATTCTATATTGTATTGATGTGTCACATTATTATTACTCACATATACTGCGAATCTGCGATACATTGTCGTAGCTATCAATGCCCTTGTAGAATAAAGTCGTAATAAGCATGGATGGAAAATTGGAAATTACTATAATGATCAAAACTATCTCAAGGCTTTAATTGGTGATGTATAATGATCAAAACTGTTTGACTTGAGTGCCAACTGCCAAGTGCCAATAATTCCCAGGAAATGACAGGTAGCGTAGGTCGAATCAGAAGTTTCTCTGCAATTATAAAAGCCTTTCGGGACAGTTAGTAGCTCTGATCCACTGACCCAAAAAAAAAAAAACCCTCAGGTTCAGCTCCAATGGCGTTCTGTCCTGCAGGCTGCAGCTGGTGGCTTAGCTTAATTTGACTTACTGATGCCCATGTCTGTTTCTACATGGATCTACAGCCTGTTCGCTTGGCTTTTCAGCCGGCTTAAATCCAACCAGAACAGTGTTTTTCTCTCACAAAAAATTAACCAGCAGTGCATAATCCTGCCAGAACAGTGCATAATCCTACGAAAAGACTGCTAGGCGTCCCACGCACATGTTGCCAATTTAGCCTTTGCCCACTATTTTTGTTTCAAAAGAAAAAAAAAGCAAAGGAACAGAAAAGGCCTGGGCCCAATGTTCGCCTACCATGACATGGGTGATGGGCCAGATTTAATTAAGCATCCACATGGATTAATATTTATTTGTATTTTCTTGAGAAACCAATTATTGTTGGGTTTGATTAACCATTGCTTCCTGTCATATGTCTATACTACACTAGTATGATGCGGAAATAGAGAGTTCGATTTCTCAAAAAATAAAACTCTGAGCTTTTTTCAGTTGCTTTTTTTTAGTTGCAGTTGCTTTAATACGGTAGGTTAATTAAACAATAAAGGGGGTACTAGCTAGTAAGCACAACAACCAACAACAAACTAACACGCCATACAAACGACAGCCAGCTCTGTTTTGGTAGGTCTTATAACAAAATGCTTATATTTTGTAACAAGACACGCCAGCAAGCAGCAGGAGATCTGATGAACTGATGGTCAGTCTCCAAGTGGTTAGCCAAACGAGATCTGCTGCTGTCAAATTTTATGGCATATCAATAATGTGTTTATTCACAAATATATACTAGTATCTATCTATATGCTCGTATATACAAATACAATGTGGTAGCTATGAGTCCCCTTCTAGAATAAAAGTCGTCGTTACTGCAAGTTGAATAACGTTAATACCAGCATAACCCATTGCAATTGCAATTGCAACCCACCCATGCTGTGACAGAAACATGCATGGACCGAGAGAATGGGTCACAATTATCTCAAGGCGTTGATTGGTGGCGGCGTGTGGATCCTTATGCGTGACAGTAGTGTGGCACAGTGGGAGGAGGTTGAGCGGTATCAGTTCAGTTCATCCATCAGTGCCTTGCCCTGCATTATTTATGTGCACCAGCGTCGTCCGTCCTTGCTGCAACTTGCAAAAAAAGAGTGTACACGCATGTGTCTAGATTTGCATTGTTTTATCTTGAATGCCAACTGCCAAATAAAGTGGCAAGTGTCAATAATCCCCGTACGTGAAATGACAGTTGAGTGTTAACAGACACTAGCTGGCTCCAATGAAGAAAAACTTGTCTGCAATGCAAATCCTTCCGGGACAGTTTTAGCTCCAATACTAAAACGAAACATGTATTTCAGGCTCAGCCGCTGTTCAGGTTCAGCTCCAATATAGTAATCCAATGCTGACCTCGCGCTGCACTGCACTGCCGCTGCCCGCTGGTGGAAGCAGTCGGCAGATCGAGAGGAGACCTGGGTGGTGCTGGCGACGACGCTGCCATAGCGGAGACCAACCGGAAATATCGATGTGGGTTTCAGCAGCAAACCTGTTGAAAGCAGCTTGTACCTGTCTGTGTAGCTACCATACCAATGAATGCAAATTTAACAAGGCGGTCATATGCAATGCATGCAGCGATCACTATACGCTGGCTGGTGGACGATACATAGATGTGCATGTTCCACAAGTTCTCCACAGCACTGCTAGCTGCTGATGGGCGGCCACGCCATGTTTCTGCCTAGTGCAG
This sequence comes from Microstegium vimineum, assembly GCA_022036555.1. Lineage (NCBI taxonomy): Eukaryota > Viridiplantae > Streptophyta > Magnoliopsida > Poales > Poaceae > Microstegium > Microstegium vimineum. Next base: position 44,998,947 of record CM039121.1, on the reverse strand, counting down.
CAGAGAATTTTCCACAAGTTGAAGCGTATATTCGTGGACTATCTAGATCCACATTGAGCCTAGGTCCATTGTATTCATTTCAAAGAGAGAAAGAGAGAGAGCAGAGAAGATCCAACGTGTGCCTTACCTTGAGTCCTTGACATGGGGTATGGCTGGATGGGGGATGGGGGGATGGGCCAAATTTAATCAAGGGCTCAAGTCCTTGATGTTTCCCTCAACCATCGGTTTTCTTGTTGCAAGGATCAAATTAACATTAATGTGATTTTCAATTCCATTTATTCATTCATAAATATTTGTCTAGAACTCTCTCCATTTTTAAAATCAAGTAGATATCCAAATTCAAATTCGAACTACCCATTTTGTATTTGCATTTCTGTTCGCTTGAAGTAGTTTGTTTCAGTTTATTCCTTCTCACAGAACATTATTCAATCAGTCAGAATCAGCCAGCTTTTGTGTTAGCCGAACAGAGCAATAAATTTGTATGTATATGGTTGTAGCTGATTTGTAAATTTTATTTATTGTTAAAGAAAAATATTGTTATATAATTGAAAAGTAGGACCGCATCTGGCACATAAATTCAAACAAACAGAGCTAATCGCAAGTTGATTCCTGCATCAGCAGTGTTGTGATTGTGTGACAGAGAAGCACGGACAGACGAAACGGAAGGGATCAAATCACGTGTCTTGCCAGGAGCTTTCAGCTAATCTTTCGTGACGTAGACGTTTTTGTGAAAAAAGAAAAGGAACTTCAGTAAAATGTCCTCAGCCCTGTCATCCATGTCTTTTCTCTTGTACTCACTCCATCCATAAAAGAGTTACGAGATCTGTACGTTATGAGATCCCCATACCAATCAAAATAACTCGAGTTTAATTAAGTTTGTATTAACATTATGTTTTCAAACAAAACTTATTGTAAAAATATATTTTATAACTAATTTAACGGTATTTATTTGATATTATTATTATTGTTTTTTATATAAATTTAGTTAAAGTTTAAACTGGTGGGCGACGGCTGAGGACCCAAGTAAGGTAGGGGTCCAAATCCAGATATAAAACCCTCACAATAGATATCAAATAGTTGTCATTCTTAACTTAGGGCCTAGAAATCACCAACATCTTTCTTTTTCCCGCGACGAGTTCGGTTGCCGCACATCTTTGGCTAGAAAAGAGCGAAGATGATAGAGCTATGGGCCTTATGGTTCTGTCATTTTGTGCGGCTATACTACTACTTACTGGATCGAGAATAGTGTTACTTGACAGGACTAGACAAGTCAACACTACGTACATATTATGAATTCTACAAAGGGTCATTTAGGATTGTTTTTTTCTTGTTTAATAGTTAATCCAAATTAATTATTTGTATAGTATTATAGATTTCTAGTAGTTGTAATTTATATTCATATAGTCATATTTTTTTTCTAATTTAGGTATTAAAATTTTAGAATGTTATTTAAAAAATATACGTCTGAGGCTAGAAAAAAATGAAAAAAAGAAGAAGATTAATTTTTCAATTATAATAAGGTGCTACACATAAATTTTTATGTCTAAGATTTTTTGCCAGAGGGCCCTCAAAATTATAGGACCGACACTGTTGGTTGACTTATCGAAAAAAAACTAGACTTATATTCTTTTCTGGATCAGCAGTAATTAATATTGTACTACTTCCTCCAGACTCATATTAGTTGACGTTTAGGACAGCAGCATGGTCTCTAAAGTGTAACTTTGACTCCTTATATTTTTAAAAATATTTATTGAAATATAATATATATATATATATATATATATATATATATATATATATATTTATGAAAATATTTTTTCAAGACAAATCTATAATATGATTTTTATTTTTTTTCAAACTTAATAACTTACAAGTTATTCATGATTTTATATTTCCAATGTTTGACTCAAACCTTTTCCAAAACATCAACCAATCTAAGTATGGAGGTTGCAAAGAATTATATGCCCATACATTTCTATTACTGGCAGCACATTCTGCAGTACATAGCCAGTTTACATCTGATCCATCGTACATCTGTACTTGAATCCTGAACATTATACTATGTGAAAGATTCACATGCTATTGTCTCTTTCATAGCTAGTTAATTTGGATGCTCCAAATTCAAACCCGTACCTTAGTTATATGCGGACATGGGGTGTTTGGTTCTCATCTTCTAAATTTTAGTCTCTGTCATATAATATTATTTTGTATCAAAGTCACTAGTAATGTTAGTATCCATTGGTAATGCTCTTATACGTCTTGATTGGTTATGACTTTATGAGGTCAGCTCACCTCGTCTCCCCGGCGGCAGCAAGCCAGCAACAAAAGGCCCTCGCCAGCCCACGTACGCGAGCCGAATTAGCTCGCTTGAACTAGCAAGGCAAGCGCTCCAGAACCTTGCTCGTACAGGTTGCTATCCTAACTAGACGAGGCGACACAGGACTTAGTAAAGAAAGCAAACGTGCCCTATATTCTCTATCTCCCTCTTAATAAGAATAAGAAAATATATAAATATATAAATAAAAAAGAGCATATTATATTTAAGAAAACACATGATGAGAGATACTGTAACATCTAAAAATCGACATCCGACTCTTACTAGGCTCCCATGTCCTCATTAGGTGTGAATGGCTTTTGGTAAGTTTGCCACCGTGTATTCTAGCTAGTTGTTTCTCCCTCTCCCTCAACTCTTTTCAAAGAGATCAATCAATTTGTTCCCAAAAAACAAAGGTCAATCAATTTTAAATTTAACTGGATTTATAAAAATAGCCTTAGTATTCATACATTCAAACATGTTTACTATAAAACTATATTGTGCGATCAATCTCATTTGTTACCATAAATATTACTCCCTCCATTATAAATTATAAGTCAGTTTATGAATTTGGGAGAGTTAAGATATCTTAATTTTGACCAAAATTATAAAAATTTATGACATCAAATAGTTATGCTATAAAAATATAATTAATGAAGAATCTAATCTTACTATTACTAATTGGACGCCCCAATGAAGTCTCCACATTAATCCTCACCAAACGCGCTAGAAAAAAAAAATGCTAGAAATTCTCACATTAATCAGAAACATCTGGCCACAAGTCAAAAGGCTCTAACCATCCATAACCATTGGATCTATTTTATTTTGGAAGTAATTACCCACCTCTGCCATTATAGATTAATAAAAAATGGCTCACGGTTAATATATATATATGTCAATAAAATATTTGATGGAGCCTACCAATCTATATCGGTAAGACCAACATTCACGTTGGTTAATCTTGCCGTCTAATCTATTAGTCTTATTAAAAATGGACGGCAAGTCATGATATATTTTAATAAGATTAATGGATGGTCTTATTTGCCATATAAAAGTTATTAAAATATATCACGTGACTTGGATATATTTTAACGTGATATATTACGTGCCGTTATAGATGAAGAAATAATAAAGCAATCACTGTGCACAACTTATTAAAATATAGCAAGTCACGTTAAAATATATGTTAATAAAATATTTGATAGAGCCCCATCAATTGACTTGGTTACTATTTATATCAATATAATATATCGGCAGGACTCTGATTCACGTTGGTTAATCTCGCAGTCAATCTATTAATCTTATTAAAAATATCCGTGGATTGGCCCAACTCACATTCAGTTGGTTAAATACCCTATGGAGACTACTAATCACGCTCACTTGGTTAATAGTATACCAACACAAAAAAAAATATGAGGGCTCATGCTCATCTTGGTTAATTTCTGTCAATCTATTAATCTATCTATATATATAGATTGGAAAATAGATAAAAGACATCTATTGATTAAATATCATAGGCAACCTATCATAACCAACGAAACAAGATATACCAAAGATAGATCTATTATTTTAACTATACGTAGCAAGAAAGAAACAAAAGATAATAAATACGATATTTTTGCATACCACCGTTGCATATGGCTTCCGGGCCTTAATTAGGCCGTGGCACCTCCCCTAAACCAGCCCTGGCGGAGCTTGGCTTATTCACCATCAAAGCGGAAGGCATCGTCAGTGTTGTTCCATCAAGAGGAGTCGTGACCTCGCAGCTCAACTAAATTGGGACGAGGAGCCAGGATCAAGAAGGACGATCCGGACGAGGAGCAAGGGATTGAGAAAGGCTGATGGCTATGATGGGTAAGAAAACTAATCCTATTATTATCCTCTCCTATCTTACACAGCATGCACGTTGGCCGGTGTCACAATTTTTGGCTGAGAAATCTTGGGTACAACAGCCAGATCGAGATGGTGTCACACCAAGAGGGGCGTGGCGACGACATGAATGGGCCACATGTATACGTCTAAGATATGCGGCCGTATGCATGGAATTGGATGTGAACACACATAGGTCGCGGGTGCCATGACGTTCAACGTCCACACAATCATGATCATAGGCTGCTCCTACAGACTAAAGGTTTGGCCATCTTTCTAGATCTCATAATTGTAATTTAATTATCTTCTAGGATGTACTACCATTCCATAATTATAATTTAATTTCTCTTCTCTGAGTACTTATCTTTCAGTATGGTCAGTAAAACTTTTTAGTGAGATTATGGTAGGGAAATAATTGTGAAAAAAATAAAACCATGAGTCTTGGATTACTTTGAAGAAATAAGTCTTGATATAATTTTCATTGACCATGACTTATAACTTTTTTGTTCACTTCAATAATAACTTCATTACATCACTTCGAGTTTACATGTTAATAATGATGCTGAAAAATTAGGGGACCATGATCTATGGAGTTATCAATAAAGCCTATACGAAAAAACTCAAACTTCCACAATTATAAAATATAACTGACTGATGTCATAATATTTCTTTTGTAATGTAATGTAATCTATACATGTTTAATTTGTACTTCAATTATCCATCTCAGTTGTTACAAAAAAAATGACAAAAATATGTAAATGCTAATGTATCCTATTATGAAAAATAATTTAACATCCATTTTTTTGTGAAATAATTCAACATCCATAAGTAGAAGCATATTTGAAATACATACTTCTGAAATAATGTTAAGTTGAAACTATGCACAAAGCTATGTTCCACTGCATAGACCAAGGATTTAGCAATTTGATTGGAAAATTATATCGTATGAACATTAGCAATTTTGTTCCAAAATTATTTGTTTAGTAAAACAATACTACTTAATACAAAATTCAACATCTTAATTGCCATTGTGCATGCTGAAAAAATTATTTATGTCACTGTAGGAACTAAGAGGATAGTCTAGGACATAGAATATTCTATATAATTAAATAAAAAATGTGAATTTTGAATAAATGATACAATAAGCAATGGAATTTCAAATTAACACTTGATCAAAAGCTGAAAAATTATATATAGATTTTAATGATATCACATAAAGTGTTAAGAGTTTATATATTTTAAGTTTATGTTTCAACTAAAACACATATCGTGCTAGAAAAAAAGATTAGCCCTAGAAATTATTAGTCATGAAACTATTACAAATAAATAATATAGA
>CM039121.1:44966152-44993328 GCA_022036555.1 Microstegium vimineum | reverse complement strand
CAAATCTTTTATTTTCCTCTCCTTGATATGCACGCCCGACTCTAGAACGAACAGTCTCATCGGGACGAGGGGATTATCCTATTTTGATGGATTTTGCATCCATCTCTCTCTATCGTTCTGCAGTCTGCACGGCTCAGATCAGATGGCTGGCTGGCTGCCTCCTCCACAACCAACCACCACCACCAAGGCAGAACAGAAGGCACATGGGCGTCCCTGATCCCCAAGCACAACACCACGAGCAGTGATTGCTGTTGTTACTGTTGCTGCGGCTGCAACAACCAACCACAACTGCCTGTGGGTGAGCTTCTTCAGTGCAGGGTTTTTCTAACCGTTTTGTAACTGGAAACCGGTGGTGGGCGGTTTGTCCGTTACCGAATGGTTTGGATTTTGGATTCAAACGTCGCAGTTCAAACGGTTTGCGACCGGTAACCGGTCGGTTAGGGCCGGTAACCGTCCGGTCTAGTCGGTAACCGCTCCAAACCGCCGGTTACTCTTTTTTTTTTTGAAAAAATCCATTTTTTTGTATGACCTTTGCACATAATGATATAAATAGAACACACAATGCAGGGGAAAATAGTATGACACAAATGGACAACACATCGAAATATCATAGTGATGCACTAGTCACAAATTCACAACGGAAATAACGTAGTTCACCGTTGCAACAACAAATTATCCATGGAAATACCTTGTGTCGTAGACATGCAAACATCATGGTCACTGGCGTAGAATATAAGGAAAGATCCCGTTTCGACACGCCTCCTCATACTCCGCGATGGACATTAGAGCGATACCGAGCGTCTGGAGTTGAGCATTGTAGTCTATCCATGATTGGCCCGTCCAATGAGTTGTGGTCTCTCATTCCTGCACTAACATGTTGTAGAAATCCGGGTCTTGCCATTCGTAGACCCATCTAGTGGTCGGCTGCGTGCTGATGTCAGGAACGGGGTAGGTATAACCACCACCGTACGATGTACATTGTATGAGGAAGAGGAGTACCGTGGCGTGTCGTATCAGTCCGTCGGGTCGTAAGCTCTCCTCTGCGATTCCGGCTGCCCATGGTCGCAGTCCTGAGTAGCATGTGTGAAGTCCGTCTCGCCTGCAGCCGACCATAATTAGTACTAGTCAATAGTCATAGACAGGAAAAAATGTGTGTACCAATTGATACCTGTGAAACGAAGTCCACCAACATCACCAAGACCACCACCACCACCACCACCACCAACAGCACTACCAACAGCAGCTCCAGGGTCATCGTCACCACTATGACCGTCTCCACTGTCATTTGCTAAGCTGCTGTCATCGGACTCCTGATACGGTGGACTTTCCTCACCCTCCTTGCCATCATCTTTCGAAGCATCGCTGGTGACAGGTTGTTGCACTTGCTTTCCCTTTCGTTTCTGGCGTTTGGGGTCCTCCTGCCTAGGTCCCGTCTGGTATTTCCTTTTGCCAAGATGCGTGTCACCCACATGTCTACGGGCCCAATCACTGATGGGCCCAACATCGTCGGAGTCCACTTGATCTCTGTCACCACAAAGAATGAATCATATTATTAAAAGTATGGTTCGTTAGTGGCTAACAAAGTATATCAACGTACCTCACAATACGGGACGGAAGAGGGATGTCCGTTTCTTAATCTTCTTCGTCGAGAATTGGAGCCTTGTTGGATCTGCCATACTCCATCCAGTCTCGAACCGGATTATCCCTATCGTAAAAGGATATCTGCGTGAACTGGTCAATGAAGTCTTCTTCCTCACGCCTAGGTGGTACGGAGGTATCCGCGAGTCGCAGGCGAAGGATGTAGTTCACATACACTAGCTTGTTCAGTTTTTTGTGGGACAAGCGATTATGAACCTTCGTGTGCAATAAGGCAAATGTATTCCAGTTGCGCTCGCATCCACTGGAGGATACACATTGTGCAACAAGCATCAACGCAAGTTTTTGCAGATTTGGAGTGTGCCTGCCGAACAGCAACCACCACGACGCTGCAAGTGGAACTCATTATGTTAGGTATGTGTTCTAAAAGACAAAAAAAGAAGTTCAAAAATACTCTTACATGGGGTTGTATTGGGGTCGATGGTCATTTTCATGGCCAGCTCAGTGTCAAACTCCACAAGGTGTTGGCGGAATTTTTCTGCCTCCTGTAATGTAATGCCAAGACGGCGGTATGCACATCCGTCATTTTCCCAAATGCTTCCTTGAGGCCACCAAACATTTGCGGAGTTGGATTGTAACGATATACAAACCTTGGGTTCAGGACAGCAGCTGCAACATATGATGCACGACAAATTAGCATATGGTACATACTCAATATGTAGAGATTGCTATTTAAACAATGGTTGTGATCTCACCTAGGCCCACATACGTGCCATAGTACACGTCCGCAATCCTTTCATCCATGATATCCTTGTACTCATGTCATGTTTGAACATCTGTTCGAAAGAAGGTCTCCATCCCCCTTTTGCACTCTTGAAAATGGTACACTACTTCACACAGGTTAGGTCACTTATCTTGATCAGCGAACCGAAGGAACCTGTAAATTGGTGTCATTGAATCGATGATGTATTTAAGTCCTTCCCACCACTGTATACTAGACAATCTTGCGTGAGCATAATGTCCTTCCTTTGATTGTCCCCACCTACTCTGCAAGAACTCGGGAGATCCCATCCACTGCATAAAACGATCACGCTTCCGATGGAAGTTGTCCATGAACATGTAGTTGGTCCCAAACCTAGTGGCATTCCATTTGACTAACTCACCACCAATGGCTTCCCTCATCATTGGATTCAACTGACCATGGTTGTGTAGCCAAGTTGAAATGCGCTTGCATACAAAGATCATACATGCATGCTCCGGCCTTGCACCAATGTCCTTCAGCATCAAGTTGATGGTGTGTGCAAGGCAAGGTGTGCAAACAATATGCTCATACTCCTCGTTCAATCTCTGACATGCTTTCTTGAAGTTGGAGCCGTTGTCCGTGACGATATGCACGATATGCTCAGCACCTATCTCCTCAACCACCTTGCGAATCAGTTGCACAAGTAGGCACAACATTTAGTGGAACCGAGAAAACATAGTGCATGTGAACTAGCACAATATTTTGGACGTACCCCCAACAAATAAGATGAATCTTGGCTTCTGCCAGTCACATCAACTGACTTGTGGAACCACATGGCGCCATTGCAATAGATCAAAAAATTGATGACATTCATTCTTGTCGGGCCCGTCCACGAATCACACATCAACGTGACCCCAAACATGGGCCACTCCTCCCGAAACTTTGCATACCGGCTCTGCAAGTCCGCCTCGTTCTGATCGAGGTACTTCCCATCTATATCCCTTCCACTGGGTGATGCGATGCCTTCACCTGCAATCGTAAGCGAATCATGAGAATAGAGAAATATACGTAATGACATAGGTCTCCAAATATATGTACTTACCCCACTTCTGCGTCTCCCTGACCGCACTAACAAAGTACGGATTATCCGCCTGTCTCCCGGGGATTCCTACAATATGGAAAAACTTTCCCCAAGCTTTTCCAATGCATCCTTCGCGTTCCTTCCCCTTTGCGTCCATGACCCTGTATCAATCCTTGTCTGCTTCAGTCCACCACTCGTACCGGCTGCCAAGTTGTAGTCCTCCACTGCCGCAGGGGTATGCCTCTGTGAACCATACCTCCGAAACATTCTCTGCAAAGGATTGCCCCCCTGTGAAGCAGTACCACTACCACTGCCAGCTCCACGCTCGTAAGCGCCTCCTCTCCGCTGCACCCCCTCTTGGTACTCATATTCTGCTCTGGACTGATTAATGGTTGCCTGCATCTGAGCCTCATATTCGTCATTGTCAAGGGGTGGTTGCCCTCCGCTGCAGACGCCTCTCGTGCAACCCTCTGCCGAGAGCGGTCACTAGTTGTCTGTCTAGTTCTGTCGATGTCCCGCTGAAAGTACTCCCGGACTTCTTTGGGCACCTTGCTGCAGTGGATCACCTCCGTCCCGCGCGCAGCCAAATGCTGCTTCAATCAGGAAGCACCACCCCCTGCTTTTTGTGTATGACAGTAATTGCATCTCCAACCGGGAGCAAGATTCTCACCATGCTCCCATACCACGTTTTTCGGCATTGTCTTCCTGCACAAATGGACAACACAAACAAATCGAACACATGCATCAAATCATACCGCAAATAAACCTAAATCCTAACATACACCTAAATCTTACCTAAATCCTAAATCCTATATCAAAAAAAATCCTAAATCCTAAATCCTACGTACATCCTAAAGTAAATCCAACCGCAAATCCTAAATCCTAAATCAAATAAACCTAACTCCTATATACATCCTAAATGAAATACTACCTAAATCCTACAATAAATATTTTCTACATCCTATACTCCATCAATCCTACATCTTAGAGCTTGTTCTAACTAAATCCCACAACTAAAACAACTACAAATGCAAGGAAATAAAAAACACAAAAAAAGCTTACCTTCGTATCGTCGGACGGTAACCGTGCGCCCGGTCGCTCGGGGGCGGTGGATCTGGCGACGGGGGCGGTTACCGACCCGTTCCGTCGGTAACCGCCGGCTGCAGGACGGTTACCGCCTCGCGGCGCACGGGCGAAATGGGGCAGGGCGCGGGCGGATAAGGTTGTGGGAGCCGACAGCTCCCCCCCCCCCCCCCACACCCTCTGCCTGCCTTGTATGAGGCGCCTGGATGAAATGGGCCGCATGGGCCCTTAACGGGGTCGGCCGGTTTTTTTCTTTTTTCTTTTTTTTTCACACTTGTTCACGTCAAAATAAATAGCAAACGAACTCCAATTTGAAAAATTTGTACACCATTCGACTCTATAAATCATGAACTATTTTTAGGAATTTTTTCAGCATTTTCCATTTTTTGAAATTCAAATTTAAAATTTAAATTCAAACCGGTACCAAAACCGAACCGGTGGTGGACGGTTTGGCCGGTTACCGAACGGTTTCGTAAACCCTGGCCCAGTGTCGTGCGACGAGCCCAGTGCCACGAAAGGACCCTCCTTTCTGTGCCGGATTTCCAGGTCCCTGATGGCAAAGCTCGTGTTGCCACATTTGGAAGGATGTCATGGTAGAATCAATGGCTTCTCTGCACTGTACTACCTTAGAACTCCTCCAGAGATAAGAGTGGCGAACACAAGTGCATCGGCAACAGTGGCGGGCGGGCGCCCCGCCCTCTCTCTCTCTTGTGGTGGCTTTTCAGGTCGTGCTGCCATGCTCCGTTTTGGCATCGCACTGCACAGTGGTCAGTGGATGCCACACAATGACAGCAACGGCCGGGCTGCTGGCGCCACTTCTTCCTTGCTCCTCACCGGTTCGGTGCTGCAGTTGCCGAGTAGTGTAGTTGCAGCCTTGCACAGCATTTGCTAGGTGCTTGCTGTGGTGTGTGACTTCAGTACAGGTCTGGATCGAAGAGGTTCGTGTTCGTGTACTTGCTCATGAATTGGCCTGACGCCTCTGCAAAAATCTGGATCGAATTTGACGTGTCGCCATTCGTCCGCTGCGCTGCAGGTTTGAATCGGAAAAAGAACTCGGCGCATCGCCATCGGACAAACTGACAAACACACACGCGCGCGCGCACAAATGCGACCGCCTGTTGTCGAAAACGACCGGGAAACAGAAGGTATAAACTCCGGGTCCGGGACAGGCACACGGGTGACTGGCCTTGTTTAGTTCCTTAAATTCATCCCCAAATTTCACTATACAAAAGAAGATTCTCCATCACATCGAAATATCGACCTATGTATGGAGTACTAAATGTAGATGAAATCAAAAACTATTTGTGCAGTTTTGTTGTACTTTACGAGACGAACATTTTAAACCTAATTAATTAATTTTTGGACAATTATTAGCATAAAAAACAAAAGTGCTACGGTGTTCGGGGGTGGCACTGTGCCGATTCGGCCACCCCCGAATCCGGAACTAAACACGGCCACTGTCTCCTAACAAATCCAGATTCCGAACGACAACAACCACCAACCAACCAGGCCCCTCGATCGTCTTCGCCCTTCGTCTCCACTCTCCATCACACAGTTGAACGAGAAAATTGCAGCAGGGCTTTGTACGGCTGATCTAGTCGTCTTTCGTCTTCGTCTCCAACTCTCCATCACACAGCTGAACAAATTGCAGGGCTTTCGGCTTTGTACGGCTGATCTACCTCGCAGCAGACACCAGGTGAACGAACGACTGGTTCAGTTTAACAGCCTGATTTCAGTACTGTGATCCCACTTAGGCGGTGATCATATATTCATATGCATTTGATGTTGCCCCTGTTAGGGATTTTTGTTTCAAGTTTGAATCACGTTTTTTTTTTTGAAATTTAGTACTGAGTATATTTGAATCCCAGCTATCCGGATGGTTCACTGTATCCTTTGGGTCTAGACTGAACAGGGAAAGGTTGCTGAAACTTAGGATCTACTACCATGTGTGCTTAGAATCTTGAACAAAAGGGAGACGGTTTGCTGTCATTGTTGGTGCCACGAGGCCACTTGCGCATGTAATGTGTACTGCAAATTGACTTCTTGGCGTACGAGATGTTCCTGGCCTTGAATTTTTATTATTATTAATTAATGATTCAGCAAAGGGCTGCAACCTGTAACCTTGTACACCATGAAATCTAGGTGTTTCCCTGTCCCTGGCCATTCAAGGTGCAGTACCACTACCACCCCACATCTGAACTGTGTCTGACCTGGTGATGCTTTGTGGCCCGGTTTGCCCATTTGAGTGACCATGCATAATCACACTTCAGTCTTCACCCAAAAAGAATGCATGTGGAAACATGTGTGAAGCGATGAACAGAATTGCCCTCCATGTTGATTCCATGCTGAAGCAGAACCAAACTCTTTTCTGGTCATGAAAGCTTCTGAAGATTACGACGCGTGAACAAAGATGGGTCACAAATATGCTGCTGCTTGCTGAGAAACCTGGGCTCACCGAAGTTGCAGAGGTTCAATAGCAATGCACACACCCTGCTAGCGCTAGCCAGTGGATGGCTCAATGCATCACTCATTGCTATCACATGCTATGAATCGAAGCTAACCCTAACAATAATCGAGCATGATCAAAACCGCAGCCTGCGGTTTCCTTCCCAAAGAGAAGAAAAAAAGGGTTATAGAAGAAAGAGTTTCTAAATGAATGATACTGACAACATACATCTAATATCCTCAAGCTGTCAGATTGTTTATGCTCTCATTGTCATCTCTCGCGAAACCTGCATCTAACAGAAGGACAGGAATAGCTGGAGAAGCACAAGCAGGAGGATCATGATGAGGTTGCTTCCAAGCCCCTGCAGCCTCCATGAGAACGCGGAGTCGACCTCGATCATGATCCCGAACCTGCATGTCCCAGTGCTGGGGTCTTGGCCTGTGGTTGTCGCGAGATTCTGAAACCCACAGGCCACATCATCTTGGTCATTCTTCTGGAAGTAGTTGTTGAATGCGTATGAGATGTTGCCGCGGATGTCCAGCATCCCACACGATGTCTTGTAACCAAGGCTGGTGCAATCTGCCATGGAACATGCATAACCCACGTTGTCTGCGAGTTTTGGGTCGTTGAGGTTCACAGAAGGCTTCAGCACACACCACTTCTTTTCAAGGTACTTCACACCCTTTGCTCTCGCAAGACCGCCTGAATTTGATGTCCCGAGATTCAGCTGGTACTTTGGCAGGCCATCATAAGTAAAGATCCCCCAGTGCCGCTCAAAATTTCCTGGCTGTATGCTCTTCTCGTCCTCATCAATTAAACTGAACAAGTAAGCATCAACAGGTCCAGGCCGCATCGGTGTTCCTCGACCAGAAGCAATATGAGTCATGAAGCCTTGGTTGAAGCGGTGAGCCATCTCAGCATTGGCATTCCTGTCTCCATCAGTCGGCCATCCAATCTCCCCGACGATGACTGGGAGGTTTTCAAAACCATTCTTTTTTAGAGCCCATATAAGTGTGTCATGGTTAGCGTCGAACATGTTAGTATAAGTAGAGGAGCCATCAACGATGGGCGACGAGGCCCCCTCAAAGAAGGCATAGTCCACAGGGAAGTTTGGATCAATGTAGAGGCTTATGAAAGGGTATATGTTGACAGTGAAAGCTCCACCATTGTCGCTCAGAAATTTTACTATGGTTAGCATCAGATCATGAATATCTGTGCGGAAGTCCCCATCCGAAGGCTTGCTGGTTGACGAGGAATAGACATCAGCATTGAGAGGGCACGTGACTTTGACTTGATTGCCCAAACCGGCTTTTATAAGTGCACCTTGTATGTTTCTGATGGCAGGAAAAGTTGTTTGCAGAAAGCTTCCATTGTATGTCTCCAAGAAAGGCTCATTCCCAACTGCAACATACCTAACAAATGCAATAGAGCAAATAAAGAGGTGAGGCCACAGTATCAAGCAGATGGTTGACTGAGTTAACATCAACAACACAGAGATTCAGAACATGAAGCAAAGTACTATCTTGAATATCCATCTTTCATTTAGTACATGATGTGCAAATGGAAGTGCCATGCTGTGCATGCACATAGTTCAGATGGCATGTTGATGCATATTCCCACAACTCAAAAGGCAGGCAGTGAACATTAGAGGTAAAAACTAAAGATGCCTGATTCAGATTAAAAGAAAGTTTCACCTGTACAGTGTTCCACAAAATTGCAAGGGAGTACTTAACAAACATGGCAGAACTTCATGCAACAAGTGTTAAAACAGCATTGCCAGAACAAGTGTGTATATGGAGGCTCAAAATACAAGATATGAAGCTTGGTAGGTGTCTACAATGAATTGATAAGCTATCAGTGACAGAAGGTAAGAAATAAGGAAGTGACCATTGCGGCTGGTACATGTTCTGCTTACTGTCTTACTTGATTAAGAAAAATAAAGCTTTGCAGATGTGTAGAAAATTTTCAAGGCACATGCTATCTAGTAATTATGAAGCGGCAGTTTGATAGTCAAATGGTGGATGCACGTGCTGACAATAATTTATAAATAAATATAGAGAAGGGCAACAAATAGTATCTAGTTAGGATTAATTTGCTACAGAAACTGAGGTACAGTTGGTTATATATACTCTTGATGTTAAAAAACTCAACTATATTCATTTAAAAATGATTTTTTTCCTTCTATAACTAGACACGGTGTTCAAAATTTCTTTGAAAAACTGAACCTTCCAACTTCTATATTAGTACCACTTCATAGGTCTTCCACCTATCAAGTATTCCACATGATCCGTGCCAAAAGAAATAAGAGGTATGAAATAGTGACACGATAAAGGCCTGAGGTAAATTAACTAAATTATACAAGTGGGGAGTGGGGACAACTATGCTCCATTCAAAAGGAACACAAATAAATAAGACCAGCGAAAATGGATGTATTTCCTCCAGTGTAAGGTCCACCTCTTTAAAGCATATTGAGAAGTCACTGAATGGTCCTGAGCGCCATCATGGATCAGGTTCATTTCAATGAACTCCTTTCAAACAAAAATTATTTTTCTGAGAGACAAAAGGAACATCTAAAACCTAGTAGTAAAAGCTGATTGGCACTTTGACAGCTAAAATCTTTATTCAAAACATAACTCATAAATCTTACCATGGTGACATGATTCCTAGTGCAGCCAAGCGCCACTACAGCTGCAGTGCTCGGTGAAAACTTACAGAACGTTTCAGATTTCCATATAACAATAGGCATGTTTCTTTTTCCTCTAAGACAAAGAAGTGTGATTTACAAGTATAACAGAGAAGTAGATTCTTCAGATTGGTGAAGGCATTGATTTGGCGGTGCGTGCACAGATTAATGAAACGCAGAATTCCCAATTTGGGGATGAAACAAATACACCAGCCGTTTCTCGCATACAAACAACGACAGAAGCACCCAAGCAGGCGTGCAAAGCACAACATTCACAACCAGAAACGGCAACCGTTATTACCGAACTACAGCACATGTGCACAAATGTACTAAATGTGGCACAAAGAATGCCGACCGCTTGTCGTGTACGGAGAATGATGATGCATAACTACTTTCCAAGTCAAACATTTAACCAGATATGAGCTTCAATTCAATCATTAGCCGCCAATCAAGACAAGCGAGGGCAGCATGAAAACCATCCTATTTCCCCAATACTCTAGGGCTCAGAGCTCATCCTAGGTCATCAGAACTGAGATTCCACAGTACAATTAACACTAGCTACCAAGCATCAGTACCATGAGTGAGCTGAGCAGCACTAACGGTAATCAAAAGCAACACTGACACAGAAGCAAATACCTGATGCTGACGCCGTCGTTGAGGTAGCTGGAGACGTTGGTATCGACCCACTTCTCTGCGGCCTTCATGCTGGTGGCCATCGTCAACAACAAGTCGTTGGGGATGCCGACCATCACCTCCAGCCCGCTCTTCTTGAGGGCGTTCATGGTGCCCTCCTCGGCGTCGAACAGCTTGACCTTCTGGAACCCATTGTCCTTGAGCATCCGCACCACCGTCTCCGGCGGCAGCGGGTGGCTCGCCTGCGTGCCCCAGTTCGCTCCTATCGCTTCGACGCCGGACGCCGCGAAGCACAGCCAAGAAACCAACACCACGGCCGCCACCGCCGCTGCATAGCCGGACTGGGAACCCATGGAAGGATTACCCCAGCTCCAAATAGCGGTGCGATTTTGGTGGATTGCTCTGCTCTGCACCAAGAACTCCCCAAGTTCAGATCTTGGAGCCGGACAGATAAAGAAGAAGGGATAGTGGAAAACAAACAGGCAAGAACAAACCTTCAAGAACCGTTTCAGAAATCTTTGTTCTTGCGCTCACGAAATCTCAGCGGGGGAAGAAAAGTTGAAACCTCCGCTGGAAAAAGGAGCAAGGGCTAAAAGCTCTACAGGCCAGTCAGATTATCCCAACAACTGGAGAATTTGTGAACTATTAGAGCCCCCAAAAGCCAAAGCTCGAATATATATTTGGGAATAAATGAACTCCAGCCGAACTCCACCTACAGTGGACCATGAGTTGAGAGGGGATTTTCCGTGATTGCAAAATGCAGATGCTCACATGATAAACACCTCAGCCAGGGGAGCATTGATGGCATGCAAGCCCTCAGGTGTGAGTAAATTTGGCTGACGAGGACGGCGGCGAGGTGTAGATAGCGAGGTAGCAATAAAGAAGGCTGCCAAAGATGGCTCCAAAACACGCGATCCTCCTCCAAAACAGGCAGAGGGGGTAAACTGGATGAGCTTTCTTGGTTGATTTGAAAGGGTGAAAAAGATAGTAGGAAAAGGATTTTATTTGAGCCAAGGATTGAACGGAAAGGTGTTTGATCTACTCTAGCACTAGTGAAATCGTCACCTTTCACCTCCTCAGGAGCTGCTGATGACACACTGCAGCTGCAAGGAGTGACAGCACTGCCAAGCAGTGATGAAATGCGCTGTGACAGAGAGAAGATAATGATGCTCTGCAGGATTAAATAAATGGAAAAGGAAAAAGATTCCTCACTGAGCATGCCAAACCACAAAGATATTTGCGCTGTTCCGTGCAGAAAGAGAGAATGGGATTAAAAGCCAACGAAAAAGATAATAATAAAAGTACTAGTAAAAGAAAAGGGCTATCAATATTCCCCACTCCGCTTTTTTTTTTTATAAAAAAAAGTCTCTCTAAATCGCATCGGTAATCCGCCCACTGCATCCTAAAAAGCCTACAATGTTTTTGTTCGCACATGCCGCTGCTGCTGTCGGTTTTTTTTTATATAGAGTAATCTTTTCTTTTGCTTGTCTCTTTGCTACAGCCCACATTGGTAATGCTTCTGGTTCTGGCCTTCTGGGACCATTAAAATAAACAGACGCTTTGCTAAACTCTGTCAGCAAACCAATTAGGAGTGGCAAGCAAACAAGGTGGTGAAGACAGCAGTGCAGTGATGCCGTGATGGTGACAGTAACCCGTTGGTACTGTTGCGCCTGGTAGTACGTCAGCCTCGTTAGCTCCGCGTCAGCAGCATGGACCGATGGGCTGACCACGCTTGACGCGGGACCCACGCTGAGGACACCTCAGTTTGGGGCCCAGAGGACAGTGTCGGAGAGGATGATGCGCAGCGGTTTTATGATTATTTGGTAGTGTTGGTACTCTGGTCTGTGGTTGGTGTTTGCCTGTTTGGGATGAGATGAACGAACGGACTCAAGTGGGCATCGGAGATTTTGTTGGTTACCAGGGCTCTTCGAGAGTTCCAGGGGGTGCAAAATTTGAGTTGTAAAGAATGGCGACTCTTTTAACACATGTAGGAGAAGTGCGCATATGTTTTAGGTGGAAGAAAGATGATGTAAAAGTTAGAGAAAAGGAAATGTTGTAGATACATGCCCATACAGCAGGAGAAAGAAGAACCAACTCAGGCAAAAAAAAAGGGAATTAACCTTGGGCTTGGCTTGGTCGTGAAAAAAATATATCAGAAAAGATTTTTTGGCTGATCAATCTAAGATAAAATATTAAGAGGAATGCTATAGGTCACACGTGTGTTTCTTTTCCTTCTGGCACACAATTTTTTTTTGTGTCTCTGACTTGTGGGATCATCTTGTCGTCGCTCACTTCAGCCGGTTCATTTCCCCACTGCCCACCGAGGCTTCGTTGGTTTACAGTGCCGGTCATCCTCTCGCGACGCGACGAGGAGGGCTCGTTGTCCAAGGTGATGTCGCCGGCTCGACGCATGCTGTACGGGGCGTCGTCGCGAGTTGACGGGCCCGCAGATCATGCTGTGCGCGCGAGGAGGAAGATGAGGGCGCAGGAGATGTATTTTTTGCGCCAAATCCAGCGTCCGGCTCCATATATTTGTTGCTTCTTCAAGGGAGATGGAGCACACGGGTAGGAGCCCGGATACGAGGAGGATGTGCCCGGCTATGGCAGCAGCGGCGGCGGGGCGGAAGGGCAAGGTGAGAGCAGCGACGGCGGCGGCCCCCTTGTCTGTTGGCCGTGGAACCGGCTGGGCGGCGCCCCCATTGTCGGTTGGCTGTGGATCTGGCTTGGCGACGGCCCCCTTCTCTGTTGGCCGTGGATCTGGCTCGGCGGAGCTCGTCTTCCCCATTGGCAGCAGCAACGGCGTGGCATCAGCATCAACGGCATCCGGCGTCACCGCCGTGCCATCTTCCCCATTGGTCGACCACGGCTTCACCAGCACCTCTTCGTCAGCATCTGGATTTCCATTTCCTGCTCTGTGGGATTCGGCTGGCAGTAGCCCAGTGTCTCCTTCATTTGGGCGTTCAGCAAGTTCGGATCTAACATGGTAAGCAACCTTCTGTGGTCTTTGCAAGTTACGAAAACTCTGAATAGCAAGTTACTGACGGCAAAGGTAGCATACATAAGGATATCCATCTAGATACTCACTTGGATTACGCAAACAAGCAGTTGTGAAATGTATGTGGGAAGTAAGTTGTGTCGGTGTTATGACCCAGGGGGTCAAGACCACCGGCTAGTAAATTTGTATATTGCGTGCTCCCTCTCCCAGATGTGATGCAAGAAGAACACAAGATTTATCCTGGTTCGGGTACAAAAGGCCCTACGTCCAGCGGGGGATGATGGATTGTATTATCTCGCGCCGAAGTGCTCGTACAGGGGGGTACAAGCAGGATTACACGGGGTGCTCAAGATGAGCTGAGGCCTAGGACTAGCAGGGCTACCCTAGGTGGTCGGTTGATTGCTTGAGAGGTCGATCAAGCAATCGGGTGTGTGGTGTATGCGGGTCAGAGCTGATGTCCGAGTGTCTAAGCTGATGTTGATCAGCCCCTGCCCCTACCGATGCTGATGGGAATGCGAATACGAAAAAAAATGCCCTCCTTCTTCTATCCCGGCGTCCCCTTTTATAGATCAAGGGGAGGTACGGGAGTACAGAGTCCTAAACTGTAGCGGCATGGGAGGCGTGTCCGTGGCGCCATGCTGGCGAAGGGACGTCGACCGCTGTAGCGGCGTGGCCTTCCCGTCCTTCCGATGTTTCGGAGTATGGTGACGGCGGACTAGACATTGCAGCATGTCATGGCGCAGCAGGGTTGACCTTCTGTAGGTGGGTGCGAGTCCCACAGCTGAGGCGGGACGGAGCGGATAGGACGGGTCCCATGCCGGAGTGGTTGGAGACGATGGTCGAGCCCCTGGTCGAGGGGGGGTCGAGGCCAGCGTGACCCTGTCGTATCCCTGAAGACACGGTCGAGGGCTGCCCTGTTCATGGCTCGAGGGGGTGCCTCTGGATTCCGTACCTGCAACGTGGCTATAGCGGTCGCACGGTCAACGGAGGTCCAGGGCATGAACAGTGAGCTGATGGATTTGACCGCGGTAGTGGGTGCCCATGACGTTAGGCGGGGGCAGGTAGGCGCATTGGATCCCCTTTAACCCATACCGGGAGCAGGTAAGTCGGTCGAGCTTCCTTCCTTCTCAGGGGTCGTTCGTTCGACCCCCTATCCGTCATTCGAGGGGTCGAGGCGGAGGCGGAGGCGAAGGGGTCGTTCGTTCGACCCCTGTACGTAAGTCGGGGTAGAGGTGGGGGGTCGTTCGTTCGACCCCTGTCCGTCTGTTTTTTCAGTAATGGGCCGGCCCACGACTGGTTGCCGTTGCCGGTGAGGGAAGCCTTCGCGTGATGGGCCTTCCTCCATTGACTTGAACGGCTGATCGGATCCTGCCTTAAAAATGGTTGCTATGTTGAGCGTTAGTTTATCGCAGGTTTAGGGTACCCCTTACCTTTGTACCCGACAAGTTGCTTCCCATATTGGGTCAGTATTGCTAGGAATGTGAAAATTTCCTCTCGTAGTTCTCACATTCAGGTTGTGCAAAATATGGGGCCTTCCGGCACTGTATTACAGGCCAAGCACTTGAGTTTAGTAGCTTGTGAAAATGTTGACAGCCTACAACACTCACTGTCGTAGCTATTTAAACCAGTGATTTGTCATTTTAGTTGTCACTCATTTCCATTCCGGTAGTGTATTATCCAGTGGTGCTTCACTCATTTTAGTTGTCACTTGTATGAGGAACTAATTGGCTTTGTACTGCTGTGATTTTGAAATTTAATGGCTTTGTGAACTTTATTTTGCAGTGATAAAAACACACATCCATCTGGTGCTTTCATGAGCTACTTTCGTAACCAGTTTCACAATTTCCATTTGGTTGGTGCACCTGCTCACAGTAGCCCTGCCAGTATACCTCTTTTTGAGACCAATGGAGGAAGTTCGTCTCTAGATGTGGAAATCCTATCAGACAAGGTTCCTTGTGTAGTTTAGTTGAGAAAGAGAACGAAATCTAGTAGGCAAGAGGAACAGAGAATGGTTGTATCTAGTAGGCAAGCACACTGAAAGAAAATGTGAAGCCCTGCAGCGCATCACCTGTAAGTGTGCAATTTTCAATCAGTTTCTGAATGTCTCTGAAATCTGAATCCTGTTAGCGTGAATAAGTCTCTGAAGTAGTGTATTTTCTTTTATTCATACCACACGCTGGTAGCTTCAATGAACACATGCTAGCTGTTGATATGACAAAGTCATGAAGATGTTGATCAGCCTGCATTCTGTCATTTTTTTCCCTTTAGGTAGAAGTGCAAGCAGAATATTTATGTTCAGATATTCAGTGAACTACTATCTATCATCTCTGTGTGACATCATTTTTACAAACTTGTGGCGAATTATTATTTATGTTCATATATTTGAATTGATATTTATTTTCAGACTTGCAGTAATATTCTATAAAGTGCTATAGAACTGATAAGAACTTGTTGGGATCTGATAAGTTTCAGTTCGAACAAACTGATAACTGTTAACCTGGATGTCTATGATTTTTTACTCTTGTGTGATCTGAGAAGTTTCTAAATTGTTACTGAACTAGCAGGGAAAAGGAGGTTAAAGGAGGCCATTGTGACTTTCTGGATAGTAAGGATGATTTTGCTTTGCTACTGATCAAGTTTCTTTTGTAACTTGATAATGGCATCAGAGATTGTTGTAATCAAGTTTTTTTTTTATGTCGAACTCTATTTTTTGTGATCAAGTTATCAAAGCAACCAAGGTTAGTTTGTATTTTTCTGGGACCAAAGATAATTAAAGTATCATTGTTCTTTTTTCCTGGACATTACTGGAACAAACAACCGACTATTTCCATGCTTCCTGTATGCCTGTTACTAGCTTGTTGTATGCCTGTTCCTGTTCTGAATAACGCGCCATATACTGAATGGATGAATGCCTATTTTCTAGCTTACTGTATGACTGAATGCCCCATATATTGAATGATCTATTTTGTACTATCAATTAGCAACACAATGGTGTATAGAAATGGTATTCATGATTGATCACGATTACATACAAGTATTAAATAACTAATAGACAACCAAATAGACAACTCGTGTCTGTGAGTTGTCTATTTAGATATTTTTATTGTGAATTCCAAGAACTTGTAGATGAACCTTGTCAGTGGGCTGTACATGCCCTTACTTTTCCCTCCCATCGGCGCTCCGGAGTTGTGTATACTGTATATTTAGTATGCATCTCTTCTTGCACATTCACTAGTAGTAAATTGCTCTATTTGATTTATGCAATTTTCTTGTCTAACATTAGCAATATCTGACAGTTATATAGTGCTTTATAGCAGTTCTATTTATATATATAACTTGTGTTGTCCTTTTGCGCGTTGTTGAAGGTGTGTACTTTATTCCAGTTTAATTTTGTAATTAGGTATCTTAGTTTATTTTGTACTGCTCTGAAATGCTTATAATGCCCCTTTGTACTCGATGATGATATGGTGTCTGCTAGTAGCAGTGTTCTTGACTGAGCATTCATTTCTATGTTCCGGTTAGTCAGAGTTTTGTTTTTTTGTGTTGTAATAGTATGAATTTAATTATAAATATATTGTTGCTTGAGCAATCCTTCATATATTTTTTTCTGAGCTTTACAATTTTCTTCACCTGCATCTCATTATTACAGGTAAGTTAGACTGGAGTAATCCAATGAGCTTTCTTTTTTTTTAGAACACTTATTATTGACCTTTTTTTAGCAATGGATGATGTCGAGTTGCCTTCTGATGATGAATCTGCAAATGGTCAAAGTGAAGAAGATTATGATATCAACTGTGGCGAAGATAACAACTCTGCTTCTCTTGATAGTGGCAAGGTAATATTTTTCTTGATCTTTTATGTTTATGAAGTATGTTGCTCTTATCTTATGTTTACGTTGTGTCATGCAATGCATGAGAATATGTCTTGTGTAATTGTGTTGGTCACTTTGTCTTTGTGTTGGTCATGTTCTTTGTGCACACCGAGCAACTAGGGACACGCCCTGCTGTTGGAGAAAGCACAAACACTAGTCTATCTTTATTGTATCACATACTACTAGAAACCGTACACCTTGGCTGTTGAGGTTAGTGGTTTTCCTTTGATCTGTTGGTTTGCCCCTTTCCTCTGCTTTGCTTACCCCCACGCAAAGTAGATCTTCATCTTTGATCTGTTAGTTGTTTTTCTCTTTCCCCTGCTCTACATGGGGATCTGATCTGCACTTAGAGCGGTGCTTTTCTTTCCCCCACGGAGAGATCTTATCTCCACATGGAGCAGAGGCTTCCCCTGTTTGCTTTGCTTGTTTCCCAAGTATGTTGTTTTTGGGTTTATGTGCTGATACATCTTTAGTGGGCTCTCTGTCTTCTTAGTTATTCGGCTCTGGGCTGACTTACTCTTTACTGAACTCGAAGACAACCATAAAAAACTTAGTCATTCATGCTTACAGTGTTATTTACTCTTATGCACGGACTAAACGATGCATGTTTTTTAGCATTTGTAGGCTGGTCATGGTACATTTGTAGAGGCACTCATAATAGGACTTCCTATTATCCTGAACGACTTCAACCCTGGAGAGGTCAGTGTCAGTTTGTAGTTTCAGTGTTGTCAAATTTTTAGGCATCTTCTACTACTCCATCAAGTAGTAGTATTACTAATTTGGTTTACTGAATTAAGTAGCAGTCTGGTTGTTGTTAGATCTCTATTCCATCTCTTCTTGAGGCCCAGCAATAGCGCGTCGGTGGCTAGCATGGCTTCTAGTCATGCCAGGAGGTAGGCAACAACCTCCTATACATGCTCCGTCAAATGACAGGTCGGGCTTTGTCAGCTGCAGCTTGTGCTATGGAATGTCTGAAACAACAATAGTCC
Source organism: Microstegium vimineum (assembly GCA_022036555.1). NCBI lineage: Eukaryota > Viridiplantae > Streptophyta > Magnoliopsida > Poales > Poaceae > Microstegium > Microstegium vimineum. The sequence goes on along the minus strand of CM039121.1, from coordinate 44,975,209 downwards.
ATACATTTCATATTATTGATTATGCCTGTCAATGGTATATGTGCACTTGTATGCATGGATATGATTGTATTATTATTACTGGGTATTGTCATGAGAAGTTCTGAGCTGACAATTATAGCTAGTTTAGTAAAGAGCAGTGATGTCATTGCTTATGTTATTTTTGTATGAAACATGGAGTTGTCATGTCAGTCTTTTCATTGTAGGCTTGTAGCACTTTAACCCCAACCTCAATCCTGCCGACCTACGAAGCTAATATTTTTTTTATCTCTAACAGTAGTAAAAAATTGTGATTTGTGATCTGTGATTGTTCTTCCATAGAAAAAAAATTGTGATCACACGTCTGTGATATGTGATTGTTCTTCCATAGAAAAAAATTGTGTTCTGTCATTCCATAGAAAAAAATTGTCTCTTGTTATCTATGATTGTGTTTCCATAGAACAAAAATTGTGATCTGTCATTCCATAGAAAAAAATTGTCTCTTGTGGTCTATGATTGTGCTTCCATAGAAAAAAAAAATTGTGATCACACGTCTGTTCTTGTGATCTGTGATTGTTCTTCTATAGAAAAAAATTGTGTTCTGTCATTTCATAGAAAAAAATTGTCTCTTGTTATCTATGATTGTGCTTCCATAGAAAAAAAATTGTGATCTGTCATTCCATAGAAAAAAATTGTCTCTTGTGGTCTATGATTGTGCTTTCATAGAAAAAAAAATTATCATCATCTGTCTGATTTGTGATTGTGCTTCCATAGGAAAAAAAATGTTAAAAGTTTTTAACTCCGCCTATGGTGGGCTACCTATGGTGTCCCATCATAGCAGGTCCCAAGCCTTGGTAAAGGAGGAGGGTTGGAACTATTATTTCTTGTGTTTATATTTTGCTATGTAGGCTTGCTCACACCTAATTTTCTTGTGATTTGTGCTAACTCACATTTTCCTTTGTTTTTTCTATTTATGTGCATGATATTTTTTGTATAGTGTTCTCAGCTTTTTTATTGTTAATTTCAGGTATCAACTACTATGAATCCTTCATATGTTGTTCATAGCAACAATTATCCTTCAAGTGCTCTTCTCCAGGTTAGTACTCACTACTCAGGGAATCATTTTCTGCACTTTTCTTGGGCTGTGTGCGAGGTTATATTCAAAGATGAGCTGAACTGTAGGAGTACGTACACTGCTGCTACTCCCCACTCATTTATAGCCACCTCTGTCCCTGCACCACACAGCACTAGTAATACTTTTATACCAGGGAGGAGGCTGGTGAGAAGAATCCACCAAAATTTAGCAAGCATGACATGGGAGGAAGATAAGAGAGAGAGAAATAGAGCAAGGAGTGTTGTTTTCTTTTTTCTTCTTGTGTGACCTTTGTGCTGTTATGGCTTGTGGCTGAAGGCCCTAAGACCTGCAAGTGTGGCTTTTTTTATTTTACTTTCTATATAAGTGGCTTTTTTAGAGTGAATATAGTTGTAGTTTCCAACATTCTTAGAGTTCATTTGGTTGTCTCTGTTCACACGGTATTTTGAATTTGTGTGTTGATTTCGGCTAAAAACTAAAATAATATAGTAGTATGATGTGCATACTAAATAGTAGTATACGATAGCATCACGGATCAGTAATGTTCAATACCAGCGTAGCACAGATTTTTCCCACTTATATCCCTTGTATTTTTTGTCAAATAGGATTTGACTTAGGCTAGTAAGGTCTTTTTTGTGCGATTTATGTTTTTTCGTGTGATTTAGATTTTGCTCTCATACAGGATATTCAATTTTGATAGTGGTACTGGTAGTAGTACTTGCACCACAACAAACCTGCTAGTTGAATTGATAGTGGTACAGGTAGCAGTACTTGCATGAGCCGGATTTTCAAATTCCATTAACAGCAAGTACTAGTTGCAATATGTCATTTGTGCAATTTTCATATTTATGCATTGTAATTTATTTGCAATAGGAATATATCAAATGCATAATAGACATCTTTGTAACTTTAGTTGAGGATTTGGTGTATTTGGTGAGTGGTATGGCTGCAGAAATACTTTTAGAAATTGGCTTAGAAAATTCGATGTGTGTATGTGATTTTTGCTAGCTCCATGGTGCTCTTTTTCTTTGTGTAGGCTTGTTTTTAGCCTTTAGACCACATCACAACCCCCAAGTGTTTTCTCTATTGGCTTTCTCTGTTTGTAGTCATGATAGATTTTTTATATTTCAGATAGATGGCTAAGAAAAGGTGTCCTAGTTTTGTTGAGATATCGAGCTCTTAAGATTTAGAAGGTCAGTATGTTAGATGTTCTCTATTGCTCCATCTTTTGCTCTGGAACTGATTATAACTGTGAAGTGTACTGCATTTGTTTATAATTTTTGTCCTTTTGTATGTTGGTGCACACAACATGCATGCTTAATTTGGTAAGACTGACTTGATAGCTTTGACTCAGCACGTTCTTTCCTATTGGATGTGAATTTATATTTTTTAATTTAGGCTTACACTTAAGTGAGAAATGTGACCATTTTCTTTTGTTTCTGCACCTGCGATCTTTTTTACAGTTAACAAGTGCCTTGTGTACGGACCTAATATGCATGAACTAACGGTATAAACTTATATCAATATATCATATGCTAGTTCACATGCCTAATGTCAAATATGAAATATCTGTACAATATTTTTCTCTTTTATTTTTTATATCTTCTTTATGAGCTTACTTATTAATTCTATATGGTTCCGCTTAATGGAAGGGATTGTATATCTAGTACTTACATTTGGTATTTTGATTGTGCATGCCAATGGTGTATGTGCACTCGTATGCATGTATATGTTTGTCAATGGTGTATGTGCAGTCGTATGCATGGATATGTTTGTATTATTGTTGCTGGGTATTGTAATGAGAAGTGCTGAGCCGAGAATTATGATTAGTTTAGTAGAGGTCAGCGATGCCATTGCTTTTGTTATTTCTGTATGGAGTATGGAGTTGTCATGCTTGTTTTGTCATTGTAGCACTTTCAGCAACCTTAACCCCAACCCCACGCCATGCGGAGCTGATATTTTTATCTCTAACAGTAGCATGAGCTTGCTTTTTCTTCCAATTGTCTGTTAATAGTGATTTGTGATATTTTTTAATTTGTTGTTTTAAAATTTTGTACCGTAGGATTCTTCTTCAAGTGGCAATGCAAGTTAGTACCAGCAATGCTTGAGAGATGTATGCATTATTTGACAAACCTGATGACCTATAGGAGCTGGTACATTTGCTCTCATATGGGTAAGTATAACACCAAGCAGAGTCTCAAAAAAAGCTTTTGCTAACTTTTGTCTTGTTATGAAACTTTCCAGCTCACAAGCGATTTCCTAGGACTTTATTTTAGATACCAAAGGAGCACAACAACCATATCAGTTTGTAAGTATACCTGGGCACCTTTTTTCCCTCTATTTCAAAATCTTATCATCCCGAGTAGCTTTTGTGTATAAGATCTGTTGGAATTAATTTCCTTGTTTGCCTGCCTGCAGCTGCTCACATCTGGTATGCACATCTTGCTGCTGCTCAGGTTGGCCAGTTCATAAAGTTTGATGATATGTTGGAGACGTCCTCTAGCCATGACGGGTGCACTTCGGCAAGCATCGTCCCCATCCAAGAGTTGTCCCGTCTGCATGATAAAGTGAGTAGTTCAATGTTCTTCTGTTAAGCAAGGGAATGTTTCATGCTTTAACTTTTTGGTGGATGGTTGGCTCTGAACCCTGGTAGTTGTGTTGGGTGGTGGTAAACGCTCTATTAACTTGTTGCAGCCCTTGGTGTTTGCCTCGCCTTAGGAAGACTTAACCTGGTAGTAGGATGTTAAATTATTTTAGTTTTTTAGCACTGTTGCTGCAGTTATGGTTGGATGGTTGTAATGCCAGCATCCCGCAACTAGGTTGAGTGGCTTATTGCAACACTTGCTGCCTGCTTACCTCAGGAAGACTTGGAACCTGATAGGGATGTTGTTAAACCAATCTTTTTAAGCATTGTTGGTTGAACCTAAGTTGTTCTGTGTTACATGATTTTCTTGTTCAATAAGAGTTCATAAATGTCACATCTTGGAAAATATGCTCAAGCAGCTACTTTCTAGTGGTTTTGGTGCCACATCTTGGAAAATATGCTCAACCTAAGTTGCTTCACATGCATGAGCTGGATTTTCTAATTATACACATAAACAATATAATTGCATTATTAACAAGTACTACTTGCACTATTTGAAATGTGCAATTTTCATATTTATATTCTAAAATTTTCAAGATTAGTTTCACTGTGCCTTTGTTTGCTTAGAAGACCATTTATGTTTTTTGATATGTGCATTCCATAGAAATGTTTTTTTTGTCCTGAAGAATCTTGCATATGTGATCTGATATTTGCATTGCTCTGTAGTGTCCTTCTGGTGCAGGATTACATTTGTTTTTGGACTATGCAATTGGTTCTATGGTTTGGAGCAGGATTTGGTACTGATGTGGAGTTTCAGTTTTTGCAAGATTAGTTGTTTTGGTTGATCTACTTACTGCCCTTGGTAGATTTTTTGGTTTAGGATCCTTATTAGATTACATGGGTATTACTTGATGATCTGTAGATAATTACCAAGTTGATGAGTTACCTTGGCATTAGTAGTAGGTTGGTTCTGAGTTATCTTGTCACAGCTTTGGTCTTTGAACAAGTTTCAATTCTATCTATTATTTTGCACATGTTTTTTTTTGTTTGTGAGTTGAAGAATTTGTCTGTTTTTTGGCAGGCCAGTAGTTCATGTTTTGAGCAACTAGTCCTACCCTTAAGCGTTTCTTCAGAAACAATGATTGAGCTCTTAGGAAGTTGATGTTCTAATATATTTTTAGTTTGTAAGTTGATAGTTTTAGAGTTATGACTTCTTGTTCTGCTTGTGTGCTCTTTTGTTGATTCTTCTTCCTTTTTGTTTTCGTGTTGTCGTTTTGTTAAGCTCTATTCCTATAGTCTGTTGGCTATGCGGAGGGATCATGTCATTTTATTATTATCATTTATTTCTTCTTTCTGTTCTCGTATTGCCATTCTATTAGATGTCATCTAGAAGAGCATCTACAAGAGGCAGAAGCCGGTCAGGCATCCGTTGTGTCTTGCCTTGCGCCTTGTGGTGTTGTACGGTCTAACACATCGCGTTCCTGCCATCGCAGGGCCACTAGCGTTGTTCGTGCTGAGGCGAAGTTTGGTGACCTCACGAGTATGACTTTTCCTTATGGCAGTGTCGTCAGTGGCCTACACATACCTCGTTGCAGGTGTTGTTTCTTAATTGATTACAATTATTGTATCGTGCACGGGTAGAAATGCTTAGGTTTTAAATTTCGGTATGCCATTTGGGTTTCTTGCTTAGTGTCTATGATTGGAATCTCTCTATGGTAGGTTCTCCTTCCCCAGAAGTTGAAGCATTTGGTTATTTTTAGGCAGGCCAGTAGTTCATGTTGATTTGGTTGCTCTGAGCAATTGGTCTTACCCTTTTACATTTCTTCAGAAACAATGATTGAGCTCTTAGCAAGTTGATGATCTATCAATTTTTAGTTTGTAAGTTGATAGTTTCAGAGTTAAGACTTGTGCAGTGCTCTGCTTCTGTGCTCTTTACTCTAACTGTGCTCGTGGATGTGTTTCTGTGCCTATTAGGGTGTTAGTGAGGTCATCACTCACTTGTGTAGGGTCAATTATATGCTAATATTACTAGTTTTAGATCCATGAGACTATGTATTTTTTTCCCAATTTAAGTATTTTTAGTGTTTTGTCCGTACAAGTATTTTAATTGTATTTGTGTTTTATTGACCTAAAACACACGTTTTTTTCCTGTGTTTGAATTCATGTGTTTCTTAGGCATCCAACAATCATGTGCTAGCTAGTCCAAAAACATATGGTTTTTTCAATGTTGAAATCTGTGTTTTACAACCTGCCAACACCCATGTGTTGGCAAGGGCTAAAACACACGATTGTCCAGTAGACAGCCTCAATATTAATTCTATTTTTCCACATTAAAAACTTGTGGGTGACCTCTAGGTAAGTTGGGGCATAGCCCAAAACGGCATGTTCGAACTTAACCACTGAACAACTTTGATCATGAAACTTAGGCTTAAATTAATGTTTTTTTCAAACCATACACGATTCTTATTCATGTCTATCCACACGACACCATACTTGGTTATTGGTGACAAGAAAGTTAACATATATTCCCTTTCATAGTGTAGTTTGTACCTAATCAACTAATATTTTCATGTGTATTGAAATTTATACCACAATTACCAATAAACTTTTCTCAAATAATACTAACTAAATCATATATGTATACGTGTTTTGCCAATTATGTGGGTACTTTTGCATATAAAATCTATATCCCTTCTCTGGAAGTTAGTATTCTGTTTGTGGTTTGTTGTTGATATCTTTTTTCACGTATTTTAAGTATATCTTATAATAATTATGACATTGCAAAGTTCTTTATCAAGTGATATGTCAAAAATCTCACGTTTGCAAGGTTGCTTCTCCTCTATATCCATTGGCCTAGATCACCTCCTACAAGGGTTAGGTCTCGATCAGAATTATGCACGTCATAGATGGATGGACTAGGAGCTGGCTACCTTGATGGTCGTGGAAGATGTTGGGTAGAGTGGTTAAGGTAAAGGCGACAATGAGTTATTTATTGATTGGTAGGAAGGCATATTGTGATGTTGTTGCAGTTAGGCAAGGTGTCAGCATAGGACATAAAATATGGATAGCATCAAGGTCAAGGTTTAGGAGGTGGGGTGATATCGTGTGGAGCAATAGATGACGGACAAGAGGTAGAAGTTCATCAACGCCTATGTGCAACAAACCTTGTGGTGAGCTAGTGGCGTGTAGAGTAAAGTTAGTCTACTAGGTTGAATAGAGATTAAATTAATATAAATATGATAGATTTTAGTGACTTGAACTTGTAGGTTATAACATATTGTATGTAAAAGGCCCAACTTGTAATATGCTTTCACGCATAGCCGATTTTTTACTGAGTTATACACAACTTCAATTCTCTTTTGCGAGTCACTACTACAGAAATGATTAACTATGGCGGTCAAAATTGATTAATTGTGGCGGTTTTTCCAACCGCCACAGATCAAAGGTCACGGTTAATCATTTATTTACGGAGGAGGTTAGAAACAACCGCCATGGTTAATCAAATAAAAAAACCAAAAAAAAAGAAAAAAAGCCCGTGGAAAGCCCATCGAGCCCATCCACCACCCCATGTCGTCGCCGGTCGCCGCCAGCACCGCCGGTCCCTCTCCGGTTCCTCTTCCCCGCCGCCGCCACGGTTAATAATTGTCAAGTGCTATGCAAAATAAATTTTGTAGTAGTGAGTATTTCCCAGAGACTAAGACTGAGCTAACAGATCTTAAGATCGACAAGTCGCCATAGCTGTTTCACTGCCACCGTTAAGATCGACAAGTCGCCATAGCTGTTTCACTATGAACGGGTACAAGTCACATATCTCATAAGTCATGTAGAGACCGTTTGGCAGTTAGAAACGTTTTGAATAATAGCCAGAAACCTTAGAATCATTGCCAAATAGGAAAGAAGTAAAACCTTTGTATCTAAAACGCATGAAAGGTGCCTATGCATGTGAAACCACTTGGGAGTGGTCTTCAACCAATTATATTTCTGGCTTCTCTTGTAAACTAGCCGGCATAACAAGATAAAATATATGTTGTATTTAAGTCATTCTTGCCCATATTACATATATTTTTATGTATCTTTTATGAAAATAGTTTTGTAAATCAAAATCTAGTCTACTAGTCAAACGATCCCATAAAATAATTCTAGTCCATCATCTAAGATTTTATTTAGGAGAATTTGGATCCAAAATGTTTATACGAAAATCTAAATCCCTACCAAATACACTATAGTCCATCATGAAAGAGGAGAGCTAGGTGCTTTGTGAAGCAACTACCTACAAACTAAAAGTTTAAGACCATGAGACATTAAGTGCACAGTTGTATAACATACGATACGATTCACGTCTTATATTGTTCTATGCACAAATTACATGATTATACAATTCGCACGAGATAACTCGAACAATATCTTGGACTTATATGTAACACTAACATGTGCACTTAAAATTTTATTTTTATAAGTACATTTTTCATTTCAAGTTGTAAGTTATTATGTTCTTTTTGTATGTAGTATTTTTTATTATACATGTATATATATATTAAATTAAAAACTATGTAATTAGAAACCATTTACAATATATATATATATATATTTTTTGGCAATACTCGTAGACCTCTACCCCTATACAAACATAGCGGGTCCTATATGTCAGTAAGCCATCTATCTAGCAGCAAAAGCGCAAAAAAGGAGGAAAAAAAAAACGAACCAAGAGAAATCAGAAGCAGCGGCCAAACGGCCAAAAGCCTGAAAGCCTCCTGCAGCCCTGCTCCCCGCCGCCGCTCAAACCCCTAAACCCTAGCCGCACCAACGCCCTCTTCCATCCTTCCCGGCGGCTCCGGCGGCGGGCGGTCACCAGCAACCAGCATAGTACGGCGGAAAGCGCCGTTTACACCCGTCTGGCGGAGATGCCGCTGGGGCAGCGCCCGGGGGACAAGAGCGACTCCCGCTACTGCGGGGTGGAGGTGCTCGACTTCCCCGCCGGCGAGGGCCTCCCCGCCGTCCTCAACCACTCCCTCGCCTCAGCCTTCGACTTCATCCTCGCCCCTCTGGTAGGCACACTACCGCTCTTTTGCCGCTGTATGCCTTCTTCAACGCCCCTTCTCTGATATGCTCTGCTCTGCTGCGCGCCGCAGGTTGACCCGAACTACAGGCCGGCGCCCGGCGTCGTTCTGCCCGTGTCAGCGTCGGACCTCGTCCTCGGCCCGGCCCAGTGGAGCAACCACGTCGTCGGGAAGATCAGCGAGTGGATTGATTTGGACGCGGAGGACGAGCAGCTCCGCCTGGACTCCGAGCTCACGCTGAAGCAGGAAATCGCGTGGGCGTCTCACGTCTCGCTGCAGGTCCAGTGGTCTCATTGCACCGTTCATTACCCATTCACCCGTTAGTCAATGATTGTTTCGAAATTGAA
>CM039121.1:44954097-44966052 GCA_022036555.1 Microstegium vimineum | reverse complement strand
GCTCGCTTAAACCACTCAGTAGTAAATATATTCACAATTTCAGCCCCACCAGCGTTAGTGCCTTAAGTAATTGATAGATTGATAATCGTCTGTCACTAATGGTTTTCGGACTTAAAATTACTACTCTCATCCGTTAAAAAAAAAAAAGCAATTGTAGTACCGAGCATCGTAACTAAATTACTTAAACAGGCTTTTATCGTAGAATCCAAAACAGGGATATCATTAGAGTAAATATTCAGTGCATAACATTGTAGTGACGACACCGTAGAGAAAGCGAGAATCCACAATTATTTTTTATGACGACGGAACATTTAAAAGTGATATATGCAGACAAAGCTTCACCGTTACGCACTACATGCTTTGTTAAACTTATGATACGGAAACAAAAAACGAAGAATAATTTGGGAGGAGTACAGTCTTTGTTTAGGAGAAACAAGATAAGGGGAAGGCGTGGGCCACGTGTGGAAGAGGACTGAAGTGGCAGCTCCAGCTGTGTCGTCTAGTCGATCTGCACCAGCCAATCATAGGACGGTCTTCCCAGGGCCCACCACAGGAGCCGCTACTCGAGTGGGGCCCGGACAAGTTGTCACTCGTGCGTTGTCTCGCTCGCTTACCACTCAGTAGTAAATATATTTCACATTTTCATGCCCCACTCAGTAGTGCCATAAGTAATGATAGATTGATAATCGTCTGTCACTAATGGTTGCGACTTAAAATTACTACTCTCTCCGTTAAAAAAAAAAGCAATTGTAGGACCGAGCTCGTAAACTAAATTATCTTATACATGCTTTTATCGTAGAATCAAAACAGGGATATCATGTAAGTAAATATTAGTGCATACCATTGTAGAGACGACACCGTAGAGAAAGCGAGATACACAATTATTTTATGACAGACGGACATATAAAAGTGATATATGCAGACAAAGCTTCACCTGTTACGCACTACATGGCTTGATGAATAATCACGCTCTGCATCACAGCATCTCGTTGGTAACCGGTGACGGCTTCATTTGCTTTCACCCTAATTTATTCTTCGTCTAAATTCATGGCTTATTTTTCTCGTGGTGGCCAGGGTGGGACCAATTCTACTATACTATAATCCTTCCTTCCATCAACGTATGCGTTTTTTATTTGGAAAAGGAGGATACATTTTGTAAGTTTGGATTAACGATTAGCCAAATGCAGACGGTGTTGTGCGCGTTAACTTAAAAAGTTTAAATAAAGGAAAATATGCATACGTGTGGTAACGAAACATATGAGAATTGGTACCTGTAAAACTGCTCGAATGGTTGGTTGGTGAGCCTTGCTTGTTATTTTGGAAGATGTCATGCTGTGTTCCCAGAATTACAAGCCTGCATAAGCAAATGAAAGCAACTGCAATTTATTAACAGAGAGGCAGATGTTGACTAGTACTAGTAATGTAGTTGCAGCTTGCAGGCCACCACCAACACCAATCACTTGCCACAAACCCACAAGAGTAGACTAGTTAAAAGCCAGAGAGAGAGAGAGAGAGAGAGAGAGAGAGAGAGACTGGAATGGATAGGAGGGAGAGAGGACAGGGAACTCCTTGCTTCTGAATCTCTCATGCTCCAGCACTCTTCATCTTGAGAGTTCTTCATTTTCAGGTAAGGGGTTTGGATCTTCCCTCAGCATTTTTTCTTCCATGAATGGGTTTCCTTCTTGGTTTCTCCTCAGAGTTAGTTGCAGTCCCAGATTCTTGTTTTTGTTGTTCTTTTTCCTCCACAGTTTGGTTTCTCCTTCATATCTCCTCAAATGAAACTTAAGTGGCACTGGCACCTGGAACTATCTGAGTTTTCTAGCCTTGGCTAATCTGTGTTTTGCTTTGGAACCACCATGAATTTTGCATGGGATTTGTATTTTTTTTCCTCCTGTTAGATTAATAGTTATACTTCTTGATGCATAAAGGCATAAACAGAGTCCATTTGACAAGACTGGTCTTGTGCATCCATATTTCCTGACTTCATTTTTTGGATCTACATGTTCTTACTCTGATATGCACTATGCAGGCTTGGAGCAAGCAGTTCTACCAAGGCTGGTTTAGTGGTGAATCAGCATCATCGCTGTGAAATTCATTGGCCCTGGTAGAATGGCTCACACATGCACTGCTCCCCAGCCTTCAGCTCACCAGCTGCTCAGTGCACACCATGATCCATTGCCATCATGTGCTGCTTCTCAACCCTCAATGATCCTTCCATTTGACCTTCAGAAATGCAGTCCTGACTCCACCAACGGAACCCCAGTTACTCGTGCATCTCAAGCTGGATTACTATCCGAGGATCCGATTTCACCATCTAGTTCTTCCACATTCTGCACCAGTATGTACTCGTCGTCGTCGGCAGATTCCAAGTCGTGCCGGCAAGTAGGCGCTCTGCCTTTCCTGCCCCATCCTCCTAAGCGTGAGCATCAGCAAACATCAGGTGGCTTTGGTACTGACCTCAACAATGGTGGTCAAAGTGAGGTTGAACATTCAGCTGATCTCAAGGACTTTCTTAACCTTTCTGGAGATGCTTCAGAAGGCAGTTTCCATGGAGAAAGAGAAAGCGACGGCATGGCTTTCAGAGAGCATATGGAGTTTCAGTTCTTGTCTGAACAGCTCGGAATTGCCATCACCGACAACGAAGAGAGCCCTCGACTAGATGTGAGCCCATAGTTCCATTCCATCAGTTACCATATCAAAACACTTGCAACTTCCTTTTTTTTCACTTGTGATGATGGGTCTTTTTCTATTATGATTAAATTGTGTTGTGACACTAACTAGTCCCTTTCCTACATCTTGTTTGTTCTTGATCAATCAGGATATATATGACAGACCGCCACAAACCACTTCTTGTCCGGTGTTGTCTTGCTCTGACCAAGAAGGCCTCCAGAGGGAAGGATATCCTGTTAAAGTTCAGTTGAGTTCATCTCGAGCTACATCCTGTAACAAGACAAGATTGAGATGGACACCGGAACTCCATGAGCTTTTTGTAAAGGCTATCAACAAGCTTGGAGGGCCAGAAAGTAGGGTGGTCGTTCTTTCTAGATCAATTTAAATAAATTCACAGTTTTGATATTCAAGTGTTTGTTAATTTATGGATGATACAAAATCAAATCTTCTAGAGGCAACTCCTAAGGGTGTGTTGAAGCTTATGAAGGTAGAAGACTTGACCATCTATCATGTGAAGAGCCATTTGCAGGTATTTGGGTGGAATTTCTTCACTTCCTCCTATATATTATATGAACAGCTATCATTCCTGATGTACTATCGTTGATTTTGTCCGGAAATGCAGAAATATCGTTTTACCAAGTATCTTCCAGAGACAAAAGAAGGTAGATTTCCAGAAAGTTAAAGTAGCAATTCAAGCCTATATCTTTGAAGTGCTGGTAATTGCTTTATGTTGAAAATTTACCCTGATGAGTTTATTGGTTCTTTTGCATGGTCAATGAAGACATGAAGTCCTCTTCAGAAGACAAGATATCTAAATCAGAAATACCAGGAAACAATGCTGGCAGAAAGAAGTAAGCATCCCACCCCCACCCCTATTACAAACACCATTACCGTGTGAATGAACAAATTCAAAACCATTTAAATGCACATCTCCTTTTACGTTTCTCAGGAGTTTACAAATAGCAGAAGCTCTTCGGATGCAAATGGAGGTTCAGAAACAACTTCATGAACAATTAGAGGTAAGTACCCCTGCTCATTGATTTTTTAGTCCAGTGGTGGATGAATAGTTTGAGCTGATACTGTATGATACAATTATCTTTAGAAGGTCTGCATAAATTTCGTACTTACATTTTTAGCAATGAAACAAATTTTATTCTTCATCAGGTGCAAAGGCAGCTACAGGTGCGCATAGAAGAACATGCAAAGTATTTGCAGAAGATATTAGAACAACAGAAGGCAAGGAGTTCCTTATCAGCTATGACAAGTTCAATACAAGGAGAGCTTTCTGAATCCACAGAGGAAGAGAAACCCGAGACGCAAGCGGACACCTCTTCAGCTCCATTGTCAAATCAAAAAAATTCAGATACTGATATGCAATGCAACTCACAGTTGAATAACGAAAAAAGCGAAGCCTCAGGCTGATCTTGAGAAGGAGCCACTATGTTCATAGCCGTGAATGAGCATGGTGACTCACCCAACACTTTCGTTTTCTAACCTTGTAGAATGTTAGCACTTTTGCCTCGATGCTTCTCTTTTGTACCATGATCCCTAGTAAAAGATTTCTAGCAACTGTATATTATTTTTTTTGAAAGTACTGTATATGATTAATTTTTAGATGAAAATGCAACAAAAAAGGAGGGACATTCATCTGTTTCATGTATTATTAAATTTATAATTGCCTGTAAATCATGACAGCTGTTCATAAAAAAGGATTTATTCTGTCCTATAATTTCAGCGTGTATCATACTGACAAAACTGTTGCCTACACAAACTGGAAATTTATGTTGAACTTCCTGTGTGATTTTCTGAATATCTACAACCGTGGACGTATTTGAATGACCTCTTCATGTGAGGAACACTCAAGTCAATTCTTTTCTTCTGATGTGAACCGCAAGAGCTTCCTGCCATCTTCGAAGAGGTTTCTTCAGAAAATTGGAAGTATAGTCCCATCATCAGGGTACTAGTTTCGCGGAGGCTAAACACCTGCAACACAGAATTTCCAATGGACATTATACGAATTCATTGTGTTGTTGATCTTTCTCACTTCAGATATGTCCTTTTAAATAGAGATTTAAGAAAAAAAGATATAAGTGCATAGCTTATTTGTTGCAGAAATAACAATTTAGATAGGAGAGAAACCTACCCTCAATATTTGGATCAGCATATACATAAAAACTGGCAGCTACTATCAGGTAGCAGAGAATTAGCATCAGCCCTTTAAAACAATTCGAAGTCCCATCCTATAATGTTACAAGAAAATTTTAAACAAACAAATCTTGCAAGAGTGGAACACTGTTCAGCGGTGTTTATATTATTTCAGTACCTGCAACAAAAGTGCTACAACCAGTACGGTTATCAAGAGGCTGGCGGTTTCAAACAGATGGAAATTCAAGTCCATTGGCTGGCCCATCATCCATCCTGCCACTACACTAAATGGTATCTAAAAAATCAAGATGATTAGGTTAGGTCCTTTATGAGAAACACTTGAGAACTAATAGCTAAACAATGAGTGGTTGTAAGCAGCACATAGTTGAACAACCCACCACAAACATGGATATCTGCGTAGAAGACCCGATGGCGACTCCAAGGGAAAGGTCCTATAGAAGACAACCAGAGTCTCACAAAATCACAGTAAAAAAAGCCACTGAAGATATTAACAATGTCAAGCTACTGCTTACTAATTTGTCTTTCATTGCAAACATAACAGCACTGGCATGTTCTGCAGCATTCCCTACAATTGGAAGCAAAACAGTACTGATGAACGCAACCGGTATTTTCCAAGCCTTGGAAGCCCCCTGCAAACAGCTTGCAGTGTCAGCTCACACAAAATCTGTCCCCAACAAAACACAAAGTGTTTGCTCAAAATTGTGACAAATAAAACAAGTGCCAAAAAATATCATCCATCACATCAGTGAGATATATTACCTCGATTGCCTCAACTAAAAAGTCAGAGAAAACTGAGATCCAAGCAGTAAAAATTGCAAGCCAAGCAATGGCTTCCCACTTGGAAATTTCAGGAAACGCGTATTCGCAATCATCGTCCCCTTGATCCCCACCTCCTCCCTGTCCCTGGTGGTACAAATGCAGACAAGCATCTCAGAAACTTGCAAAGGGATCAATATATAACAATAAAACAGTGAATTTAAGAGAATGAACTCATCCTGCTTGCCTCACTAGATTCGTCTCGGCGGCGACTGTTCGACAGCTCGAAGAAAATGAAAGCAGCATAAGCAAAAAGCATTATGCAGCTGCTGAACCTTGACAATGCCAGTGCTGACTTGCCCAAGTTAACCTCGGTGTGAGTATAGTACAGCATAGCAGGAGAGACCAGCCCCATCACAGCCATCAAGAGCAGCCCAGAGTTCAGCACTGCATCTTCCTGTCAATGCAACAACTGATCAGTATCTCTCTGTACCATGTAAACCTGCGAAATGATAAGGAGTAAGGACGGAGGGCACCTTTCGGAAAACTTGCTCAGATTTGCCGCAGGTGAGCCCCCCACCAAAGAACGCACAGCCAAGAACCAGCAGCGTGTTTGACAGGATTGATCCGAGTAGAGATTGCTGAACCACCCGTAGCTTTCCGCTCCGCAGCGCATGAATCGATATGACCAGCTCGGTGGCATTGCCAAATGTTGCATTCAGTAGGCCCCCAGCTGCGATGAGAAGTGGTCACAGTCAACCAAAGTTTGCAAATGCAATGCAATGCAATTCAGTTCAGAATTCTTTAGAAGAAGAGGAACTGAATGGGACCTGTTCGGCCAGTGAAGAGTCCTAGCTGCCTGCATCAAGAAGTAAATAATCAAACTTGACCAAGAAGATTACACCAAGTATGAGGGAAAATTATGAGAATAGATTACTCAGTAGCGAAACCCAATCGCTCAGCCAAAGGAATGATACCCAACAGGCTCAGAGGAAACACCCAGGCCTTCAGAGAAACAAAGTAACCAAATCAGTAAAAGACGACAAGCTAGAAAAACAAAGTACAAGTACTCAAGTAGTAGTAGAAGAAGAAGAATTGTGTATGAAAATAACCTTATTTTGGCTGAGATAATTGATCAGGATTGCCACGAACCCACATGGTATAAGCAAATTGAGCTTAGATTTCAGCAGCACAATCTTCAGGCTTCCGAATACACCCGAATTTGTAGAGCCTGGATTCCTTTGGAAACTTGCTCCGATATTGTGGTACAAAGGTTCTGGTGCAGCAAGATTGTTGTCCTCGAACTCACCTGCTCCATCAGCCTGTTCTATAGGAAAACCAATGGAGATAAATCTAGTGAATAAGTGTGCAGATATACCAAGCACAAAATATGGACTTATGCAAACGGAGCTCTGTGATGAATGCACTGGTTGGCACCGGTACGGCTAAGTATATGATTATTAGGACTCACTTGATTGGCAGATTTCTGTCCCTTGAACAGCTGCATATTAGTAACAAGAAATATGACATCTAAATTTTACGTGTTGATAAACTTTAGTCGCTGTTTGGTTACAGGACTAAACTTTAGTCTCTATCCCATTGGATGTTTGACACTAATTTATATATTAAATATAGACTAATTATGAAACTAATTGTGCGTACGGAGACTAATTTGCGAGACGAATTTATTAAGCCTAATTAGTCCATAATTTGACAATGTTGTGCTACAGTAAATATGTGCTAATGATGGATTAATTAGGTTTAATAGATTCGTTTTGTGAATTAGTCACGGCTTCTGCAATTGGTTTTAAAATTAATTTATATTTAGTCCTTTTAATTAACATACAAACATTCAATATGAAACGGACTGAACTTTAGCCCCTGAATCCAAACACCTTCCTTTGGAAAACTTGGTGAAATTTCACATGAGTCAGTTGTTGAGAAGGGCATATATAAGGCCAATTATGTCAATAAAGAAAAAAATCATTATTCAGATCCATGATCTCCTGTAATATTCAGATCCTATAATTTCAAACTTGTACTAAATCGCTTGTCAGGAACACAGTGATGATGCAAGCAATAGGGTCACCATGATGATGAAATAATTGCGGTCAAAGAATTTGCACAAAGATACACATCATTAGAACCTGATGTGAGTTTTGACGCCCAAGCAAGAGCCTCTGGGAATCGGCACTGTCCGTCGCCATCTCCTGATCCAAAGATTGAAACCCAATTAGAACAAGAATAATATACAAGTTACTTAATAATCTCTTTATTCAATGGTGAAAAACAGAATGATTACCTTGTTGAAATGCAGATCTAGTCTACAATTTAATCGGAATTAAACTGCAGTATCACGGGATGAATGAATGGGAGGCCGAGAGATCACGTCCATAACAAGAGGTCAGAAATGCACACGTCATTGTGGTTGAGAGAGAGATGGGTTTTAACGGTCCCCCGCATGATCCCGCGAGAAATTATCGCACAGTGCAACTACCTTTACAAAGCAGCCCTTCGACCCTCTTTAATAGGACTGTGGGAGCATGGCCAGAAAAAAAAAAGTACATCGTTTAGCTTCTAATTTCAGCATATTTTGGCCTAAAATTTTTAGCTTATTTTGGCACAATCTGTCGTTTGGCCTCAAGTTTCAGCTTATTTTAGTCATAAACAACTTATAAGCTATATAAAAAAATCCCAAACTCTTACTATTGTATAGACAACAAAACACAGAAACAGTCGGGTGGTGCCCAGGACACTGAATTTATGACATTGCAGAATTGTATCGATCATAACATAGAAAACTAATAACCCTCGAGTTTAGAGGTCCATCGTGTTGCAAGAAAACGTTCACGACACGTATACAGAAATAAGAAATTTTGATTGCTCTTATACAAAACAAAAAAGGCATTGGTATGTAATAGTCATCGTAATACAACAGCCATGGTCATGATTTTGATAGTATTGAAATGTTGATCAATGAGTTACAGCCCAGAAAACAACAGTTTTATTGCATATTCAATGACTTCCCCTTTCCCGTGCTGCTCTCGCTTCTCTTCTTCGCGAACCCAGTTATAACTTTCTTTGCCTTTGACCATTGCTTTTGTGACTCTGTGTTTCTCATGAAAGGGCAAACTTCACTAATGGTGATCTTTGGGACCACCCGAACCTTTTGCGGCTTATTGCTCTCCTTAGGCTCACCACAGATGGCATGGTCTGTTGACTCATCTGTAGTGCCAGTAGACAGCATTGCCATGGAACTCGGTGACCTCTGCTCAGATGAGAGTTGCGTTGTAGCTTCCAAGGATTTTGAAGATCTCTCACTTTCAGTAACATTTAAATGTACTGCTGGTGCTGGATTGTTGTTCGGCAACACCTGTGATATGCTGAAAGATGTGCTCCCCATGCCCCCAACTAGATCTCTCCAGGCTGATTTCTGAGTCCACGAATAACCTTTTCTAGGTTCAGTAGAACCAATATTTTGTGCACTTTCATTTTTGGTAGAAGAACTTGCTACCATAATGCCTTGAGGACCTGCAGAGCTTTTATCTTTGGGGAGTGTTGAAGAGAACTTATGTGTTCCTTTTCCTTTCAAACCCATAGACTTTTGTTCATTTTGGCTGGCTTCTGAATTTGCAGGCAAAGTCCTGCAAGTTCTAGTGTCTGAAATAGCTGAAACATGTTCTCCATTCCTTTTAGGTTCAGATGAAGCTTCAGATTTCTGCCACTTTTTCGGCAGGGAAGGCTCTTCAATCCTTGGACGCTTTCGTAACTGTGAGTCCTGCGTATAAATGAAATTATGATGATCATGTTTATATGCATATAATTGCTCATAGATTACCAAGTGCACATTGCCCAATAAGTACTTACAATATGCTTACCTTATTCACTTCGTGCTTTTCCATGTTTGCTTGAACTGCTGATTTAATGGACTTGCGGGGAGCAATGTTAATCACAAGGTCATCATCTAAATCTTCGTCTGAAGACTCTTCTGTTTCATCCATTGGCAAGTCATCCAGATCCTCCTCTGGAGCCTCTTCCGTTTCTTCAATTGGCATGTCAATGTCATTCATAGCATCGGAGGGTTCAATGGTGTCAGTACGACCATCACATTTCTCCACTTCACATGAATCAAAATGTTCATTTTCCTTCTCAAAAAGCTTGTTCATCACAGAATTCATAATGTTACGTTCCTTCTCATATGCAGCAGCATTAAGAACATAAGCATATTCATTATTAGCTTCCTCAGGAGGTCCACAGTGCTCCTCACAGTCACAAAAATGAATTGGATAAGAAGGAACTTCAATATGTCGGAAACTGTATTTATGCTTTCCTGTGCCTTTCAATGGCAAAGCTTTGACCTGTAAAAGCATATAACTGATTAAAGAGAACCCAGGCCTAATTCTTTTTGGCACACTAAATAACCATTTCGATAGAAAATGCATGGCCTCCAGGCCTCCATCTTGACCTATGTATTACACAATGCAGTCATAACATTTATTTAGAGATTTAGGCAACTAATGATTTTTGTTACTATTTTCAAACCTGCCTATATTTTCACACATTTTCATCAACATCAACATCAACATAGCCTGTTAATCCCAAGCAAGTTGGGGTAGGCTAGAGTTGAAACCCAACAAGATACCCAAGTCACGGTTCCGGCACTTCGATAGCTTCTTTCCAGGCAATCCTATCCAAACATAGATCTCTAGATATATCCCAAGCTTTTAAACCCCTTTTCACCGCCTCCGCCCATGTCAACTTCGGCCTTCCTCTACCTCTCCTTGTATTATTAGCTTGGCTTGAAACTCCACAACGCACTGGTGCATCCGACGGTCTCCTCTGGACATGGCCAAACCATCTCAACCAATGTTGGACAAGCTTTTCTTCGATTGGTGCTACACCTAGGCGATCACGTATATCATCATTCCGAACTCGGTCCATTCTTGTGTGACCACAAATCCAACACAACATGCGCATTTCTGCAACACTCATTTGTTGAACATGTCGAGCCTTTGTAGGCCAACATTCGGCTCCATACAACATTGCCGGTCTAATAGCCGTCCTATAGAACTTGCCTTTTAGCTTTTGGGGTACCCTCTTGTCACATAGAACGTCAGAAGCTTGTCTCCACTTGATCCACCCTGCTTTGATTCTATGGCTAACGTCTACATTTTGAAGAAGGAAAATAGCAGTGCCAGAGAATCAGTTCTCAGTTTCACACCCTACAAAATGATACAGGTACGATAACCTAGTCTGTCTGTGTAATCTAAAATTTGTGTTTTTCCATTTCTTCGAAGAGCATATAAATAGAGGCACAACTCAACTATCAAATGCGATATAGAAAACTCCATGCAACTAAGTAATTCAAATATCAAGCCATATTGAGGAGCATTATACAAATCAATAGTCTAACACTCCTACTTGTATCCATTTACTACTGACTAAATAACTGACACAGTGGATCAAACATATAGTGCATGACACAAACAATTGCTCACCTTCCTCAGCTTTGGGAAGTAGATGTTAATCTTCATGCCCTCCAAAGCAGCCTTGTCTAGTTTTGGCTTCTGATTCTCTGCATTATCTGCCAGCACAGCTTCCTTTGAGGCCGCTGCGGCCGCATCCTGCTCCCATTCTCGTTTAAGGCGAGTGAGGTAGTGCTCTTTGGCCTTCTCTAGCCTAAGCTTCCCTCCTTTCCATTTACACCCATTGTACTGCACACAAAATGTCAGAGCAACAAACAGGTATCAGACACCAAAATCTCCGACTATATATATTCTCTCCTGAACTTGTCTATTTTTTTTGGCTAAAGAAAACGTGCATTTCTCCATCTGAACATAGGCATATTAGTTACGAGGGAAGGGTATAAGAATGAGAGGTAAGAGGGTAAGTGGGGGTGAGTACGGTCGAGAAGAGCTTGGCGAGGGCCTTGTCGTTGGGGCAGTGGAAGTCGACATAGGCGAAGCCGCGTCCGTTCGTGCGCACGAACTCGACGCCGGCGACGCGGCCGGCCGAGGCAAACAGGGCCTCTAGGTCGGCCGCGCCCACGCTGACCGACAGGCCGCCCACGAAGATGCGCAGCAGGGAGCCCGCGCTGTTGTCTCCACCTGCTCCTCCCTCCCCAGCCGCCACCGCCGCCGCCGCCATGAGAAAGGGTTCTCCTTAGTGGCGGTGGCTGGAGATTCTGGAGAAAAACGAGGCTGTGAGATTCGTGCTGTGGTTTGTGTCCACGGAAGATGGGACCCACACGATCTGTGTGTTGGAGGCCCGAAGCCTCACGTGGGCCATCGAGGGAGACGCATACAGTTTTTTCCTCCGTGTGGGCCTACATTTAGCCCAACTAGTAATGCGGTGGCGACTAGG
>CM039121.1:44909686-44953997 GCA_022036555.1 Microstegium vimineum | reverse complement strand
CCCTTTTTCTCATTACATGGTTCCATATGTGGAATCTTTGCTGCGTATTGGACCATGCTAGCCAGTTGACGATGTTATCAATACCAATAAAAGAAAGGGTATATTTGATTGTGTCTTGTATGTTATCAACAGCATGTAGTGAGAAGTCTCCATTTGGTTCGTAAGGCTAAAGATGAGAAACACAATCTGATCATGTGCGCAGTGGAAAAAGGAAGTGTGAAAAAAGAATCACTCGATGTGGCTGCCTGGCAATGGTTGCTATCAAATTGGCAAAGGAAAGTAAGTACATCATAACCACTTTTGTAGAACAACACACACATATGCATATGTCTCACCTAATAAACAACATCTCATAAGATAAAATAGAGAAGTTGGTGAAAATGTAAAGAATACGTTGTTCAATTTCCACAGGGCTAGCATTGGCATATCAGATGCATATTGTTTCCTTCGTGTCGGCCTTGGTGGGTTTAAGAATGTTGGGTGCACATTGAAAGGACCTACAGAATTACCACAGGAAGTTAAGGTGCTTGGTAAAGTCATCTAATGTTTAAGTGCCATCTAACTGCATTTATGGAATAAAATACATCACCAACTTGGTTGAGTAAAAGTCAGATGAAAGCACCCATCGGTAATATTTCTTCATGGCAATGCAGAACTCAGAGTAGTCGATTGTCTTTTAACATGTAGTATGGACAAATCATTCGTTCACAACGTAATTTTCATCCATTATGCTCCTTGCTTAACTTAAGCGGGGAAAGAATCAAAGGCTACTGAATCTATGACACACACTTAGATACTTTTATAAAAATGTATTTTTATTAAGAAATTGAGAAGATTAATGGTCAGTAACTAACACAATATTACATCGTCAGTTCCCTGGTGTACGAGCCGGTCTCCGTAGTGCAGGCAAGATTATTGGATGACAGCAAGGTCGACGACATCTCCGACTGTATCACCAACATGGACATCGACAAGATGGCGAGGTACGAGAAGGAGGCGCTGGCGGATGACTCTGCCATGTTGGATGGACGTCCGATGCAACACGACATCTACGACGACCTCCATACAGACCTAGCGGATGCGGCCCACGAATTCTGCACCTCCATTTTCAAGAGCATCCCTGGGCTGCTGCTTCCACGTCCGAGCTCTCCACCGACACGAGGGAGCAGCAGTCGCCACCCGCTCTAGCCTACGTCAAGCGGCCAGAGCTTCGGCAGTGCCGGTTGCCCAGCACGCCCAACAGAAGTTGATGCGCGAGCTTGACTTCGTCAACTCACAGACTCCAGCGCCAGATGCTGCAGTGACAGCATACGTGGATATGTATGTTTGTGACCTTCCTGAGGAGACAATCAAGGCCATCAAATCTGCTACACGCATTGGCAACAAGAAGCTGGTCAAGGCCCTTGCAGCTGAGGAGTCTGACGCAATTGAGATGGAGGTCTAGTGAATGTTTTTTTCCTTTCATATGTCTTGGATTGTTGATGTCCAAGAAGAGTAAGATGCAGAGAAGTTATGGTACGGTGGTGTTTCAGTTTGGTGGACAGGTGATTCTGGGCCAAATGGTTGTGTATCCTGATGTTACGTGGTCCATGGAATGGTTGAAAACAACGTGGGATTTTGTAAAACCAAGTCTGGTTGTCTTGACTTCCTGGAGGTATCCTACTAGAAGAATGTGAAAACCTTCAGGAAATGGAGGAAAGTAGAGCATGTTTTTTTTAATGGGATAATGGTTACATGTCTAGTATGGTCGGTTGCGGGAGGGGTCTTCTTGAGGCCCCTATTTGTTGTGAAATCCCCCATTATGTAATAGCTCTTTTGTGTTTTCTTAAACTCCTCACAACTTAGGCTGTGGGGAATAGCGCTCCTCGCGTGTGTAATGATTGTTGCTTCATTCTCCTTATTATAAACCAAAGCTGGAAAACCAGAACTTTCGAAAAAAAAGATGTTAAGAGCTTCTGTGCACTCATGTTGAGTCACTCTAGTCTGCTAATGGACTATGGCTTGCTTATTTCATCCATCCATGTAGCCTGTGATTACTTTCTAATGTTGACTTATGGGCTTGGATGCGCCTAATTACTTACTTAATGTTGATGATTAAGGCACTGATTGATGTGTCATGAATGTCGAGGCCGACCCGATCGCTGTAGCAGCAGACCTAAGCTTGGCCGTTTTGGCCACTAATTGTAGGGCGCTGAGCTTGGCGATGCCACCATAGCCTAATCATTATGCGGCGAGCAATTCATGTGCTTGTCGCCGCCGCTAATTAATCGTTTTGTGAGGATCGTTGTCAAGGCGTGTCCAGAGGACCGATTCTACGATGATGCTGAGTGTATCCATCCACATTGGTTGAGCAACACATGAACAACACGGATTTTAAATATTGGTTCATCAACCATATTACAATTTACAAAACTATAGGTTCGAACCACAGATCAAATACCATTACAACATTTAATAAAGATTGCGTCCCTGTGACCCTTCCATAGCACACAACTACGACAAAAAAACACAATAATAGCTATAGATTTGAATGTCGCACTGGGTCTTGGAGCATAAGCTATTTTTGTAATGAAAGAACTTGCGACAATAGAAACATTATTGTTTGAGTGATTGAGTCGATTGATAGTTTACTTGAAATCTCGAATAACTTCTTCATAGCTCGTGTACTTGCGATGCAAGCATGAAATAACTTCTTCATAGCTTGTGTACTTGCGATGCACAGTGCTAGGATAGCCAACAACTTGTTCATGACATTCATGCCACTTATTAAGGGTACACATCAGGCCACCGTTTCCTAATCAAATATATGTATCTTCTATTCTCACACACACACACACATAATTATTTAGTGTTTGAGTAAAAGAAATTTGACAAACAACACCCATATGGATCTATTATTCTTTCTTCAAGGACATGGCGATGATAGAGAACTTGGTCTTCTCTTTTTCAAGGTGCTTGGTGACAAGGCACCTAAACTCGGCAAACCATGCATCAAGTATTGTTTCTCCAAAATGACAAACAAATAAAGACTTCAGTAAGGATCTGATGCACTTAGCAATATTCATGCTACTGCGGGCACTATCCTTGACATCGTCACCTTCTGAATCATCTAAAGGATCCCAGTTTGCCTCAAATAGTTTGATTAGGTCCATGTTGAACAAATGGCTTTGCATTATTAGTTCCTTCACTTCTCCGACCGATGGCCCATAGACCGGTACATTGAAAGATTCTAGTTTTTCCTTCTCCACAATGCCCTATTAATTACGATCACATTCATTTAATTTCATGTCTTGCTTCACAAAATGAAAACAAGTAAAAAAATACAACAATAATTTACATAACAATTACCTTCAAAACGAGAGACTGTAACGATCTTGCAACCAATGCAAAAAGTTGATTGAGATCACCATTGTATACATCCTCATTCTTCCTTCCAAGAAATACAAGGACCATTTGCCCTCCATGCACAAGTTCTTCATGCTGCAACTTTAGGAAGAGGGAGAAATCCTTATGAAACTGCTTTTGGAATTGTTTCACCACAAAAGGTGTTGTGGTCTTTGTAATGTAAATATTGTCTCCATTTAGATAAGTTTTTCTCCACGCCTCTAGTCCCTCAGGTTCCTACATAAATAAAATTCCAGAGCATTATGATAGACATGTTAAGAGAACCACAAGAACATGGACACACCATGGAACACATGTAACTAAGCGGTTGCTATGATACTTCCAATCAACGATTAACCATTGATCTAAGTGTTGATAACTACATAAATATTTATTTTTTTATTTTTTTATTTTAGGAAATAGACAAATAGTAGCCAAAATATTTTGTAGTTAGATATATTAACTCTAATGTCACATAATTTGATCTATCAATAGATGTAACATGTAATTTTTTAGTGGATTGAAAGTGGCATTGTAATGAACTTTTAATTTTTTAATTGTGTATGATAGTTACAAAAGTATACCTTGTATGCCCCCCCCCCCAAAAAAAAATATATATACA
Organism: Microstegium vimineum; assembly: GCA_022036555.1. Lineage (NCBI taxonomy): Eukaryota > Viridiplantae > Streptophyta > Magnoliopsida > Poales > Poaceae > Microstegium > Microstegium vimineum. The sequence continues at coordinate 44,949,991 of CM039121.1, read as the reverse complement.
ATGTCTTCTTGTGACTGAACATGTTTCAGAAGTCATTCTTCTGGAAAAGAAGACCTTTGGTGAAGTCGTACACATGTAATACAATTTTATTTTAACAAAACAAAACATAGATTTTTTGTAAGCCATTCTCTAGCTAGTTTTTTTTTGTCAACTTGTTTGGCCTGAAAAATGTTTCTCAAAAGTCCAAAATAATCATTCAAATTCATGTTCGGGAAGTATTGTGTCATATAACCTTTTAGTATATATGCTCGAGTAAAATTCAATTTTTCTTAACAAAATGCATGCTGAAAAATAGGCTCAATTTTAAAATCAATAGACACATGTAAAAAAACTGAGCTTGTTTCCAATGCTTTAAAACCTAATTTTGAGCTTTCTATTTTATTAAGGAAATTTGGATTTCACTTGACATGTGAAAAATACTATTTTTGGAACCATGCATTTAGATTATTTTTCCTAGTTTTTTTTGGGTAAAATTTGGGGCTAAATAGCTTAAACAAAAACTTAAATACAGAGCTATACTAAGAATTTATATTCTAAATCTAGAAAACTATGATGGGTACAAATAAAGTGGGTCATACTTGTTTGTTAGCATCTATAAAAAAAACTACCAGAATATTTTTTGGCCCATCTATCCTCTTTGTTTCGGGTTGACAAAAGATATTCAACTATATGGCACATGCAATTAGTTACATACGTAGTTTTCTCAAGAATTGAATGTGACCATAGAACATATTGTCGTGCATAGACAGAAATTATTTTCTTGTATACTAATTATTTTAATTACATAGTTATTATGTCTATCAACAAATCAAGGATTAGGATCTGTTTGAGCTCTTATATTCTTAACATTGATAGATAATTAATTTAATCATGATCCAAATACCTTAGCTTGGAGCACCAATGAAGGAAGTATGAAGAGTGGAATAGATAATTAATTTAATTGGTGATCCAAATACCTAGGAGCGCCAATGAAGGCAGTATGAAGAGTGGAATAGATGGACACTTTCCGAAAAAGCCTGTTGTAATAAGATTTTGGTAGCCCCATAATATAGTAGAAAGGTGGTAGATGTGACCTTTCACTCATTGTATTTGGCCTTTTGAACTTCTCAATAGACCGAAATAGTCCGTTGAAGTCGTTGCCAGGAAGGTCATTCAAGAAGAACTGAAGTTCCACATAACCATCTCCACTAGATTTACACTGTTCAACAATGATGCTTATAACACTAGATATGAACAGCAATGTGTTTGGTCCTGCAGAGCATCCTAGGTCGGCAATGATCATAGTTTTGGGGAGAAGAGCTGTGTACACTTCTTTGATGGCATTCTCAATCATTGGCTTGGTCTCACGAATAACAATTTCCTAATACAATCCACAAAGAAGACAAATTCATTGGGTGATATGTGGGTCTCTCATCCTTCCATTGTAACAACAACAACGAAACAAACTTGATATTTGTCGTAAGTTATTGGATAAGGTACCAGATTAATATGATTTGACAATATCAAAGGGTCAACAAAAATCGCAAACAAAATATGGGCTTATTAACTAATGTTAGCTATATGCTTTATGAAAATACTAATTTTATATACGTTTCAAATCCGTAGAAGACAATGAACTATGGTTTCAATGGTTACCAGCATATCAATTACTCACAAACATGGGGCATTGGCGTGCATGCAGAACATGGAGAAATGCATGTTACATAAAACATAGTTGTGTCCTAGGGAATTAAAAGGGATAGAATAATCACTTGACGCCTAGAATTCTTGGAGTAGCTCAATTCTCCTCCCCCTTCAGCCATATGAAAATCTGTATTCATTTCTATGAGGAGCTTGGGATTATACTCACGCCCTAACTTGCTTCGGTAAGAATAGTAGAATACCGAATCAGTTGTCTGAATACCTTCTCTGTGACTCGGTGAGGTACTATTTATACTACTCTTTTCTAGGTAGGGGACCATTGCATGATGAAGCCGTTTCGTCCTTGTGCATGACCTCATCACTCTCGAACATAATCTGGCCGGCGGCATATACATGGAACATGATGAGGCCGTCTCGTCCTTGTGCTTGCCTCGTCACTCTCTAACAGAATCTGGTACCATTCATGGAACATGGTACTGCGAGGTAAACAAAAATGATCAAGTTACAGTGACAATCCCAAAATACTAATGCCAGCAACACACACGTAATTACCGCAAACAACAACCACGAGTTTTTGTGACACCCTGCTTGCCAATGTGCTTCACCGCAGGCATATAAGTTCAGGCACAAACTCATCGTCCCTGGCAACTAATTTGATATAGGCGGCAGGCGGCGGCAGGAACGTGTGGACGTTTTGCTTTTATATAGGCGTAATTTCTTTATATGTTTTAGAATAAATTGAAAAGGCAATTCCAAAAATCATTCTGAATTAAACTACGTTAGCAAGCTCACTGCTTGTTGATTTGGAACAAGCTCATTTGTTGATTTGGAACAGGACAGCGTTAAGCCGCGACAGCAGGCTTCCACCTCTTCTTCCTCCTCGCACCCTAGCTCTCTCCGTCTCTCGTACACGTGCTGCAACTGCAATATGCGACCGCTTGTAGTTGGTGGTGCTACTGTCGTCCGTGCATGAAGAACACGTCGCCGCCGGTGGTTCCGTTGGCGACACGCCGCCGTCGACCTCGATCGGATCGTCTCCTCGCCCAACGCGAAGCCTTTGTCTCGGGGCTGAGGTGTCCCCCCTAGCCCAGCAGCAATTCCAGCCATCACTCCCTGCTGCACATGAATTTTAAAGTAGATGGATCTTCTTCAACACGATTATATACATCTTAAATAAAAAAAACACGGTGGATGGGAGAGGGGACACCTCATCACCGAGACACCCAGACATTTGGCTCTCCTCGCCGCCGCCGCCCGCCGACGTGCACCAGCCCCTTGTGCGTGTGTCTTGCTAGCTCCACTATTGGTTTGGGACCTCGTGCTGGCCTGGTGTGGCACAAGTTCACGTGCCCCAATGCTACGGTAAAGCATCGACGGCGACTGGATCACTGGAATCAAGACAAGAGAGAGGTGCTGGTCTGCTATACTAGGGCTCCACTAATGCACGCACGTTGATCTTGATCCTGATGCAATGCCCCCGGTCGGTCTCCTGCTCAACGCCGGCGGCGGCTACGGGAAACTGGTCCAGTTATGGTTCCACCGAGTAAAGGCCCAGTATGTAACGGCCTTCGTATCGGGATCTACACGTTGGGATGGTAAAAAAAAAATTACGAGCCCAAACAGCCCAGCAAACAAACACACAACACGAGCCACGCATTTGTTCGGCGCTAAGCCATGATTAACCTTTGGTTTAGTCCCACCTCGACAGCTTTGAGCTAGCAGAGCCAGAAGAAGGGTATAAGATGAGACCTAAGACCATGTTGCAACTCATACCTTTCTCGGCCTTTTGGCTAAGATCAAATGTAGTATTTGTTCTTATTAGTTTAATATCTGATATGTTGAACATGTGTCCACTTTGATATTAAATTTTTTTTTTAGGGGGAGGGACCATTACAGTGGCTTGCTGCTGGGTCGTTGCCTAACTGTTGCACTACTGGCAGGGCTTGGTGCACCCCAACCAAATTATATTAAAAAAATTTCTTTGTGCCTAAATAATCAAGGATGGCTCAAGTATATTCTCATCACAATGAAAATAAGTCTCGAGCCTCAAAATAAATTTGGATTCTAAAACCCGCTCAAGTTAAATTGATTTAATGAAAATAAGTCTCGAGCCTCAAAATAAATTTGGATTCTAAAACCCGCTCAAGTTAAATTGATTTCTAATAAAGCCATCCCAAGTTTGTAGCAACTTTTATAGGATAATTATAACATATATGGCATCAACAAATGCACCATCTAATAGTATTAATTTGAGTTATAAATATTGATGCTCTTTTAGAAAGTTGATCAAATCTAAAAGTTTGGTCTAGGAAATATAACTTTAGAAATTGCTTTAATTTAGGACGACGGATGGATGAACTTTAATTTAGAAATTGCTTTAATTTAGAAATTCCTATTTGTTAGGCCTATGAAATGGAAATCAAAAGGCTAAGATTTTAGATGGGCTTTGTACAGATACAATTTATGTTGGGCCTATAACATGGAAGCCCCAATGCTGCATTTGGGATTGGCCTTTGTGCATATTTAGAGGTCACGTACGTATCTGTTGAAAGCTGAACTTCTCTCCGGCGAGAGTAAACACGTTCCTCTATGATGCAAAGCACACTGAACTCTTTGTTACTTGGGGTCGTTCTTACTTCATTACTTGTGTGTAGAGACACTCAAGAAACACCCTTTAAATTACTGACTCTCTTCAAGTATTTTAGAATTGCACGTACGTCTTGGTCCTTTCAAAAACAAGACATCAGAGCACACCTCTCAAGTTTCTCGATCGATCGTTTCCTGTTCTCCATCACTTGCGAAGATGATGATGGTGGCATCTTGGTATACAATTCGCCATAATGAGTAAGGAGTTCTTTGATGGCATCCATGACTAGCATGCCGCATGCATGCATACGAGTAAAAAGGCCGGCGCCGGGTGTTGCAAGGTAGCAAGGCCAACCCATTCGCAGCTCCATGAATGCAGGAGGGAGAGAGCTCGTTTCTTGCAATGTTGTGTCCATTTCACTGGTCATATTCGCCGTCCTTGACTAGCAGATTGCAAATTGAAGGAGGCCACTGGTACAAGTAGAATCTTGGGTGGTGCGTGGCGGTGGCGCCGGACGTTCCCGCGGTGGAGAGAGAGAGAGAGAGAGGAAGAAGCCGATCGAGAGGCTCAGGACACGAACCGCGCTCTGACGGGACCTCTGCACACAGACCATGACAGAATGCACGGTAGTAGCTACAGATTTCAAAGGCACACTAGGTCTGGGAGACGGGGAGCATGAGTCGTTTTTTGTAATGAAAGAACTTGCAGCAATAGAAACATTGTTTGAGTTGATACTTGATAGTTGAGTTGAAATATCGAATAACGAATAGCTTCTTCATAGCGTGCAGAGTACCAGGATATAACCGACGACATGTTCATGGCATTCATGCCACTTAGAGTACACATCAGGCCACCGTTTGCTAATCAAGTAAGTAAGATTTTTTTTATTCTCTCTCACACACGCCTGCACATGCAGACACACATATAATTCTTCAGTCTTTGAGTAAAAGAAATTTGACAAACAACACACCCATATGGATCTACATTATTCTTTCTTCAAGGACATGGCGATGATGGTGAACTTGGTCTTTTCTTTTTCAAGGTGCTTAGCAACAAGGCACCTGAACTCGGCGAACCATGCGTCAAGTATGGTTTCTCCAAAATGGCAAACGATTAAAGACTTTAGTACGGATCTGACGCACTTAGCAATATTCATGCTACTGCGGGCACTATCCTCGACATCATCGCCTTCTGAATCATCAAAAGGATCCCAGTTTGTCTCAAAATGTTTGATTAGATCCATGCTGAACAAATGGCTTTGCATGACTAGTTCCTTCACTTCTCCAACTGATGGCCCATAGACTGGTAGATTGAAAGATTGTAGCTTTTCCTTCTCCACCGTGCCCTGTTAATGATCAGAATTCATTTAATTTCATGTCTTGCTCCACAAAGTGAATACAAGTAAAAAATACAACAATACTTTACATATATAACTACCTTCAGAACAAGAGACTGTAACGATCTTGCGACCAATGCAAAAAGTTTATTGAGATCACCACTATATACATCCTCATTCTTCCTCCCAAGAAATACAAGGACCATTTGCCCTCCATGCACAAGTTCTTCATGACGCAGCTTTAAGAAGAGGGAGAAGTCCTTATGGAATAACTTTTGAAATTGTTTAACCAAATAAGGTGTTGTGGTCTTTGTAATATAAATGTTGTCTTCATTTAGATAAGTTTTTCTCCATGCCTCTAGTCCCTCAGGTTCCTACATAGATATAATTTCAGAACATCATGATAGATAGTTTAAGAGAATTACAAGAAGATGGACACATCATGAAAAATATGTAACTAAGGGGTTTCTACTGTACTCTCAAGCTACGATGAACCATTCATCTAAGTGTTGATTACTACAATATTTATTTATTTATTTATTTTAGGAAGTATACAAAATAGTTGGTAAATATCTTGCAATTTGATATATTAGATCTAATGTGATAGGTAATGATCTATCACATACATAATTAGTTACTTATATAAAATCTTATGAATCAAAATATTTCGACATCAAAGGAAGTTAATCATTAGCTCATACATGTTAGATAGTTTTTTTCTTGAATGCTAATCATTTTAATTACATAATTATTATATTTACCAACCAATCAAGGGTTATGATATGTTTGAGCTCTTATCTTCTTGGAGGTAACTAGAGTACTATAGCATTGATAAGTAACGAAATATTCGGTGATCCAAATACCTGGGAGCGCCAATGAAGACAGTATGAAGAGTGGAATAGATGGACACTTTCACGAGGAAAAAGCCTATTGTAATACGATTCTGGTAACCCCATAATATAGTAGAGAGGCGGTAGTTGTGACCTTTCATCGGTTGTATTTGACCTTTTGAACTTCTCCATTGACCGAAATAGTTCATTAAAGTCATTGCCAGGAAGGTCATTCAAGAAGAATTGAAGTTCCACAGAATTATCTCCAATTGATTTACACTGTTCAACGATGACACTTATAACAGTAGACATGAAGAGTGATGTGTTTGTTCCTGAAGAGCATCCTAGGTCGGCAATTATCATAGTTTTGGGGAGAAGAGTTGTGTACACTTCTTTTAAAGCATTCTCAACCATTGGCTTGGTCTCACGAACAACTATTTCCTAATAAAATCCACAAAGAAGAAAAAAATCATTGTGTGATATATGGGTCTCCCATCCTTCCTTTGTAAGAACTGAAGAACACTGAAATCAACTTGATATTTGTGGTAAGTTATTGGGTAATGGATGGTAGGTACTTAACTGGAATAAAAAATTGTACCAAACTAATACGATTTGACAATATCAAAGGGACAACAACAATTGCAAACAAAACCTGGACGACTTAACTAATAATGTTCTATACGCTTTAAGAAAAGACTAATTTATATCATTTCAAATCCGTAGAAGACAATAAACTATAGTTGCAATGGTTATTAACAATAATATTACTCATTTTTTCCTACAAACTTGGTGCATGCAAAACATGAGAAATACATTTTACATATCCTAGGAAAAGGGATAGAATAAATAATCACTTGACGCCTAGAATTCTTGGAGTAGCTCCATTCTCCTTCAGCTTCAGCCATATGAAAATCACGTCCTATATCCATTGTATGAGCAGCTTGGGATTATATTAACTTGCTTTAGTACGTAGCAGGATCAAGTAACTTGTCCGGTTGTCCCAACTCCCAATTGCATTTCGGCGAGGTGCAATTTATAGTACTCTATAGGTAGGGGACCTTTAGTCCTTTACACGATGAGGCAGTTTCGTCAAATGTTATCTATAAAAAATCATGTCCCAACCAATAGGCGCCAAGAAAACAATAAGGTGCCATGCTAAAGAAAGATAAAACTTAAGAGATGTCATGCTGACCTTCGTTCTGATATTTTTGCTTGACTGACAAGCAAGTCAGTGCAATAAAAGCACAACCCTTCTATCACATGCATCAATCAATCAATCAAACCCAGATTCAACATACTCCCCCGTCCCAAACAGAAAGTCGTTATGGGATATATGTTGATTAAACTTTCTCAACTTTGACTAAGTTTATAGAAAATATTTGCAACATTTATATCTCCAAATAAATTTGTTAAAAAACTACTCCCTCTGTCCCTAAATATCTGTCTCTAAAAAACCGTATTTCCCTCACAGACACGTTTTCCGGACGACGTATATAAAAGGACGGAGGGAGTAGACTTAAAGATCTTTTCGATGATACTAATTAATTATTTATATATTTTAATATATAATTGCCGGCATTTTGAAAATGTTAACTTCTCGAGAAGCGAGAATGACATCTATTTAGGGACGAAGGGAGTACGTGAATTACGACAAATACATAGATATCAAAAAATCCCTAAAAAAATTAAGACGAAAGGTCTCAGGTTTGTAGGCTAATCGGTGCACATCTCTACAGTGGCCCTTAACTGGGAACAAGTTAGTAGCGATCAGTAAAGAGCTAAAGGTAACACTTAAATTCCTCTCAACATGTTGGCAGAGTTTTTCTTCAGAGAACAATATTAACATGGTAGTGGAGTATAAGGTAGACACTCAAAAGTATGGACAAGCAAATTTTCTCATTGGCTGTCCTTTCCTGTTGAGAGCTACTCCATACACTACTACAGAAATCATTTTTGCTGGCACGTTATTTTTTTTCACAGGCGGTTCACAATTTCATGATGTCAGTACAAAAAATAGGGTGGGCCCAATAAAAGAACCGCCTGTGTAAAACAATTTACACAGGCGGCTCTCCTATCTCTACCGCAGGTTTATAATATTAGCCGCCTGTGTAAAAATGGGTTTTCACAGGCGGCTGACAAAGTGAGCCGCCTTAGTAAACACTACTACAGATTCCAGCCACGAACCGACAGTGAAGGTCCCCATAAGTGTCGGTTCGTAATTTGAAAAATCAGTTTTGTAAATTGATTGTTTGAGCCACTAAACGAATTCAAATGAAAAAGTTGTGAACTACAAAGTTTCATAACTTTTCGAGATCTACAACTTTCATGTAGCAAGTTTTTTCATCCGAGATCGTTTACAAAAATTTAAATTTCAAATTTTACACATTCAAACGTATTTTTCAATGACAAGATGATTTCAAATGAAAAAGTTGTGAACTACAAAGTTTCATAACTTTTCGAGATCTACAACTTTCATGTAGAAAGTTTTTCCATCCAAGGTCATTTACAAAAATCAAAAAAGTCAACTCTACAGGGATATCACTGCCGGTTCGATATCACTGCCGGTTCCAGCCACGAACCGGCAGTGATAAGGAGCTTCAGTGCCGGTTCGTGGCTGGAACCGACACTGATATACCTGTACAGTTGATTTTTTTTATTTTTGTAAACGACCTCTGATGGAAAAACTTTCTACATGAAAGTTGTAGATCTCGAAAAGTTATGAAACTTTGTAGTTCACAACTTTTTCATTTGATATCATCTTGACATCGAAAAATACGTTTGAATATGTAAAATTTGAAATTTAAATTTTTGTAAACGATCTCGGATGAAAAAACTTGCTACATGAAAGTTGTAGCTGTCGAAAAGTTATGAAACTTTGTAGTTCACAACTTTTTCATTTGAATTCGTTTAGTAGCTCAAACAATCAATTTATACTCGGTTTAGTATAGAATATGAAGAACTAGTAACAAATCTAGACACAAGTGAGTCATGGGTGGAGTGGTAGAGGAGGTATCGCGCGAGGGTGAGGTTCTCAGGTTCGAATCCCCGGCGGAGCACGTTTGCGAATTTTACACGAAAGAATGCACGACTTGCAACTGAGACGGGCGGGCGAATTAATACTGGGCTTGTCCCAGAATTTAATTTATTTTTTTTTATTTTAAAAACGCGATTTTATTCTGAAATCCATCACTGCCGGTTATGCAAAGTGAACCGCCTGTGAAAACTTCACAGACGGCTCACAGCCCGCCTCCTGTACTGTGGGTCGATTAGTACTGACCCTTAGTACAGGCGGTGGACTTGACCGCCTGTATAAATGCCTCTACCACCGCCTGTGAAAATGTTTTCTGTACCAGTGATAGAATAGATGTGACACATCAACGGTGGTCCACTGGTCCCTTTTGTTGAGAGCTAGAATGAGAGTTACTCTATCTATCCCATTAAAAATGATATTTTGTAGGTTCGAATTCCCAGCGGAGCGCGTTCGCGAATTTTACGTGAAAAAATGCGCGACTTGCGACTTCGACGGAGACGGGCGGGCGGCTTAATACTTGGCTTGTCCCAGAATTTAATTCTTTTTTTTCGATTTTAAAAACGCGATTTTATTCTGAAATCCATCACTGCCGGTTCGTAGTGATGTGAACTATTTACACAGGCGGCTGACAAAGTTTTCACAGGCGGCTCACAGCCCGCCGCTTGTACTGTGGGCCGATTAGTACTGACCCCTAGTACATGCGGTGGACTTGACCGCCTATATAAAGGCCTCTACCACCGCCTGTGAAAACGTTTTCTGTACCAGTGATAGAATAGATGTGACACATCAACGGTGTTCCACTGGTCCCTCTTGTTGAGAGCTAGAATGAGAGTTACTATATCTATCCCATTAAAAATGACATTTTGGACTTGTGGCATCGTGTTTTCTTATTAATTAAAAAATTTATATAAATATTATTTATTTTGTTATGACTAATTTTATCATTAGAGATATTTTAATAATAATTTATTTGTTTTATTACAAGTCTAAACAGCCTAATAAACAAACACACATCAAGAACGACACATTTGCAATGTGCTAAGCCATGATCAACAGCTTTCAACGAGCAAAGCCAAAAGATGGGTACAAAATGACACTCGGGGTATGGTTGCAACTCACACCTTTCTCGGTCTTTTGGCTAAGATCATGTGTAGTATTTATTTTTATATTATTTTAATATCTAATACATGGACTGTGTGTTCATTTTAATATTAAATTTATTTTCTGTGGAGAAGAGACTACAGGGTACTTTGAGTGTTGTCTAGCCGTTGCACTATTTGTAGGGCCCGGTGCACCCTAACCAAATTACAATGATTATTTTTTGCCTAAATAAACAAGGAAGGTTAGTCTATTCTCATCACAATGAAAATTAGACTCCAACCTATTTCTCCATCGAAATAAATTGATTTCTAGAACCCTCTCAAAATAAATTGATTTCTAAAGCCATCTAAGTTTAACCAACTTTTTATATAATAATAACGATGGCATCAATATATTATGGTCTAGGTAGTAGGGACCCTTACATGATGATGAGGCCATTTCATCAAACTATCTTACCCCGATGGACGGAGAGAAAAACATAAGGTATCATGTCAGAAAAAGACAAAACTTCGATTTTTTTTTTGGAATTACACCGTACAACGTAGACGTTCAACACGTACGCGCACTCACACCTATGAACACACGTACGTAAACCTTGCCCCTATGAACACATTCGAAGAACTGAGCTAGCAGATCTCGAACTTCACGAAAATCACAGTCTAAAATTCGCTTCCACGGAGAATCGAACTCAGAACCTGTATCGACAGATAAGGAAGAAGGCGCTCAAATGTATCGACAAATTGATTGATTTGTACTTACTACCTAAGACCTTAATTTTCTCAATGGTGGTCCTTCTCTCGTTGAGAGTTATAGATACAACTGGGTGCACCTCATCCTCTCATCAAAGATAAGCATTGCAGAAAAAAAAAATTAGACATACGTTCCCATCAAAAGTTCAAATTCCAGTGAAGTGCAGAAAAAAAAACTGCACACCGCCGGCCGGGCGATCGAGTCCCCGGTGTGGCCGTCCGTCACCATCTCGTGCTGCAACCGCTCGTAGTTGGTGGCGCTACTGTCGTCCGTGCATGAAGAACACATCGCCGGTGGCTCCGATAGGGACACGCCGCCGTCGACCTCGACCGGCCGGCTGCTAGCATCGTCGCCGGTCGCCTCGCCGCCGCCGCCCGGGCTGCGACTTGCATCAGCCCCTACTAGCTTGTACGCGCGTCTTGGTCCACTATTGGTTTGGAACCTGGTGGCTGGTGTGGCAGTGCTTGACGTCCCCCAATTCTACGCAAAAGCATCGACGGCGACTGGACTACTGGAATCAAGACAAGAGAGGTTCTGGTCTGCTATACTATGCCTATAATGCACGTTGATTGATCCTGATGCAATGCATGCCCCCGGTCTCCTGCAGTCCTGCTCAATGCCGGCGGCTAAAAAAAAAAACTGGTCCAGTAAAGGGCTCCACCGAGTAAAGGCCCGGCCAGTAACGGCCTTCGTACAACGATCTAAACGTGGGGATGGTAAAAGATTACGAGCCCAAACAGCTCAATAAACAAATTAACACACCACGTTAACCTTCAGTTTAGTCCCACCTCAGACAACTCCGAAGAGCCAGAAGAAGGGTACAAAATGAGACACAATACCTCGTTGCAACTCATACCTTTCTCGGCCTTTTGACTAAGATCAAGTGTAGTATCTATTCTTATCAGTTTAATATCTGATATGTGGGCTATGTGTCCACTTTGATATTAAATTTATTTTTTATGGGGAAGGGACCACTATAGTGGCTTGCCACTGGCCTTTGAGCATCGTCCAGCTGTTGCACTGCTGGCAGGGTTTGGTGCACCCTCAACCAAATTACAATGAAAATTTCTTCGTGCCTAAATAAACAATGAAGAAATTACAATAAAATTTTCTTCGTGCCTAAATGAGCAATGAAGACGCGAGCATATTCTCAAATAATTCTAAGTTGACTTTTATAGGATAAGCATATGTGGTGTCTATATTAAGAAAATATATTTGCACTATCTAGTAGAATTAATTTGTGTTATAAATATTGATGCTCTTTTATAAAGTTGATCAAAATTGAAAGTTTGATCTAGGACATCTTTAAATTGCTTTAATCTAGGACAGATGGATTACAGTTTGTATGGATGGGCTTCGTGCGTGGACCCTCACCAAATTGGAAATTTGAATTCCTATTTGTTAGGCCTGTGACATGGAAACCAAAAGGCAAAGGTTTTAGATGGGGTTTTAGATGGGCTTTGTACCGATAAAATTGGTGTTGGGCCTATGACATGGAAGCCTAGTAATCTGAACTTCTCTCCGGCAAGAGCAATGCAAAGCACACTGAACTCCTTGTTACTCGTGTTGTTCTTACTTGTCTGTAGAGCCATCGTGACCCTACTCAAGAAACATCTTTTAAATCGCCAAGGAGCTGCGGTTTGAATTTCATATCCAAAAGAGCTTATTTTTGTTCTTTTCTATTTCTCTATAAAAAGTCGAAGGGTACCTATAAGACCTTAATTTTCTCAACAGCTGTCCATTCCTGTTGAGAGTTACTGTTCCGTACGATAGATGTGACACACCAATGATGTACATACGAGTTTGGTCAAACTAACTTTAATTTGACTTTTTAAGATTTTTAAAATGACTTATAATTTAGGATTGATGAAATAGATAAGGAAGAAGGTGCTCAAAGGTATGACAATGACAAATTGATTGATTTGTACTATCTAAGACCTTAATTTTCTCATTGGCCGTCCTTCTCGTTGAGAGTTATAGATACTGGTACACCTCATCCTCTCATCAAAGATAAGCATTGCAGGGAAAAAAACAAAAGAAGATATATGTTGCCATCAAAAGTTCAAAAACCAGTGAAGTGCAGGAAAAAAAATCAAAGCTGCACACCGCCGGCCGGACGATCGATCGAGTCCCCGGTGGCTGTCCGTCACCCTCTCTCGTACGTGCTGCAACTGCAATATGCAACCGCTTGTAGTCGGTGGTGCTACTACACTGTCGTCGGTGCATGAAGAACACGTCGCCGGTGGCTCCAGTGGCGAAGCGGAGCGGCACGCCGCCGTCGACCTCGATCGGCTGCCAGCATCGTCGCCTGGCACACCGCCGCCGCCGCGGACGACGACGACGACGTGCATCGGGCCATCAGCCCCTTGTACTCGCGTCTTAACTTCCACTACTGATTTGGCACATGGACACCTGGTGCTGGTGTGGCACAACTTGACGTGCCCCATTGAAAAGCATCGACGCCGACAGGATCACTGGAATCCTGATGCAACTGCATGCATGCCCGGTCTCCTGCTCAACGCCAGCGGCTATGGGAAACTGGGCCAGTTATGGGCTCCATTGAGGCAGAAGGCCCAGTAACGGACCTCGGGCTGGGACCTACATGTTGGGGTGGTAAATTACGAGCCCAAACGGCCCAATGAACCAAACACGCAGCAAGAGAGATGCATTTGCACCGCGCTAAGTCATGATTAACCTTGAGTTTAGTCCCACCTTGACAGCTTTGAGCTAGCAGAGCCAGAAGATGGATATAAAATGGTACCTAGGGTCTTGTTGTAACTCATACCTTTCTCGGCCTTTTGGCTAAGATCAAGTGTAGTATCTGTTCTTATCAGTTTAATATCTGATATGTGGACCATGTGGTTACTTTGATATTAAATTTATTTTTTTAGGGGGAGGGACCACTACATTGGCTTGCCACTGGGTCCCTTGAGTGTCGTCCTGCTGTTGCATTATTGGCAGGGCTTGCCCGCACCCCCACCAAATTATAATGAATTTTTTTTGTCTTCATTTATTAATGGCAGGGCCTGGCGCACCCCAACCAAATTATAATGAATTTTTTTGTCTTTATTTATTAATTATAATAAATCAACAAGGAAGGCTATTCTCTCCCTCAAATTATCTTTTTTTCTACAACAACCTCAAAATAAATTGATTTCTAAAGCCATCCTAAGTTTAACCAACTTTTATAGGATAATAACGTCTAGTACTATTAATTTGTGTTATAAATATTGATGCTCTTTTATAAAGCTGATCAAATTTAAAAGTTTGATCTAGGACAACTTTAGAATTTTTTTATTTTTTTATGGATTGATTCGTGCGTGGACGACCCTCACCAAATTGGATATTTCTATTTGATAGGCTTATGACATGGAAATCCAAAGGCTAAGGTTTTAGACGGGCTTTGTACCGATAAATTTGTGTTGGGCCTATGACATGGAAGCCCCAAGCCCCCAATGCTTTATTTGGGATTGGGCTTTGTGCAAATTTAGAGGTCACTATTCTGATCTTCTCCTCCGGCGAGAGCAAACACGTTCCTCCATGAGACCATGACGCAAAGCACACTGAATCTTTGTTACTTGGGTTGTTCTTACTTGTGTGTGAAGACATCGTGACCCTACTCAAGAAACACCCTTTAGAAAACTTCTCTCCTTCAAATCACCATGGAGCTGCGGTTTGAATTTCATATCCAAAAGAGCTTAATTCCTTATTCCTATTCTTTTCTATTTCTCTATAAAAAGTCGAAGGGTCCAATTTTAGAAAACTACTCTCTTAAATTATAAGACATTCTGGTTCCAGCAATATACATGTAGGTAAAAAAGAGCTTAACGTTTTTTTTTTGAAAAAAAGGTTCCCAAAGGTCTTGCCTGGCCACCCCGGGTTCGATCCCCGGTGGTGACCGCGATATTTCCGTGCACAGTGCATGAGAATGACGAGAAAAGACTCCTTTCTTCAAAAAAAAAAAATCACTTGAGTAAGGGGTTCTTTGATGCATGGATGCATGACTAGCAGCTACGGAGTACTTATCTATCTAGCATACAGGTAAGAGACGGGTAATGGCAACCACTTAAAAACAGTCTACATGTGGGTTGCAAGGCTAAGTCATTCGCATCTTCATATGCTACATACTCCCTCCATCCTAAATTATAAGACATTCCAAGAGTCTTGTAGAGTCAAAACATCTTAGGTTTAACCAATAATTACACAGAAAACTATAAAGATTTATGACATCAAATAGACACACTATGAAAATATAATTTGTAATGAATCTAACAATACTTGGTTAATATCATAAATGTTATTATATTGTCATATTAGTTTGTTCAAACTTGAGATATTTTGACTCTCCAAGATTCTTGTGATGTCTTATAGTTTGGGATGGAGGGAGTATATAGCAGCTTAGAGCATCTCCAAGAGACTTTGTAAACTTACTAGCCAAATTTGGTGATTTAGTTACTCTCTAAAATAGATAACACTAGATTACTCCAACAGACTATGTAAAATGAAGAGTCTAGATGGCTAGTGTGATAGGCTATCCAAAAATAGAGAGCGAAAGAGGTGGAATGGAGAGCTACTAAATTTGGAGAGTTATTTACAGAGTCTGTTAGAAACATCTTTTCTTTTCATAATAGCAAAATTTACATTTGGAAAATGATTTGGCTACTCTCTTGGAGATGCTCTTACTTAGTACTCCCTCCAGTAAAAAAACATGCACCTTTATTGGAAAAATATTGGTCTAAACCTGAAAAATTACAAGCATATATACATTTTATTTACTTTAGAAACATGGAGGAAGAAAAATAGCATGTCTAGATTTATATTGAAAGAAAATACTTACATAATCCCGCTCCTAAATTTGAAGGCTTCTAATAAGAATACATTCTACAATAAACTAGTATGTAGTGATCAAATATACACATGGAAGACCATGCATCAAAGTCAAATGTGTGAGTTTTGTTTTGACCGTGTGGAGACTGGAGAGCACTTAATTACTACTACTATAGCTAAGCTAGCTCCGATCATTTCAATTTAGAGAGGGAAAAGAATGGCATGGATGTCGCATGGCATGTCAATGCTGCGTGATGTCCATGGAAAAGAATGCAGCAGAGCTTTGCCTAGCTAGCTTCTTGCACTGTCCACTTCACTTCAATTTCACTGGTCATCTTCGCCGTCCTTGAGTAGATTGCAGATGTCCGAGCACTCCACCAAGCTATGAATTAGTACAAATTAAAAGACATTTTCATTCATGCATGCATATAAGTGATTAATTGGAGTATTTGACACTAGTAGTAATCAAGATAATTCAGTCGCCAATAATGGATTCAAAATTCAAATTCAAAAGGGGCTAATTTGCGTGCGTTACCAGTACTGCCGGCTTCGGAAGGTGTCCTTGAACACCACCAGTGGCCTGCATGCATCCATCCATCAAGAAGATGAAGAAGATGAGCAACCATTAATTAGCAATGGAGGACCGTACCGACCGACGATGGAAGATGGATTTCGTACCTCCGGATGTTGAAGGGCCCGGCAACGCCCGGCGCGCCGTAGCCGCCGAGGACGCAGGTGCTGACACACTTGGACGTGCAGCGCGCCGCGCGGTCCGACTTGGGGTGCCGGATCCGGTTCGCCTCGCCCTGCCGCCCGCCGCCGTCCTCGCCCGACAGCGTCGGCGGGAGGTTGCACAGCGGCTCCGACGCCGGCCCCGGCCCCGGCCCAGGCGACGACGACACCGCCAGTGCCGCCGCCAGCGCCACGACCGCCGGCGCCTGCAGCAGCCTCAGGACGGTGCCGCCGCGCCTGCTGCTGGCCTGGACCACCCCGGCGCCGCCGGATGGCTTCGTCGGCGGCCGCATCGGTCGGTGCGCCTAGCTTACTAGCTAGCTAGTGCCGACTGCTGCCGATGCCGAGCCGTGCATGGCGGGCGTGGCCAGCGGGGCGTACCGCGCGCTGCGTAAGCGTAACGGTCAGCGAGAGAGCGGAGAGCAAGGGAGGCCACTGGTACAAGTAGAATCTTATGTGGCGGTGGCGGTGGCGCCGGACGTTCTCGCGGTGGAGAGGGAGGAAGGCGATCGAGAGGCTCAGGACAGGAGCCGCGCGCTGACGTGGCCTCTGCACAGCCAACAAACTGATGTGCTCCTACTCTTCAATCTCATGCTGATCACATCAGCTGCTGTATATGTATGTATATATGTATGTATGGTTACTGGTTTCGGCAGTGCGCGATTTTTATCTGCCTCTCAGTCTGCTTGCCGTGGAATACTATATATTTTAACGACACTTATGAGATGTTTTGATCTATTACCGTTAAATATATGATACTCCCTCCATTGTAAATTATAAAACATTATAAAATTTTTAGAGAGTTAAAACATTTCAAGTTTGACCAATAGTTATAGTGAAAAATTATAAAGATTTATAATATTAAATTAGTATACTATAAAAATATAATTGATAAAAAAATATCTAATGATACTTAGTTGATATTATAAATATTAGTATATTATTATAGAAGTTTGGTCAAACTTAAGATCTTTGACTTTTCACTATTCTTAGACTCTCTACTATTCTTAGAATATCTTATAATTTAGAATGGAGGGAGTAGTTGCTAATTTAGTACTTACAAACTATTAATACCTCAAAATCTACTAATAAAACTAATAGCTAGTAGCTCTTCAACTAATAATTAGCAGGGAAGCAGTGTCCGTACACCACCTTCCTGCTGTTTCCGATGCTGCTCACTTGCGACCACGACCTGGTTGGGAGGAGAGTGCAGCGGCTACGTATACGGGTGAAAGTGCTGCTGATATATTTTTTTCCCGCTATGATCTGATCTAAATTTGGACGTTAACCTGTTCGTCTCATTGTTTTGGTGGCTGATAAGCCGGCTGATGTTGTTTTTAGCTGTTTTTCTGTAAAAAGAAAAACACTATTTCTATGGCTGAAGCCGACTAAGTCAAGCGAACATGGGTTAGAATATTGATAATCCAAATCTGATTATGCACAGATATGAGGTAGAATATGGATTCGACACTGCGTGGCAGAATACATGAGAAGCCATTCTTGTGTTGGAATGTACCTATGGTGTAGTGCAGGTGCAGCCAAGGCAAGGGAGTCGAGACTCCACCATGTTAGCTTTGTCATTTGTTATTTGCCACTTTGGAGTGGTAAATAGAAAATCCTCCCACTCATAACCCCCTATGTATGACATGTGAATGAGAGTGCAATTATTAGGTAGAATTGTCTTTATGTTTGTCATTTGTCATTTGCCATTTGTTATTTGCTATGTGATCCAAATACTAGAAAGTGACAAAAGGTTTACTAAATTTATTGGCCATTTGTCATTTGCCAAATGATCCAAACATACACTATGTGTTTATTGTTTTTGTTGTTAGTTCAATATGAAACAAAATTATGTTTGGTTGCATACGTGGATGAGAGTTTAGGGCCTCTGACAAGTAGGGCCCTCCATCATGAATGAATCAAGCAATCCTGACTCGTGAGGAAAGGCCGAAACATAAGACGAAGACGTGCGGGAGGGAAATGAATAGAACAAAGCGGGCAAATGGTGTGAGGAAATGGTGCGAGACAAGCAAATCAAACAAGACTGAAGTGTATGGCGGCGTGCCGGATGGGCCTGATGTGTGTATTTTCCTGCAGGGATGGATGACACGCCACTGTGATCTGGATCCTGGCGGACAAAGAAAACATTTGGGCCCACATCACACCCCACCACTCCTCATCGTCATGGCATGCTGTGCCGCTCGTGCATGCATTGCGCATTGCCACTGCGGCATGGATGGACGCGGCCGACAACGATCGAGAAGGCTGGAAAATTGAGCAGTAGAAAGAGAGCGACTACACGCTGTTGGAGCGCCTGGTTGGTACACGCGACACGGCTACTACACGCACGATCGATCACCACAAAACTTGTATGCTTTGTAAACGTCCAGCTCGGGGTACTGTGGGGGAGCGCGCGGACGAGGACGACGTCGTCGTGGCTGCTGGAAAGTGAGCAACTGCACGCTGTCGGCAGCAGCAGCAGCGAGCGAGCGCGGCCTGCAAGAGAGCAGCAAATCCGAAACAGCAGCAGCGGAAAAGCCAGCCCAAAGCTGCTGATCGAGCTGGCCTACGGGCATGCACCATGCAGAGGGCTGGTGGACTGCATGCTCGACAGTCGACACAGGAAAGAAGTCAAAAAAAGGCAGGCCGACACACATCACACAGGCCATGACCTTCCGTGAAGAAGCTGCGTGTTTGTGCCTGTGTAAAGTGTACTGCGCTGGTACCAGAACGCGTTTTGATCACCGTGGCGACGGCGTGGAACGCACGCACGGCACGACTAGATGAGATCTACGCATGAAACCAATAAATAAATCACAGGATTGACCGGTTGATCATGAGCTGACATCTACCGGCATGAACTCAGTTTCTTGCTTCGTGTCATGGTCTCATGGATCATGGAAGCCACCAGAGAGTGATCCTTTCCATTTGATTGGAGCTTCTGGATCACGAAGAAGCCATTATATATCACCTTGTTATATGGGACACGTAGAGATAAATTAAACACAGAGAATAACATGTCCGAGAGACAAAGAGAAATGAATATGGTTTGGATCCTACCATTGGTTTACTTCGTATGTATGAACCAGAAGAGATGGATAGCTGATTAGTATTTTGTTATTTGATCAAATTGGAATGGAAGTATGAAGAAGGAATATCAACAGTAATAATGGTATTATATAGAAATAACAATCCAAGGTACGATGCAAATGCACAAAGAGACAACCCAAATGGGATGCTCTGTGATGGCAAGCTCGAAGTGCGTTCAAAAAATGATGCCCAGCTCTCGAGAACATTGTTTTTTTTTTACTACAAACGCTACATTAGTCTCCATCCTCACGCCTTTGCCAACGTAGCATTTCTTTTTATATATATATATTTTTCTCAGGATGAATCGCCCGCCGACCGGACCGGCAGTGGTTAGCTACTGGCGGTGGCAGATTGGGTGGCAGGAGGCCGGAATTGGACCACTGCTGCCCGCACCCTCCCGTCCCATGTCTATTAAATGGGCCGAAAAAACAGCGGAGGCCCAGCACAGAGAGAGAGCTGACGTGCCGCTGCTTGGTGCTCGTCATCGCATATTCGCACTCGCACGGGATACCCTCCCCGTTACTGCATGTGCGGCACATAAATACCGTACAGCTACATGAAGGTGAAGGGCATGTCCGAGCTCTGGGATTTATTGTGCTCCTCAAATAGTATTTTTCTCTCACAATAAAAAAAACTAAAATAACATCAATCAATTTATCAGACAATAAAACAACTAGAGGAACAGGACGCATTATCAGGACAACTTTAGTCTCGGTCACGCGGCCATCCCTTCCCGCACCGATGAATTCGCACAGGTTCAAATGTACTACCTCCGTCCACAAACAATACAGTTCTGATTTCTTAAGAAAGAAGTAAAACAGTTTTAACTTTAATTAAATTTATGTAAAAAAAATACTAAAAATTAAGTATCATCATATTTGTCATAAAATATATTTTTATAATAAAATTATTTAAAGATATAAATACTAATATTATTTAATATAAAGTTAATCAAATACCGATATGGTTTTTTAGTAACTGGGAATTGATAGATGGGTCCGGTCAATTCCCGGTTACTGCTATTGTACTAGTTCTAGTCCTAGTACTACAGTATTCACAGTAAATTACTGGCGCATCTGTGCTTGTCGATCCACATCGAATCAACAGGTTTCGTGCAAACACGACAGGTAGGTTGGTTCTGGTCCGGCCGGTCGACGGATTCGCGATTCAAAAGTTTGTGAAGTTGCATGCCTCGGAATCCTGGCCAGCGCAGGCAAGGTGGTACGGAGAACATCACGCAATCAGTTTTAGTTAAATTGATTAGTGGAAGAGGCACATGATAATCACCTACTGTAAACACCTAGTGCAGTGTAGGAGCAGTGTGTACAGTAGGACGGAGTATATATACTAGTACTCTGTAATTACGTACCACACACACTTGATAATTAGCAGCGTGCCAGTGTCAGTGTATTTTACTCACGCTAGCTATAGCTCGTCGACGCAGCTTTGGCAAGCAGCTCACTGGAGCATTTTGGTACTGTGTACACGAGTGGCCTGGATGGGAGCAGGGCAAAGCGAGCACGCGACGATTCACGAGTAGGAGTACGTGTCGCGCGCGCCGCAAGACTTTTGGATCTCGTGAGCCGCCGCCCGTGTGGGAGCGAAACCGCCATTTTTCGAATTCGAACTCTGGCCGCCTCCATCCATACATGCGTGCATGGGATGGGATGCGTAAATGTAAACAAAACAAGGAACAAAAAGTAGCCCCCGCGAAGGAACCCATCCGCTGGCACCGCTGACGCGGACGCCAACACATGCAAATGCCATTGAAAGACGATGGTGGTCCAACAAATCCTTCACACAAAAACAAATGCAAAGGCTAGTCCAAAGCTAAACCGAACTCCAAAACAAGACGCCACGTCACGCCACGCCACGCCACGCCGAACTCATCCCCATTCCTCCCTCCCAAGCTCGCTCCACCTGCCGCTGCCGGTGCCAGCCCTCGCTACAAGCCGCACCGCCCGTCAACAGCCAGCCCAGCCCAGCCGCGTCGCCGCCGTGAGCCCGTGACGAAGCGCGCTCGCAGGCAGGCGCAAAGAGACGCCACCGTCACACACTGACACACACTGATGAGTACTGTACGGAGTAATCAACGAGATGAGCTAGTAGCTGTGCATGCAGCTGGCCCCCATGTGACTGCCTGTGACGAGACTGCGCTGCGCTGCGCTTGCCACCCCCCCCCCCCCCCCACCCTGTGCGCGCTCTGAATGCCACTGCCCGCTCCACGCTCCCCTCTCTGTCCCTCTCTCTAGATCACACGAGACCCACCGCCGTCCTCCGCTCGCATTCCCAGCCTCTCCGCCTCCTCCGGCCGGAACGCACCGCGCCGACCACCACCACCAGAGCCAGAGCCATGATCCTCCGCAGCGCGGCGGAGGCGGCGGCGGCGCTCGCGCTGCTGCTGCTGCTCGTCATCCCGGCAGCGTTGGCGCAGCAGGAAGGCGGGGACGCCATGTCCGACTCCTACGCGTCGTCGCTCGCGTCCCGCTTCGACGCGCCGCCGTCATGGTCGTTCCCAAACCAGCGCCTACGCGCGTCCTACGCCGCACTACAGGCGTGGAAGCAGACCGCCATCTTCTCCGACCCATCCAACTTCACCGCCAACTGGGTAGGCCCAAACGTGTGCGCCTACAACGGCGTCTACTGCGCTTCCCTCCCCAGCACCACCCACCTCATCGTCGTCGCCGGGATCGACCTGAACCACGCCGACATCGCGGGTATCTCCCATCCTCACTCCCCCTCGGCGTCCCCGACCTAGCACTCTTCCACATCAACTCGAACCGCTTCTGCGGCGTGGTCCCTCACACCATCACCCACCTCCATCTCCTCCACGAGCTCGACCTCAGCAACAACCGTTTCGTGGGCGGGTTCCCGTCGGTAGTCCTAACACTACCATCCCTAAAATACCTCGACCTCCGCTTCAACGAGTTCGAAGGCAGCATCCCACCATCGCTCTTCGACCGCCCACTCGACGCGATCCTCCTCAACTCCAACCGTCTCCGTAACCCGATCCCGAGCAACCTCGGGAACTCGCCGGCCTCCGTCGTCGTGCTCGCGCACAACCGTCTCGGCGGGTGTATCCCGCCGAGTATTGGTCGGATGGCCGACACGCTCAACGAGATCGTCCTCATCGACGACGACCTCACTGGATGCGTCCCGCCCCAGGTCGGCTTGCTCAAGAAACTCACCGTCTTCGACGTCAGTGATAACCGTCTACAAGGCCAGCTCCCGGCGGCGGCTATCGCTAACATGGCTGCCGTCGAGGAGCTCGTCGTCGCACGGAACCGACTCGACGGCGCTGCCCCTGCTGGTGTCTGCGCGCTTGCGAGTCTTAGGAACTTCACCTACACCGATAACTTCTTCACCTCGCGTCCGCCCTGCGCTAAGGCCACCGCTGACGGCGCGTGGAACTGCATCCCTGGTGCGCCGGCGCAGCGCCCCCCGGCGCAGTGCGCGGCTGCTGCGGCGCACCCGTTTGACTGCAGTAAGGCGCAGTGCCAGGCGGCTTACACCCCGACGACGCCCGGCGGTGGTGGTCGTGGACGCGGTGGCCGTGGGAACCAGGGCGGTAAGCGCCCGCCCACGCCGGTGTCGTCGCCTCCCAGAGGTACCTTCGTGAAGAACCCGCCGCCGCCGCCGCCGTCTGCTACTCCCTCTACTCCTTCCTACCCGTCGCCGCCGTCTAGCGCCACTACTCCGTCGTACCACTCTCCACCACCTAAGGGATCTACCACTCCGTCGTACCCCTCACCGCCGTCGAGCGCCACCACCCCGTCCTACCACTCGCCACCACCTTCGCATGGGTCACCCACCTCGACGCCGTCCTACCCGACGCCACCCTCAAGCTCCAGCACGCCATCGTACCACTCGCCGCCGCCGTCCGGCTCCTCCACAACTCCTCCAGTAATAACAGCACACACGCCGCCACCGCCGACATCCGCGGACGAGCCGGACGTGCGGTACGCGCCACCACCGAGCTCCACAACGCCGCCATCCGGCCACCACCACCCCGCCACGCCGTCGTCGCCGCCGCCGACGGCAGAGCACCCCGGCTACGCGCTGCCGCCGCACGCCCCGGGGACCGGGGGGACGCCCTCAGGAGCGCCGCCGTCGTCCTCGCATTGCTCGCCGCCGCCTCATCAGGGCGGGAGCGGGAGCCCCGGAACCGACACCGGCGAGCACCATCCGGGTGGCGGGAAGCTGCCGTTCCCGCCAGTGTACGGCGTGGCGTACGGGTCGCCGCCGCCGCCGGGGAAGCCGTACTACTGAACGGACCGCCATTGACAGCTCGCGTCGCCGTCGCCGTCGCCGGAGTATAATACTACTTCACCCGCCGCCAGTATAATACTTCTCCATGCATGCCTGTAGTTTTTTTTCGTTT
Source organism: Microstegium vimineum (assembly GCA_022036555.1). Lineage (NCBI taxonomy): Eukaryota > Viridiplantae > Streptophyta > Magnoliopsida > Poales > Poaceae > Microstegium > Microstegium vimineum. The sequence goes on along the minus strand of CM039121.1, from coordinate 44,925,685 downwards.
TTGGGTTTTGTTTTTTTTTTTGTTTCTTTGATGATGAGTATTATTTGATCAAACTGAATCAAAGAGTTGCTATGTATTGATTCTTTCTTCTTCTTCCTCCTCTCTCCAGCTCTTCACCGAATGAATTTATTAATTAATTAGTTCCAAGATCAGATCAGCATTTTTTTTTCCTGATTCGATCGGCCATGGACGTACACACATGCATGCATGTTTGGATCGTGAACGTATGGACACGGACGAGATCTGGGGAATTTTGGGCAAGGGACCGAGAGATGGAATGTGCCGAATGCAGGCACCGCCATGGGAAACGCGGCAAAGCTTTTGATGAGATGCCGATGCGGCTCTTTCGGCGGCAAAGTGCCTCCGGGCAAGAATCGGAAGAAGAAAGGGGGTGGAGGGAGGGGGGACAACCCCAGGGAGGAGCGAGGAAGAGGACAGCTTTGGTGGTGGTGAGCTGATCTGCGACTGCGAGCAACCACCGTCCCGTCCGTCCGTGTTGTACTTTGCCTTGCCGGATTCATCAATTCATCAGAGAGGGAACCCATGGCCGCGTGGGCGTGTCCGATCCGACCGGGTCCGCGGCACGGACACCCACGCTGACACACGCCAGCAGCGACCACCACTCTCTCCTTGCTTCATCCATGTGCGCGCGCGGGCGGGAGGGGGGCGCTGTACAGTAGTAGTACAGGCGTACAGCTGCTCTGCTGCCAACTTGCCTTGCCAAGCGAGGAGAAAAAAGGGGAAGAGGAGGACACACGCACGCCAGCGGCCAGCTGGGGCATGAGGCCCATGGGACGGACGGCCGGAGCCCGGATGCGGGGGCCATCTCATCTCAGGGCTCAGGCGTGGAGGAGAGGAGTCGGTGGCTCGGTGCACCGCACGCGCGTCGGCGACTCGACGCTGCGAGCGTCGGACCGACCGACGTCGGAAGGCTCCTCCTCCTCGGCATGCACTCGGACGGAGGGAAGGAAAGGAGCCCCAGCCCGGATTTTGGGTGGGTGGGGATGGGGACAAAAACACCATCGTCGTTTCGTCGGGACGGGCACTGGTGGGGCAGTCACATACTCACATGGCTGATGGATGGATGGATGGGATCCCCGTGCCCGTGCCCGTGTATGCATGCCGCCGCAGTACAGTGGGCAGGTGACGGTGCGCGGCAGCGGCAGGTGGCAGCAGCCAGCCAGCCAGCCAGCCAACCAGCCCAGCAAGCAGGAATCACGGTGGCCGGTGGGTGAACAGCATCGACGCCGACGCGCGCGATCGAGGAGTCATCACTGGGCTCGTCGCTTTGCGCCTGCAGGACGACCGATTCGATCTCATTCACCCGCCACCGTGAACAACTTATTGAGGCCAGGGAAGGGGCGAGATCGATCTCAATGCTGAATGAATTATTTCACATCTTATTTAATTGTTATTATCTGGTTTATTACTTAGGGCTTATTTAAACCTCTTCAAAATTTTAAAACTTTACAACATTTTCTGTCACATCGAGTCTTTGGACGTATGAATAAAATATTAAATATAGATAAAAAAAATATTTAATTGCACAATTTATTTATAACTTACTAGACGAATCTTTAAAGTCTAATTACTCCATAATTATATAATAATTATTAAATACAAACAAAATACTACACTACTTTACGCCGGTAATTCTATTAAATGTAAACATGGCCTTATTACCGTCCTGAACCGGTTCGTCCGTAGAAGTACAGTACTGTAGAAAACATGCATGTGATCGATCTGCTGCTAGCAGGTAGGCCCTGCCATTTTTTTAATATAATCATCCAACTGTGACACACACACACAGAAAAAAAAAAACCAAACAATCATCGAACTCCAAATATGTTTTTATATCCTGCATTGATAATCCTATTAAGCATGTACCGACAGTAGGGACCACCTGCGACTCGAGGTTAGATTAACTCACAGCTGCAGCAGCTGCCTGTAGTGCTACCTATATACGAGTACTCCCCTTCGTACTAAAAAAACTTATCGTTTATAACAAAATTTTAGTTAAACATTGAGAATATAAATCATAAATAACTTTTAAATTGTTAAGTTTAAAAATATAAAAATCATATTAATAGATTTGTCTTAAAAAATATTTTCATAGGAATATACCTATATTATATTTTAATAAATATTTTTTAAAAAAAATAAATGGTCAAAGTTACCTTAGAGACCGTATCTTTTTTTTAAAAAATGACAAATTTTTTTAGTATAGGGGGAGTACAATAGTAGTACTACACTACTGGCCGCCTAGCTAGGCTTGGTCTTGGTCGTCGTCTACTCCGTGCATGCAATTGTCTACTGTGGTAGGAGACTGATCGAGTACTACTGCAAACCAGGCGGCCCAAAAACAAGTTGCATCGTTGACACTAGTGCCGGCGTTTATGACCTACTACTTCAATTCGATCTGCCCGACCATCTCTCAGTGGCAGTGCAGTAGCCGTTGTTGCAACTATATGCATGCATGCGCAATAAAATTATTGTACTATTATTTATTACTGATGATGCAGTGTACTAGTCCGTGCTTCTGCTCGCACTGTGTTCCTGGATTAGCCGTTGAGAGAGAGAGAGAGAGTGTGTGTGTGTGGAGCCTCGGTCGCTGCTTTATTTGCTGCCACGGTGGGGAGCAGAACGTACAGAAGCAGACCGACGGTGCGCTGCGACTGTGCCGCGTCGCATGCATCCACCACCATATATGATCGATTCACGCAGCTGGATGTGGTGGGGTGGGTAGCACCGACATGAATGAAGAGAGCGAGCGGGCGCGAGTGACCGTGTCGTCGTCCATGCATGCGACGCTAGCTGCATCTGCGTCACGCTGATGGCCCCGTGACGTGACGACGTCCTGCTCGTTTTATGATTGATAAGACGTTGTTTAATTTTGTTGTGAGAGAAAAACATGGTATCATAGCTTAAAAAGTCAAGCCGATAAGTTAAACGAATAGGTTGGGCTCTATATTAACCCAGTGTCGATCGATTTGTTCGGAAAGCTAGAGGATGATGAATGCATGGATGGACGACAGATGGTGCGTGTGTGCTCAATCCGTTCGCTTGGCTTTTCAGCCGGTTTAAATCCAGTCAGAACAGTGTTTTTCTCTCACAAGAAATCAACCAGAACAGTGTATAATCCAGCCAACAATACTTGGTTATTCGATCATGCGCTTCATGTTCACTGGGTCTGTTTAATTTGGTTGGGTGAATCTGGTCCAGCCAGACTGTGTAAAACTCAGATGTTTGGTTGTCTAGATGGGCTTGGCTCCCTGGAAACGGATTCTCAATCCGTTTTTTGCGGGCTGCTGGCGACGGTCGTGTGGGGCGCTCCCTCATGCATGTGTTGTCTCTCCTTAGGTGCAAATAATGAATGCATCCAGCATCCAAGCACCATTTCTCTTTAGCGAACGTGGATTTATCGTTTGTATCTGTGACCGTAAAGCCTATCTCGATCATCGAAATGTCAGGAGCATCAAGATTCGTGCTGGTTGATACCTTCTAAACAGAAGGTACAACACATTTAGGAAAAGGAAAAAAAACTATGGACCCCACCAGATAGATGGACGGTGGAGATAGCCCTATCGGTCGCATACATAAGCGGGAAGACATTTCCCCTCTCTGGCATGTCTGTGTTCTGCTGACCAACCAAACATGTTATGAGCCTGTTTGAATCTTATTTCCTAAACTAAAGTGGAATAAATATTTTATTCATCTTTTAGTACCTTTTAAGTAACTAGTGGAACTAAAGTGTCTTAGTCACTTTTTAGTTAATTTATTTGACATTTTAGTCACTAAAATAACTAAAGTTTAGCCTATTTTAATTTAGGAGGTGAGAACCAAACAAACTCTATGTTGCATGGATTGAGCTTGGTGGAAGAGAGCCTTTCTGGGTTGCTACGAGACAGGCTGAGGTCGCCGGATAACCAATCACGCCCATATATTAGCACACGGTCGTATATATGCACACCACACCTCTGCAGCTGTACACTGGGAACAACGTAGGAGTACGACACAGTACGTGTCTAGAGGTACACTAGCTAGCTACTGTAGTGTGCAGTGAAACACTAGCAGCAACCAGCTAGTAGCAGGACGGCTCTCTGTCGTCTGTCCTTCCCCACCACCGCCGGTGACAAGGCTCACCGGCTAGTCTCACGTGTGACACTGTCCATCCAGGAGACATCTCAACCCTCAGGGCGTATTGTATACTGCCTTCAGTGCTGGAAGCTCTGCATCCAACAAAAACAAAAGACAGAATCAACCAAAGGTTACCGACATTCCATTTGACAAATAACCTCAATAACAAACTACAGTATATGGCAGAACTTGTGCGTGCAGCACCTGAGCAAATGATTTTGCAAACGGTTTCAGCTTCAGCAATATATAGAATAATGCCCTTTTGACGACTCCATATTCTCTTTCTGATCAGTACAGTAGAGAGTCAAACAAGATGTTACGGAAGCAGGTACGAGTAATACGCACCAACACAGAAAAGGGTAGCGCTAGCTCAACGTGCACGCACATACGGGCAGTACGATCGATCGATGACCGTTTGTGTGGAATCAACAAGAGCTAGGTGGACTATAGATAGAAGGGATAGAAGGTAACCGAGAACACATGGTTAATACTCTCTCCGTCCACGAAAGAATAGATTTCTGGGTTTGTCCTAAGTCAAATTTTTTAAACTTTGACTAAATTTCTAGAATAAAATATTAAATATTATAATATCAAATTAGTATCATTAGATTTATCTAAGAACATATTTTTATATGGTGCTCATTTTAAGTCATAGGTGTTGTTGTATTTTTCTATAAAGTTAGTCAAAGTTAAAAAAAATTGACTGACACAGATTTTAGGAATTGATTCTTTCGTGGACGGAGGGAGTATATGCCCGTGCATGGTGTTCGGTCGGATGATTGATTTCAATGAGTTGAGCACTTCGGTTCGAGTGTGTTCACTAATCGTGGCTTGAGTTGTTCCGTGCAACATGTCTCTTAGTTGTGCTCCCATCTCTTCGGTTAGTCATTGTATTTCATCCTTATTAGGTCCCCTGTGTCTAGAGTCTAGACTATTGCTGTGAAAAACAACCTTGTAGACTTGCTCTAAGTGGGAATGAAGGCCTTAACCTCCTATTATCTACGTGGCTTCAAGATTTGAGTCAATTTCGTTTTGATTTGGTTTTGTATTCTTTCTCTCCTAGTGCTTTTGCTTTATTTTTCCTCTAGCTACTAAGATGTTTTAGCTCGCCCTTCAAAAATTGTAAATATTTTTTTGTTAAGAATTAATCGAATTGCCCCCTTCTATTGCTTTTGGTGATTTTCTTGAATTTGAGCTTTGGGGGTCTTTCCAATTGGATCAAAATGTGCAAGCATGAGAATCAATCTCACCAAGTGGTTTCGGCAGATTTAACTCGAGAACAAAAATCCACCCTTTTGAGAAAATTTGAAAAAAAAAACATCCTTCTTGATAGATTTTGAGATTGCTTGAGATTTGTTGGGTTTTTGTTGTTGATGCTCTGAAGATACCTTCACAATACTCCTAGGGACATCCTTGCAAAATTTCAAGTCGATCCAAGTTGATTTGATCGAGTTTCAACCATTGAATAGATTTTTCTTCGATCCAAGTTAGGTCAAACTTTTGAGTTTAGAGCTAAAATTTTGTAGAGACCTTTCCTAGGGTGTCTAGATGCTATGGTTATAATTTTATAAATTTTAATACCACTTTATAGGGTTTTTGATTTTCTAAAAAAGTCACTATGTCGTCCAGTTCAAACCAGACATAAGCAGTAGGCATATCGAAGAAGAGAAATTTAGCACCATAGAGCTGAGGAAAGTTTTGGTCAACAAAGAAAATTTTGCACAACTTACACGGCGCTTGTTGTCAGTAGAGCCCTAACAATTTCCACCAAACAGTACCAATTCCTCCCCAGATCAATGTGTTAATCAAGGTTGATATAAAACCAATTCTAAAAACATCAGGAAGATCAATATACCCAGCTGCAAAAAGGAAACAACATGTTAATTGGGATAGAAATCTTAAGGGACAGCATGCATAGAAAAGAAGAGACGCTTAAATGATACAGCTTCTCATTCTATCCGAAAACATTAAGCAACCAAAAAAACATGAACCCAAGAATAACCGGTTAGATACTAACCAACAAACGCAGAAACATAACTACCATAGAAGAAAATACACAAACGAGACCGACAATGAGACACAATATTTTTTAACAAGGCTCGGCGATGTGTCTACATTCTCGGGGTATGAGTATGGGCACTCCTCCCTATAAACCTGCAGCTACACCGACATACAGACGATCCCAGCTCGCCGTCACCCAAACCATCCACCAAGTCATCTCACAGCTATAATAGAGTGGCCTCATATTTATGACCGTCTAGGACTCAGAGTTCGACTCCAACTCTATCCTAGAGTCTAATATTACTCAAGTTCAACGTAACTAAAATTTTACATATATTTTTGGCACATATCTAGTATAACCAATAAGGAAACTAGGTTCAGAACATAAGCTGGACTAATGAAATTACCTCCAAAGTATACCGCTGCTTGCCCACTACTGTAGTGAGTTATTCCCCCAAACAAATCTGTGTTGAACGCCAAAGCAAGTGCTGAAAGCACAGGAGGAACACCTGCTGCCACATGCATAGCCAGGAATGCAGAGTACAAGGCTCCAACATGACCAGTTTGGCTTGCAAATAGATAATGTATAAAAAGGTAGGAGGCCTGAAGAACACAAAATGCTGCAGGCCAACTCAATGAGAAAGACTGAAGCAGCTTAGCAATACAGCTTGACATCCAAGAAACAACCCCCAGGTTTGTGAGTTGTGTTGCCATCCCAACCAGAACTGAAAACCAAGCCAATGTATCCCATGCGGATTTTTCACTCAAGATATCAGCCCAATCCAGCACACCAAGCAGGAGAAGAATGGAGAGCCCAAGCATTGCAGCCACAACACTAGACACACCAACAGCTTCCCTGAACAGAAATTGCAACAGGTTAAATATCCATCGTGACCTTTATTTTTTAAAATAAACACATCCATCATGACCATGCGACACAAAAAAAGCACACCAGAGTACTATTTATAGAGCACAAAGCATAAGATCTCATAAATAGTGTTCTAGAGCATTTTGCTTAATTTGCAGTAGCTACCAATAACTGAAATTATATTAGGGATTAAAGATCTATGGTGGGTCTCTCAAGTATTTACACATTTAGTGATGGATATAGATGAATACGATCATCAGAGATAAATAAAAAGAAAGCATGTGTCATCAATAGCAGGATGCATATGGACCACCAAGTTTCATTTCATATTAGAAACAAGCGAGGAGCAAGGAAAGACAAAGAGTGGGAAACAGACTATATGAATGTGACAGTGCACTATGGCAACTTAAGGATGAGAGAATCAAACAATTATTCGCTTTCAGATTAATTTGATCATTCCAAGATAAGTGTAATGAGGCTTTGTGGAGCAGCTTGCGAAAGTCCACGCAAATCTTTTATTTATAAAAGAACCATGCATATAGTAAAATAGGTGGCAGGCTGCAGGATGGTATTGATCACGAGTCAACATTATGAGATGATCTTCTTCAGTGACAGATAATTAATCTTACCCAAAAATCCATAGCGCGACTGCAAAAATCATTGTGCCAATCATAACCCATTCACTTTTAGTCACCGGCCCCATCTGCTTCTGCTTCTCTGCAGCCAATGCTGGGGCCTCAGGGGTGTCCTTTGTTTCAGGGGGAAGATTTTGTATAGCAAGTATGGCGTTGCTAGGAGAGAAACAATAGCTGGCAAACTAGCAGCTTTAAACCATGTTACCCATGGATTTGCGATAATAACACCAAACTTTTCTGCTAGATTCAAGCACAAGAGATTTTGTGCCCCAGCAGTCAGGAATAAAGCACTTGAGCTACTAGCTGCCTGTCAAGCAAAAGAAAACATCAAGATGCATAACATACCAGAAGAAGTATATGAACATTCACCAATCATGCGTAGACAGAAACCGATCTAGCTAGTAATATTCACCCCAAGAACCATATTTCAACAATGGAATAATTGCTAAGGGATTTTGAGGATTTTGGCACTAGATGTCACACTGACAGGCAGATCCTAGAGTCACATGCCAATGATGACCAATCCAACAGTACAATGGAAATCCATGATTTTAAAAAAAAAAAATAGAACTTCTTAATTTCCCCTTTCACTTTTACAAGGCAATGCCATCAGTTATCCAATGTAGAAAATCTCAGGCATCAACAAGCAAGAGAAGGAAAATGACCTGAACTGCATTGATTACTTGATTAGCAATGGCTTCGGTTCTGACCCAAAGGTAGTAGGTTCAATATCAGAACAAGTTACTGTTTATTGTCATGCTATTTTGGGTGGGGCAGCCAATAATTTTTCTTTTTCATGAATGTTTTAGTGACAAAATGAACAGAGAGGAATGGTGCACCATTTTCATGAACCATTAGCTTGAAGCTGAAATGCACAAAATTTTGAAGAGGACTGGTAAAATTTTGAATCTGAAATGGACAAAAAATTTCAATCCACCAAGAGAGGTGTCCTTAGTTTTAATAAGCATGCAGATAAACTACTACTTTCTGATATAACAATTACTGATATGGCATCTGCATCATTGGCAATTGCTCCCTTCAAGATACGTGTAATCAGATATGTGTGAAAATACAATCCACACAGTATATTGGAACTATCTAATCTAGTCTAGGAACAAGAAGCAATCAGCAAGTTCATCAATTGATATCTGACGAACTGCACTACTTAATCACCTTTTTTTTTTGGAAAACAATACAGTACTATATTAGTATATTACCTGGAATTGCGACATCACAAGATATGATCCGATTTTTTTTGAAGAAGGATGATTGGGCTTGCTCCCAGCCGAGATGGAGAGTGACTGGATGATGGGCAGGAAAATGCCTCCCGCCCTGGCCGCAGTGCTAGGCATGGCCGGCGCGATGCAGGCCTCACCAAGGGCGAGGCCATAGGACAACCCCAGCGTGCTTTTGCCGAGCCACTTGACGAAGTAGGTGGCGACGCGGTCGCCGAGGCCCGTCTTGACGAACCCGCGCGCGAAGAAGAAGGAGATGACGATGAGCCAGATGATCTCATTGGTGAACGCGGCGAATGCGGCGGCGAAAGGGAGCGTGTGCGTGGCGACGGATGCCGTGAGCCCCAGGAACGCCCACGCGCCGACGGGGAGCGGGCCGAGTACGAGACCCGCGATCGTGGAGAGGAAGATCGAGAGCAGCTGCCATGCTCGCGGACTCACCTCCGCCGGCCGCGGCGCCAGGAACCGCACGCCGAGGCCGACTGCGAGGGAGACGATGAGTGGCACGAGCTTCGCGCCGGAGGGGAGGGCTTTGGCTTAGAGTCGGAGGCGGGCACGGACGCGGCGGCGGCGGCGAGGAGAGGCTGCAGGCGGCCATGGCGAGCTGGCGTGGGGCAGAGCGGGCGGGGATGATGGTGGTGGTGCGGGGAGAAGAGGGAGGAGGAGGAGGTGCGGGGATGGGAGGTTTGGCTGTGGCGGCGGCGGAGGTGGGCCGACGCCGGTGCCGGGAGAGACGACGGCCCGTGGGTGTGGGTGACGGCGAGGCGGATGCAGCTCTCCATCGGCGGCCGCGCGCGGAACGTGGCTGTTGGTTTCAGCCCCTGACGCTCCCGTTTTTTGATGGGTCGGGAGGAAAGTGGCGGGAGTGGCCGAGGATTGAAGACGCAAAAGTTTAAAGTTGTTTTGGGCTAAGTTGATAGGTGTCGATGCGTATGGGTCACGACACAGATGAGAGGCAGCAAGAGGCCTGGGCCGCTGGTGGATTGGGGTGGTCCGTCGCAGAAGGAAAGGGTCATATGACTTACGAATCACGATACTACTGCTGCACTGCACCGTGTCGAGAATGGGCGTGTGGTCCGGTGCTAACGCTGTCCACGCATTCTTCAAGACGGTCTGCTGATGTGTTTGGTTGCTTTGCATCTCTTTTATCTTAGCTAGATGTATTCAGAGTTGACACGCATTCAGGGCGGCTCGGGTTTTGTTTTGCGAGATGAATATGGCGTGGTGATTATATAGCTCAGTCAGGGTATGCAAAAATTGGTGAGGGTTCTTGAACCACTGCATGCCAAAGCTCGTGCAGAGAGCTGCTGAACTAGGGATTCAGAAAGTCGTTCTAGCAACTGATGCGACTTCTGTAGTTCAAGCAGTGACCTCTACAATCGCTGATCGTAGCTCGGCTTGTGGTTTGATCTGGGAACTCAAGGATGCATTATTAGCTTCTAATTTTGTGGCAAAATTTGCAAGTAGTAGGATATAACTCTCGGTCATGTATGTAATTCAGTAGCACATGCTTTAGAGGTACATTACTGTAGCTGAAAACTAGCAGCAGCCAGCAGGACGGGCTGGAACAGCAGCACAAACTTGGCTCCTGCAGTCCTGCATACCTGCTCTGCTTCGCTAGCAACCGTGGAGCTGGTGGTGGATACAGAGAGTTATTTCGACCGAGCAGAGCAAGATTGGCACATACGTATTTCGTGTCACCTCATCAGAGAGATAATATGGGAACCACACTGAACAACAGTGTCATACTGGAGTGGACCATCTGATGCCTCCCAACTGTCTTGCCTTGCTTGAGGGTGCTTAAGAAGCCTGCCATGTCCAACTAAGATCTGGTCCACGTCGTGAAGATTGCCGAGTAGTTTTGGACTGCTGGACACACATGGAAATGCTTCTGAACCCTTCCATTTAGGCCGATCAATCAAGTACAGTAATCAATGATGTTCTCATTTATAGGATTTATTACTATATTCTTATTATCCATAACGTAACTTCACACAAGTGACACTGTTCTCTAAAAATGTCCAGGAGACATCTCAACCCTCAGGGTCCCTCCTCAGGTCCAATGTATGTAAACACCTTCACTGACGAGGGGTTTCAAGGTAGGAGATGCAAGCTGTTGCTGCTGGTGCTGCTCCTGCAACTGCTACTGCTACTGCTGCTGTAACGGTTGTTGTCGTGCCTGTTGTTCTGCTGCTGCATTGTTGGCTGATGATCTGAGACCTGTAGTTTGTAAAGCACTATGTCCTGTTGCAGAAAAGGGAAATATTCAGTAAATGCAGATGATTCTTGGTCAGGAATTGAAGGGTATATATTCATTAGCTGCAATCGAGATTACCTCAGGTACGAGCAAGCCAAGTAGGCGGTCCTCTCTATCAGACACTGACAGCAGAAGAGTTTTTGAAGGCAATCGTATCACAGCATACTGAAACACAGGACATAGACATTATTACAGGTGTACAAAATGGCTAGAAAAAAAATAGGTATAGGGAACGACTAGGGTGTTTGGTTTGAGGAATCACTCCATCCTAGATAAGATGGTGCATCATGAGTTCATTTCTCAAATTTGGTAGGATTACTTCATTCGTCATACTATTATTGGTTAGTAGCTTGTGAGGAATGAGGTGATGATGCATCAAGCTAACAATAAGGAATGAGGAGATGATGGGCTAACTTATTCGGTTATTCCTTAGACCAAACACACCAGACGTAGGTGAACCACAGCTGAATAACACAGGCACTAAAAGTATAGAACCAATCACTGACCAGCTTCCTCTCTTTTAGTTGACCAAGAAACCCATGCTGGTTTAAAGCCCGGAATACTAGAAATTCTGCCTTGCCACACCTGCAGAATGACCAGAAAAGATATCATTCACAACACATTACATGGAAAACGTGATAATTCACAAGCTCACATGGAAATGAATGAGTTTGGGAAAAAAAACTTGTTCATATGCTCCTTTACGAGGTGAACAATCTCCAAAGTTTTCAGCCAGTTTGCTGCAAGTCTGCATACACAAAAGTATGATAGCAGAAAAGGGTTCCATGCAAGAAAGATACAATATTATTGCAAAGTAAATGCACATTTCTCTTTAGCAGAATGCATTATGCCCATCATACATGGCGTAGTGGATTACAGAAGCCTCAACACGGTACATACTCAAAAATGAAAAAAATCTAGTGCGAGTCATTTCTTTTAAGAAAAGGACAAGAACATCAGATAATGACAAGAACTACTGATGTAAGCAATCAATAAAATGCTAATGAGATATAAAGATTCAAGGAAATGCAACGATTATTGCAATAATCAAACACTTATGTTTCAGCCGTTGTTCCACTACTATAACCCTGTCAGACATATTCTAAGGTGAGAATTGATAGAGAAAAAAAAATCATGTGCACAAATTTTTTCATACTAAAACATAACAAGATTGTAGAACACGAAATATGGACAGACATTAGATTCCAGCATTGAAGGTGGAAGCGAATCATGGCTGCAAATTAGCATTGGCAGCAACTGATGCAATCCATGTTTTAAGGGGATTATTTTTTCTCCTTCAAATTTAAGCAATCATAATTCAATGTTCAGGAGTTAATTCCAAGCCAATTTATTTTCATTAATAGTCTTAGCAAGAAAATAGGTCAGGATAACACAAGATTTAGTTGCACAGGGTTTTCAAGGGAAACGACATTTTCCTTGTGATTTCATACAGACATAAAAGATCATAAAAGTGCAACCATATATCAGGAATCATGCATTCAGGTAGTATTTGTAGATTAGTGGAATCTTTAATAAATTCCACAAAATGATGCATAATGTTTGAGAGCACAATAATGCAAATAGAGACGTACTTCGAGTTTGCAAATCCATACAGGCTGTCCACACTTTGCCCCATATAAATTTCCCTGATAAATGGCAAACATAAGTTGTTCAAAATTAGTATGGCAAACATAATATATATTATGCAATATAAGTCCAAATTTACATAATGGGAAAATGATCTAGAAATTGTATGATGAAATCTGGAGGGCAAGGAGGGGGTATATCCAGTGTTTAGAACTAGGTCACAATGTATTGACTGATAAGCAATTAAATGTGTGACAATAGACAAAACACACAACATTGAAGTTACCAATTAAACTACAATCGATCATTAAACTTACACGATTAATTGTCATAGAATGTATGGTTTCACTTTCAGTGAACTTATCATATTAACACAAGTTCACGCTGCTGTACAGATCCAGTTTTATGTGTCCTTCCAATAAACTAAAAGAGGAACATTCTTTTTACATTTTATACATATACACTATAGTAACATGGTGAGCAATCCCTAAGAGGTCAAGAAACTTAAGTAGGCTCCTACTAGTCAAATGCTCTACACAACACTTACCATTTTAGTACAAAGTTATAAAAATATAGCAACCCATGTCTAAGTTGGGGAAGGGAGCAGGGGTGCTGCCCATGTATATGTAGGCACTAAATACAAGAGGAAACCCTTACCTCCCATATTCTGTCCCACTTTCGCGGCGGACGTTGGGCATTTGGATACTGCTCAATAGGCATATTCATGGCAGGATTGTTAGTTGCACCTAGGGAATCGACTCCTGTGTTTGACACGTGGACTTGTAGTGGTGTTGCCCCTATGTTAGGCAGTCCCATCGTGGTAGGTCCTCCTAAACAAGTTGAGTTCATAAGCCTAACCTGTGACAAATTGTTGAGGCAGCCATGACCACCAGGTCATACTGGCTGCTGAACATGATTTTTTACAGGTATGTGTTCTTGCACACTATCACTTGCAATATTTGTTTCTTGTGGAATAAGAGACGGTGATGAAGTTTGCAGTGTTGATACCTTGTGAAGCCACATTTGAATTAGATATAATGCCCGAGAAAGCAGGTGCGCAAACCATCTGTGGTTTGGTTGCTGGTTCCTAAAAAAAAGAATGGTACAGCAATTATTAGAATGAAAAAGCAGAGAAATTCCAAGAATAGTATGTCCTTTGTAGCTTACCACTTTAAAAGTTGCAGTAGAAATGCCTCCAACATCAACTGGTTGAGGGCTAATCATTGGTCCATTCACTGGAAACATTTAAGTAGATAAACATCATGTCAAGACATGCAAGAGCATGCATAAACAGGCAAAAATAAATTGCAATATTAGGTGAATCAACTTATCATAATTGGGTTATTTAAAGAATATAAGAAATGAACCGTTGAAGTTGGGCTTCATACACCCCTTAATTGCAGAAATTGGCGAATTTGACTAACATGCAACAAGTTATGGAACGTCGCAATTTCGACTACTAAAATTTCACTCTATGAAACAAATGATGCAACCATTTCATATGTAGAGGAGTATACACATGTATATGCATGGATACAAGTTAATGTATGTAATCCCCATAAAATATCAATATTACTGTTAATTATGAAAAGTCCTGCAAAAAGTTGCATCTCCATAAGTACTTATGTACTAATTCAGGTATAGCTGATTTAAACTAATGTCTGACCAACGTCGAACTCTGAATAACACGAATAATTGTCTGTCCACATCTTTCCTATTAACAGGTTATGGTGCTTGGCCATCTATGTCCTATTTCAATGGTATTTGAGCAAAAAAAATCATTCACATTGGTTAAAAAAACATTCAAGTTGACAGAGAAATACTATTCAGTATACAGGCTGCAAGAAATATAGCACTCAGAAACTTTATGAAAAACAGTATCATGTAATGCCATATAACTCAGCTTGCTATAAAATAGTCACAAGTCCACCACCCCAAATATTTATAGCCATGACTTTTTTCTGCCATATTTTAGGCATGCCAGCCTAAGGGACATCCAGAATGAACCCACTTGTCAATTTTAGTCAAACCGAAACTAGTGTTTGTTAAACCATTTGTCACTAAATTAGGTGTAAACACCTAAACCACTTTTACGAAGCTCTCCCTAAATCTCTCCCATGCACAAGCATAACATTAACAACTTTTTCTTTCTACAAAGGCAGAACCAAGACAGGATCTTATTATGCCTGACATTAACTTTTCTTCAACCTGAAGGATTAGCATTTGAAATTGGTCCTGGCAGTGTACTGTCCATCTTTGTTATGGTTTGATCTGGGGTCACGTTACCATGTAAAGGACGACTTAGAGAAGTCCGTGCCACCATGAAATCCTCAGATAACACAAGGAAGTCTGGGTTTTTTGCATGATCGACTGGTGGATCAGCAACTCGAGCATTTCGCTTGCCCTGCAGCAGAATATGGAACCAATATTATGTGTGCATTCATCACAACTGCTGAAGGCCCTATAAGGTCAAATTTCTGAACAACTAAAAGAAGCAGACAAAAAGGATCAGATGAAAGTTCATGTGCAACACAAGTGACAACATTACCGCATTGTATATTGCCTTCAATGCTGGAAGCTGTTTTGGAGATATCACTGACAATGAGACAGAACACTACATCCAAAAAAAAGATAGAATCAACCAAAGGATACCCACATTCCATTGAGAATTTGAGACACAGGAAATAAACCTCAATAACAAGCTATGGCAGAACTTGTGCAACACCTGAGCAAATGATTTTGCAATGGTTTCAGCATCAGCAATAGAATGCCCTTTTGATGGCTCAATATTCTCTTTCTGATCAGTGCACTGAATAGGAAGATAGTAGACAGGTGTATGCAAAGGATATGGATTACTTGCAGCCACAAGTATGCAGTGCTTTTGTACTTCATGGTTTTGATTATTCTGGGTTGTATTAGGACTGCCTTGAAGTATCTAGTTGCACATAAGGAAATAACCATCAGCTTGAATCAACACAATAACTAAAAAATAAATTATCACTATTTTAATACTCAAGAAAATAAAGATCATGCTGCATCACTAAGGTTTTTAATCTCATTTTCAAAATGTAAGTGTCACCACTGCAAGCAAAATGGACATATGCCCAAAAAACAATGCGGCAGACTGACAGGCAAACCTTTGTGATCATAATTATTGCACTTCATTCTTATCTGTTGGTATTGTACATAGATTCAATAATAAGTGAAGAGTAATGATCTATACTCTATTGATTAAGGAAAAAAGAGTCTGTTTTCCATCAAGACATTTTTTTAGTAAAA
>CM039121.1:44761142-44909586 GCA_022036555.1 Microstegium vimineum | reverse complement strand
CTTCCTGAGGCAGCATTTACTCGCTTTGTCCCAGAATATGATGTTATGGAATACGTACAGGTCAAACTTTCAGAAGTTTGTCTAATTTATAGAAAATACGTACCGTTTGGACAGACAGCTTCTTCTACCGGGCTAAAAGGATGAAATATCTATAATACCGTTTTTTTCGTTTTTCCTTTCCTTTTTTTTCTTTTCCTAACCTTATCTTTTCGGTCAGAGTACTAACACATGCAACCATCTCGATGAGTGCTCGGTATTTGTTTAACCACTGACACCCCAAGACCGCCTCCATCCGCATCTCGACGAGTGCTCGAACGGCAACGACAACAGCGGCCCTGCACGGTGTCCCCGTGATCGGCGGCGCAACTCCCGCCCCTCGGCGACCCCGACATCCCTGTGCTCGGCGGCGCAGCTCCCGCCCCTCGGCGACCCCGACAGGTCTGTCGACGAAATATGCGTCGCAGTCTACCTAGGGGGTACCCTACGGTAGTAGATTGTAGGCGGAGGTGCGGCGACGGCGATCAAGCGTAACACAGAGAGCGTAGACACGGGGATTTAGACAGGTTCGGGCCGACAAATCACCGTAATACCCTACGTCATGTGTTTTGGTGGCTGGATTGATCTGAGTACTAGGTTACAAGATTCGTAGATGATCTGAGAGAGAGATTTTTGGAGGAGGTCCCTGCTCGCCTTATATAGCCGGGGAGCAGGGTTACAATTTTTATATCCTAACAGATTACGATCGGTCCCTTAAGGCAAGGGATCCGAGCCTATCTACTAGGATCTTCCTTGGCGAGCAAGACTTGTTCGGAGTCCTTAGCGAGCACGACGGGTTGGTCGCGTGCCGCAAGGCCTCGCGGGCTGGGCCGTCTTCTGGTCGGTAGGCCCATAAGGTCCCTGAAGATATGCCGAGGTAATATCCCCAACAAGTCCCCGAGCACGTTGTATACTTCCGGCGGGCCCGCAGCATCGTCCTCGGAGGTGTTTAGCTGGTCGCCATCATGCGTCGTGGTCGTCGTGAAGCCCCGACCAGGCTCCCCGATCGAGGTGCTGATCGGAGAAGCCTCCCGACCAGGTCGGGCTGGTCGAGAGTATCATAGCGTGATGGGCGAATTGGTCGTCTCGTCGGGTGTTGTGGTTGCTTGTCGGGAGGATGTGACATGCTGAAGAAGAAAAAACTTTTGAAAAGTCCTTCCCTGATGAAGTGTACCCACTTAGGCTCTGCAAAAACAACACAAAAACAGCAGAGCTCTGTCGAGAAGAAAATCAGTACATTCACCGCGAGGTGAAGTGTACCCACTTAGTCCCCGAGCATGGCAACAGGTGAAGGATGCACGTGGTGTCATGCTTTATAAGAAGGTGCATAAAGTATGTAAATTAAAGCATGAGTTTGGTAAAACGACTGCGAATACCCGCAGTCCTCGAGCCTGATGCAAAAAACTGAGGATCATATACTCGAATACTGAAATATGAGTTTAATGAGAAACAACTGTGAATACTCGTAGTCCCCGAGCCTGATGTAAGGAGCTTAGGAGGTTCTTGCATCGGGGTCACGTTGCTTGATTCGCAGTCCCCGGGCGTCAGTCCCCGGGTGTTGTCCTTCAGTGTCGTGGTCGCAGTCCCCGAGCCTTGCTTGGTATGACTTTCGGCCAAGTCCCCGAGTTATATCGCAAGCTTTACGGGTCTTGCCGACCAGGCTACTGTAGCCATGTTACTGTAGCTACACAAAATAAATTGTAACAAGATTACGCGTCCAGTCCCCGGGACTGTAGCGTTGGTGACACTGCGTAAGTTATTAGTCGTAAATTGAAAGATAACTTAGAAGTAAATATGTAGGGATAACGAAAAGGGAAGTAAATGGGCCGAATTAACCGCGCAGTTAGCGGCCCAAGTCGTGGCACAGAAGGGGGGCGTGGCGGCTCCTCATTTGATTATTGCGGCTTTCCAAAAACCCTGGAAGGCGAAGCAGCGCGTCGCTTAGTATAAAAGGCAGGTCTAGCGGCGGCGGTTTCCATTCTTCTGTTTAGGCGAAACTTTTCGTCTGCCAGCGTAACTTTCTCAGCACTTCTCCCGTCGCTTTCTTTGATTTGATTTCTGTCTCGGTGCTTGATTGCTTGTTGGTGATGGCGCCAAAGAAGGGTAGTGTTTCCAAGCTATCCGCGACATTGGATGCGGCGCGAGGGTCGTTGGCGGCGGTTAGGAAAGCTTCTGCATCGTCGCCCCCAAATGTTAGGGTTGAAGAGCTGGTGGTGCCGCCTTGGGCGGAGCATTGGACTCCGAGCACCCTGAAGGAAGATGATATCAATGCTCTGGTTTTTGGTGGTCTACTCCCGGATAAGGAGGCCAGTGGATGGCGGGCGGCGTTCGGCGAGTTGTTTCTGACGCCAAATACGGGTGAGCTTGTGGTGTTCGAGCCTTTCTTCCGGTGTGGTTTCGAAGTTCCGGTCCATCCTTTCCTTCGAGGTCTTTTACGGTATTATGATATCTCGCTCTGCAACCTGAATCCGAATTCGATTGTGCATATTGCAACGTTTATCCACATGTGCGAGACTTTTATTGGGATCTATCCCCATTTTGATTTGTTCCGATACTTCTTCCGTTTGAAGACGAATGGGACTGGGTCATCTGGTGTTATCAGTTTAGTGTATCTTCAACTCAGGAATGACATGTCTAGTCAGTATATTTTGATGCCGCTGCATTCTAAATTTGTTGGGCACAAATCGAGGTGGTTTTATGTTCATCAGGAAGAACCTTTCGCACCGTGTGACCCCGCGTTGGTGCCCACGGTACTGGAAACCTGGTCAGAGCCACCGTCCGAGGCTGGTTTGGATAAGGTAAAGTTGCTGTTGAAGTTGCTCGATCGTCGTACTCTTGATGGTGTGGGGGTAGCATGTAGTTTCATCGTCAGACGATGTCAGCCTTGTAAAGACAGGGAGCATCCAGCTTTCAAGTATGCTGGTAAGGGTGATTGCACTCGGGAGGCTCCTGAGAGTATTGAGCCAGATGTTGCTGAAAAGCGTTTGAATTACATCTTCGATCTTTCGAAGTGTTCTTCTCCGCGCCGTCCGAGGAAGACTTTTCTCTTCGTCGTCCTCCCCCACAGGTTTTGTTGTCTGCGAACTTGTCCTGCGTCGTTTTGTTTTGGCGTTCGTCGTACTTACATATGCTCTTGGTTGTGTAGGTCCATGGTAAATATCACATCTGTCATTTCGCCGTGTCTCCGGTCCCAGGCTTGTTGCCAGAGTTTTGTACACCCTAAGCTGGTGGTGATACTACGGAGCCGAGTGTTTCCTGTTATTCTGGTGAATCTCCATCTCTACCAACCCAGAGGCATGGTACTTCTTTTGGGGATGGGAACGTCCCGCTCGGCGCGTCGAAGGCTTTTGACAAGGGTTCGGCTGGCGAGGGCTGCCTAGGGCAGAGACGGTTATTGTCGATCCGAAGTCGCTGAGGTCGGAGCCCTGGACTACGGGTCATCCAGGACTTGGTGATGACTTGGATTCTTCGGGAGACCCAGGGATTTCTTTGGAAGACGATGGTGTACCACTGACGTTTGGCTCTCGTCCAAGGAAGAGGCGAAGGCGAGCTTCTGTTGTCATTGAAGACGACTTCGTGGAGCTGCCTCACTCACGGGAGGGCTTCGTCGATGGTGGGGGTTCTGACTGCGATCAGGGCGTCCTGGATAGTGTTAAGGTGAGTCGTTGGCTTGCTTTTCCTTTGGTTAAACGCGGGCTTAACCACAATTTCGCAGGCATTGCTGAAGACGAGTCGGGAACGCAAGCTCCGGATCATGTCTTTGGAGGAATCCTTGGACGAATCCCGTTCGCGGACGCGTGAGCTGGAAAGGGCCCTTTTGGACAAGGAGCGGGACAACTTGAGTCTGCGCGACTAGCTATCGAAGGCGAAGAAAGGTTAGTTCTGTCATCCCGCTTGGTCCTCGGGGTCATCGCTTTGTTCTTGTGCTTACGTTCTTGGACGTTTGTAGAACTGGATGGAGAAGTTGCTGTTGGGCGCAATCGGTTTTGGGACCTGGTTCAAGAAGTCGGCCCGGTTATGGCCTGTGTGGACAACGTCACCTTCGTCTCCACGCCTCCATCGGACGAGTCTATTACTGATGTTTTGTCAAGGGCGTGAGGTTTCTATGGATGCTTCAAGTCGTTTGTGTCGTTGGCAGCACAGGAGATGCTCTCCCATGGGCTTGCGATACTTCGGTCGCATTATCTGCGAGTCGATCTACAAAGGGTACGGAGTGGCTATGCGGCGGGTACGTCAGAGTTGGACGTTGGTCGCTTGGAGGCGGAAGCGGACGTGGTGGTTGGGGATCTTCTCACTGATGTGGAGTTTTTTGCTACGATGTAGCCTTCGTTTGTATATGATACAAGGTTTGGTGTGGACTTGTAAGTGAAATGTATCAAAACTTTGTTTTTCCGGGCGGTGAGCTTTTATTTCACTTGTATGTCCTTTCGTGCCAGCTGAGTCATGAGCCGTAGCGATGAATCATTCGGCCTTGGGTCTCAAATGGTCCAGATCGTAGGGCTAGCGCCACAGCACGTGTAGGATACATAAGGACTCCCAAGGAGACATGCTGCTGGCAACCCGCGGCGTAAAGGGCGAACAACTCATGCACGCTTAGGGAGATACCAGTGGACAGGGCCTTTTTCTGAGAGGCTCGATCGTGGTGTGACCAGGGCATGTGGAGATCGTTCCTGCAGACGCTGGGCGAAAAGCCATGTTGCTTGTAGAGTCGTCGACCGTATCGTGGTCGTATACAGATTCTGGGCACATAAACTCATGGCTCCCGACCCAAATGATATCGCCCGGCTTCTGGGGAAATATCATTTGGGAGGCCTGTCAATGTAGTCGTAGCGCTTAGGGTAGCTATTTCTATTCGCTATGATTCATTGGCAGACCAGCTTCGGGTGTTTTCTGGTAATGGCCAAGCTGTTTGGAGAAACGCCCTATTGCGTTTTGGAGAGGTCGTCGAACACTGTGGGAGTGTTTTGGAGAGGTCGTCGAACGCCGCATGCGTTTTGCAGATGTCGTCGAACGCCATAGGCGTTTTATAGAGATCTTCGAGCGCTGTAGTCGTTGTGTAGATGATATCGATAAGAAGAAAGTATATAGGCAGCGTGTCTAACTTTATTGATATGGGTGGGACAGATGATACATGTACTTCAGGCGTAGAAACGCCTAAGGTGTTGAAAGTGCAATCAAGCCTTAAGTGGGTTTTGGTGATATGACAACGCAACTAGAGAACTAATGAGACTTTAGAAGTATGACAAGCAGGTTAAACTTAAGGAGGTTGATGGACAGGTTGGCGGACCCCTCCAATTACAAAAGTGCATGGCAACAAAGCTCAAAGGAGTTTAAATTCATTTTATACTTTGGAATTGAGTTAGGTATGTCGTACTATTAAGAGGGATTCAACACGCATGCCAAAAAGTGAACCAAATGCAATATGTATCCAAATACATCACACCTCCACATACATAGAAGACAAATCAGCCAACTATTCGAAGATCCATTCTTTGCTGGTTCTGCCAGGCCGGCAGTGCCGGACCCCAGGCCGGCACTGTCGCGACTTGTTATAACCGTTGAGCAGTGAAGGGGTATTTAACACCTCCTCACTCACCCCCAACGGCTAGTTCTGCCATTCCATTCATTCAGTCTTCGTGAAACAGACAGAGAAAGCTCTCTTCTTGCTCTCCCCTTCTCCCTTGGTGCTCAACCACTCTCCTCCATTGATTTGCAATCAACCTTTGAGAGATTGGGCCCCCAAGCTTGAGAAGAAGCTTCTCCCTCGGATCTTCAACTCCTACAAGCATTTGGTTTGCGTGGTGGCCGGCGGTTTGAGTTCTTTACTCTTGGAGCTTTGCTCCTAGCCGGCTAGAGGTTGCCCTTGAGCTTGCCTCCTTTGTGTGGCAGCCTAGGGAAGTTTGTATCACCCAACTATTGCTAATACATTTCTCTCATCTCAAGAGTTCATTCTCTTGACTTGAGACCGAGGAAAGAGCAGGCCTTATGTGGCAAGCTTGAGCCTTGTGTGGTGCACCTCAACAACATGGACGTAGGCAAGCCTTGGTGGCGAGCTGAACCATGGGTCAAATCTCGTGTCCCCTTGGTTTGTCTCTATACTTTAATAAATATTGTTTGCAAGGTGATTTCTAGGGTTTGGACCCGATCTACTCGGTGGGTGTGTTGCTACCACTTTTAGGTGGTGCTAGAGGTTCTCTACACCTCTAGGAAGGTTTCTATTCAAGCACAATTTACATTCAGTCCTTACATTTTGAATTGTGTATATCTCTATTCTGGTGACCAACACTACTGCTCTTAGCCCAGCAGTGCCGGCCACCCCGGCAGTGCCGGCCTCGAGCCCGGCAGTGTCGGCCTGTGACTGATAGAAAGTTGTTAAGTTTTATAAACAGGCCTATTCACCCCCGCCTCTAGGCTAATCAGATCCTTACAGGTGTTCTATGCTCCATGAGTTAGGTACATCCATCGAAGCTTTCCTGGTCTGCGAGCCGATAGGACCCTGGTCGGGTTACTTCTTTGATGATGTAGGGGCCTTCCCAATGTGAAGAGAGCTTATGCATGCCCTCGGTCTTCAGTTTCCTCTTGAGGACGAGTTCTCCTACGATGAATGATCTGTGGTTATAATATCGACGGACACCTTCGAGGTACTTGGCTGTGCGTATGCACGAGGTTAGCCTCTGTTCTTCGAGACGATCGATGTCATCAATTCTGGCCTGGTCGGATGTTTCTTCGTCGTAGTGCTCTACCCGCGGGGAACCGAAGGCGACGTCGATTGGTATGACAGCTTCAGAGCCGAAAACCATGAAGTATGGGGATACACCGGTGTTGCGACTGGGCTGGGTGCGTAGTCCCCAAAGCACCGCGGGTAGTTCATGCAGCCAGCGACCTGTGTTCTTTTCTTCCTCCTCGTACAGCCTTTTCTTGAGTGCATCTAGTATCATTCCATTCGCTCGTTTGGCCTGGCCGTTCGGCCTGGTGTGGGCGACAGAGACATATTTGACTAGTATTCTGTTGTCCTCGCAGAAATCCCAGAAAAGGTTTTCGGTGAAATTTGACCCCAGGTCGGTGATGATTGAATTTGGGACGCCAAATCGGTGTATGATTTCGTCGATGAAGGCGACTGCGCTCCTGGCCGAGGCTTTGGTGATCGGCTTAACCTCAATCCACTTGGAGAATTTGTCGATGACCACATAGATCCATTTGAAGTTCGCCGGTGCTGGTCGGAAGGGTCCGAGCATATCAAGACCCCAACAAGCAAAGGGTTAGGAAGCCGGTATTATTTGGAGCTCTTGGGCGGGTAGGTGAGTTTGCTTGGCGAAGAACTGGCACCCCTTGCAGGTGCACACTATCTGTTCTACGTCGGCGACCGCTGTGGGCCAATAGAACCCTGCTCGAAAAGCTTTTCATACTAGTGTTTTCGCAGCAGCATGATTTCCACACGTGCCTGCGTGAATGTCTTGTAGGATTGCCACACCCTCCTCCTTGGAGACGCATTTTTGTAGTGCTTCAAACCTGGAGTTCTTCCTCATCAACGTACCGTCAACGAGAACGTAGTTGTGGGCTCGACGGGTTAGTCGCTCTCATTACGCAGTTATTCGTTCTACACGGTTTGCGTAGTTAGTGTACCTGCAGAAAATTCATTTCAGCCCAAGAACAAAACCCAATGCAGAAAATCACCGGGCACTTCCTGATATGCACCAAGTACATACCAGTTAGATACCAAAACCTTATTCACCAAGCTCGGAAAACCCACCCAGCATTTCATACTTCTCAGTTATGTCCGCGTGAAAGCTCGCATATCTTTAAGTAACAAGATATCACTTCCCTTGACTAACGGTTGGAAGGTCTACTCTCACATCTCACAAATAGTTTTAATGCAAGTTTTCGAACCTAGTATCATTCTTCCCAAGAATGATATCCCACACAATTTACAAAGATCCAGCATGAGCAAAACCCAGAACCAAGTTAGTATAACTAAGCCACCTGATTTCCTAGTATAGGGCTTAAGGACTAGACTCTGGCACCCAAAATTTTTAAAACTATTTTTATAAACTATTTTCGAAAACTTGGGTTTTGAAAATACCAGTTTAGTTGAAAAGTTGCTCAAACGAATGAGGATACCTGAACAATGCTCTGATACCAGCTGTGATGGAACCGCCCAGATTATAAGAGATCAAGTGCTAATGTAGCTGACTTAACTACCTTTTAAAACACTTGAGCCCATATAAACCCGGTAGTCCGGAAATCTCGAAGGATTTCTTACATCAACTCAGGATCGCGTACATTCAGGGATACACATTCGAGTGAGTCACAGATCAACCGAAAAAATACTTAAGGTACAAAATAAAGTTATTACAACACCTTGTTCCACATAAAAGTAGTACTTACGCCACAACACTTGCGGCAAAAAGAACATTGTTTGAAACTGAACTTGAAGTTTTTAAAAGACAAGGTGCCCACAACGTCAGGTCTGATAACAGCAAAAGGTGAGCTTGTAGAAGACCTTGCCCAAGGCCTACTCATCTTCTCCGTAGAAAGGATAGAGACAGTGCTTACAATAGCCGATGTATACTTGGCCATCTGCAACAACGGGATAAACCCTAAGTACGGGAATGTACTCAGCTAGACTTACCCGTCTAACTGAAAACAAAGACTCCAAGGATATGCATAGCTGTATCTGGGGTTGGGTAAGTCTTTACTTTGCGGAAATGCTTAACTTAAGGAGTTCACTTTACATATGCGGTGGGCAGTCATCTTTTATCCTACTAATTATTTCTAAGTTATTGCATCTACACTAGAGCACACACTTGATTCTACTCAAACAATATAATAACATATATCCAGTTCCTTCATCAACATTTTAGTAGAACCATTAGGATGTCACATGGAGTTGTACCGTGGTGAAGCTCAGCATAATCCCCCATATCCAGTGGGGGGCGGCAATTCGAATCGATATACACCAGCTGGTCAGATTACCTTTAACACACGCCCATACTTTCCCCGTCGGGTCAGCATTAGGTTACCGCTCAACAAAGTCCAGGTGGTAATCGACGCGGACTCGCATGGGTCCACCCCAATTGTAGAAAATAGATGGCCACCATGGGGCAGATCATGCCTACAGTCTAGAGGGGTGCTCACAGCTGAGCGAGCTCCGACCCGGACAGTGTTTACTCGGCTTCGGGGTCGACACTCCCGACGGCCCCTATGTGAAAGGGCGCATTCAAAGATGTAAGAGGGCCACCATCGTGTACAAACCTACACGATCCAACGGACGGACTGCCCCCAAGTCTTGACCACTTGGTGCACTTGCCTTCCAGTTGACCGTATTTCATTACTACCATAGGTTCTTTCCACGATAGCGAATATAGCCAACCGTGATAGTATTACCCACAAGGGATAATACGGAACATAAAAGAAAGGTAACCATTATTTCTAAGCATGCTAAGCGGTTGCTTTTACTTTACTATTAACAGGGTAACAAGGTAGGTAAAACAAATATCAAGGATGGTAATGCATCAATTTGGGATTCAAAACAACTCCTATTACCTAATGCATCACAGTATAAAATACTCAAGTAGATTAATTGTAAAAACTGGGAGGCTTAAGAATGCTTCGGGGCTTGCCTTGAGAGAAGGTGGAGGAGGGTTGGTGGTCAGGGCACTCAGGCAGGTTAGTGTCGAGCTCTTGGTACTCCTCGTACAGCTCCTGTACCTCCTGGACTTCGGTCTCTATGGGCTCCTGATGTTCCTCCACGGATCCTAAATGATTGCAATGCATAGATAAATAACTGAAAGGTGCAGGGATGATGCTTGAACAGGATTTATTACACAACAGAGATTCTAAGCATACACCCAAGAAAACTACCACAAGGCTACTAAGGCTCAAGCTGCTAGCTAGCAGGACACAACAGGCTATACTTATTCTAAACAGAAACTAGCAACAAGACTTTACTAACTCTAGACGTAACAAACAAGCAAGGCATACACTACTGAAAACAGAATAGGAAACCATTTCGGGAACGGGCTCGAGGCACGCAGAGGCACTCGAGGCGACTGACGGGCGTGACCCTCGATTACTCGAGAATGACCCTCGATTACTCAAGGTCTAGCGACCGTCGATCGAAAATGGAGAACGGTGCGGATCGACGTTTTCTCGCCGATGGTGAAGTCTTTGGCGGTAGGATTGGCTGTGCTAGGCTCGGGATGACTTACGCGCATCCACTGGTGGTGTTGGTTGAACTGGCGCGACCGTGAAGAGGGGTCGACGGTGTGCGGTGGCGGCGCAACATGGCGGTGTTACACGGCGAAGTGATCATCGGCAAAGCGAAGCTCGACGCTGGGGTGCGTGAGCATCGTGGTGAGGTGGCGAGTGCGGCTCGAGGGCTAACTGAGCCAGAAAGGCTCTGTGGAAACCTGTCCACGTGCAAGCTCCGCGGCGGCGGCAATGGCGCACGACCAACGGTGCTGTGACGACACGGGTCGAACTGAAGCTAGGGGAACGACGTTCTCACCTCGGTTAACTCCGGCGAAGCTTCCACGAAGATGGAGGCGTCGGAGACGAGACAGCGAACGGTGAACGCTGGTTGATCAGTGCGGTGGCGACTCGGAGTCGAAGAACGGCAAAAGGCGTTCCGGGGACTGGAGTCCACGGCTGGGGAAGAAGAGGCGAACAGCGTGTGTGCGGGGCAAAAGCGAAGGCTAGGGCGAGAGGGATTGAGCAAAGGAACTCGAGTGGTGGTGGATTTGAGAAGAAGGCGCTTGCGGTGCTCGGAGCTCTCGGCGCGAAGAAGAACAGAGAACTGCGGGCGATTGCGCGAGTGCGGATGAGTGCAAACGAGTGCGGGAGGTGGTGGAGGTATAGGCGCTCCTCTTTGCTTGGTCATGGCCGACCGGCGCTGCTAGAGGGGACGTGACGCGATGTGCGGTGGTGGCAGCGGCGCTGGCGTGTCTACGGCGGGCGGTGCAGAGCAAGGCTTGGTCGACGCGCCGTTAGCATGGATTCGCGCTTAACTGCGAAAGAGACAAGGCGGGGCACTAATCGGATGCGGCACTGCGGCGACGTTACTGCGAAACGACGGCGCGGCGCGCGGCAGGGCGGCTGGCAGGTCTGCGGCGGCGAAGCAGGACGTCAGCGGCGGAAAAGCGGAGCCGACTTGGTCCTAGCGCCGTTAACGCGGATTTGAGCGAGACAGCGCGATCGGCGACAGCGATGTCGGCGCAGAGCCGAAGCGGCGGCGATGGCGTGTTCCACTTCCGCGGTCAGGCATCGGCGGCCACGCGGCGGATGACTCCGACGTACGGCTCAGCCGCGGTCGGGTGAGTGCGCGCGAGCGTGCGCGACACGTGCGTGCGGTCGAACGTGCGGGAGAGGGTCGATATCGAGGGTAGGGTCGATCGGCGGATCGAGCCTCCGACTCGGTCGAGCCTTCCGTGCGGGGTCGTTCGTTCAAACCTCAGTCCGTCATCGAGGGGTAAAACTCGAGGGGTAGAGGTCGATGGCGAGGCGGCGTCGATCGACTGGCCGATCGAGCCTCGGGTTCGGTCGAGCCTCTGGCCTGGGGTCGTTCGCTCGGACCCGGTCCGTCATCGAGCCTATCGAGCGGTGGGGTCGAGATCGAGGGGTGGCACTCAGCCTGTCTCGATTCTGATTTCCTTTTCCTCTTTCTTTTATTTGATAAAACTAAGAAGGGTAACTAAACAGGTTAAACACAAGATTAAGCACAAAACGCCTATTCAATTCTAATTTCAAAACATATAAACACACACATGAGATGATAGCATATGCAAATATGAACAAAGAGATGATGTGCATAGTGGCTAATGATGATCCTAATGCAAGCTTGACACAGGGTGTCACATGCACAGTATGCGTCCATCTTCTCATTGGTGCACCTCCATTCTTTGTTGAGCTGGTTGATCACTAGGGCCGAGTCGCCGTTGACGATGATGCGTTTTATGCCGAGTTTGCTCGCAATGCGGGACCCGTGTAGTGCCGCCTCATATTCGGCGGCGTTGTTGGATGCTAGGAATAGTATTCGACGGCGTTGTTCGAATGGAACGACTCGTTCAGTACTTCGCTTGCAAAATAGCATGGTCACTGGACGGGGTATACACGCCCGCTTTCTTCACGTTCGACCACCATGACGGTGTTGACAACTCGGTTGGTGGCGGCAATGTAAAGTAACATTGATTCATCTTCTTTCAGCGCGACCAGGACAGGTGGTTTGGTGAGGTACCGCTTAAGGTCAGCGAAGGCGCGATTGGCCTCGTCGTTCCATTCGAACTTCTGTCTACCCTTTAAGAGTCCGAAGAACGGAAGGCCTTTTTCACCGAGGCGGGAGATGAAGCGGTTTAGGACAGCCATACACCCAGCAAGTTTCTGCACGTCTTTGA
Organism: Microstegium vimineum; assembly: GCA_022036555.1. NCBI lineage: Eukaryota > Viridiplantae > Streptophyta > Magnoliopsida > Poales > Poaceae > Microstegium > Microstegium vimineum. The sequence goes on along the minus strand of CM039121.1, from coordinate 44,897,161 downwards.
TGTTAGACGGAGGTTTCATTTGGAGAACTGCGGCGATTTTTTCCGAATTGGCCCAAATGCTGGACCGACTGACGATGTTGCCGAGCAGGTTTCCTGATGATACCCAAAGATGCATTTCTTTGGGTTTAACTTCCACCTGAACTTGTTGAGGGCCTCGAAAGTTGCCTCTATGTCGGCGATTAGTGTTTCTGCGGAGTGTGTTTTTATGATCACGGCATCTACGTAGGCCTCGACCTTTCCTGGAATGAGTTCTTTCAAGCATTCTTGTATGGCGCACTGGTACGTTGCACCGGCATTTTTTAGTCTGAAGGACATTGTTGTGTAACAATAGGCGTCAAAAGGGGTTATGAACGATGTTTTGATTTGATCTTCCACCTTCAGCGCTATTTGGTGGTAGCCGGAGTAACAGTCGAGGAAGGAGAGGAGCTCGCATCCGGCAGTGGAGTCAACAACTTCATCGATCTGTGGGAGAGGGAAAGGGTCGGGAGGGCAATGCTTGTTGAGACTCGTATAGTCGACACACATTCTCCATTCATTATTCTTTTTTCTTACAAGTACCGGATTGGCAAGCCAATCGGGATGATTTACTTCCTTTATGAATCCTGCAGCCAGGAGCCTGGTTATTTCAGCCTTAATAGCCTCTTTGCGGTCTGGTGCGAACCTTCTAAGCTTCTGGCGGGTCGGCTTGGTCCCGTCAACCACGTTCAAGGAATGCTTGACGCGGTCGCGGGGGACTCCTGGCATATCTGCCGGTTTCCACGCGAAAATATTGATGTTGCGCCGCAGGAAGTTGACGAGCGCGCTTTCTTGTTCGTGGTCGAGGTCGACGCTGATCACGGTGGTCTTTTTAGGATCGTCATCGTCCAGGACCACCGTCTTCGTTTCCTTGGATTTCTTCGAGGCACGTGTGGTCGGAGGCTCTGGAACGTCGAAGTCTCCTGCTCGTGGCTTGGCCGCATCAGACAGGCAGATTTGGGTACCGCGCAGTTGCTCCCGCCTGGTCGCGTCAGTGATTGTCTCTTGCTCACACTCGTATGCGATCTGGAGATTGGAGTGGAGGCTGATGACCCCCTGCGGTGTTGGTATCTTGAGCACTAAATAGGTATAGTGCGGTATCGTTATGAGTCTTGACAGCGCAGGCCGCCCGAGGATGGCGTCGTATGGAGTGTCGAGGTCGGCGATCACGGAATCTACGGGTTCTTCACGCACCAGATGGTCGGATTCGAATCGTACCGGGAGGGTGATCTGTCCGGACAGCTTCGAGCTTTCACCGGGGATTATACCATGGAAGGAGAAATTCACCGGGCAGATGCGGCTCTCCCGGAACTCGAGACGTTGGAGCGTGCTCGGGAAAATAATGTTGAGAGAACTTCCTCCGTCGACGAGTATCTTTTTGAAGAAGCTGGTTGCGACGGCTGCGCTTATGACCAGGCGGAAGCGACCAGGGTAGTCGTGTCGTACTCGATGATCGTCTCTGGAGAAATCGATTCGGCGTCTCGTCCAATCTGGAGTAGGGACATGAATGCTATTGCTTTTAGTAAAAGCCCGGCGGCGCTTACCGTTGCCATCTGGGCGCCCGCGGAATATGAGGAAGATGCGTGTGGCCTTCGTGAAGTTGGTGATCGAGGCCTCCGGCGTGTCCTCTATCGAAGGGCTGTTGCCCTGTTGCTTTGCTTCCGCCTTGCTCTGGATGGCCTCCTTGAGGGCGATGCATTCCCGCATGGTGTGTTTTTCTCGTTCGTGAACGGGACAGGGGCTGTCAAGGACCTCTTTGTGGCTGCTGTCGCGTCGACGCTTCCACCCGCTACCATGGCTTGCGGGATCCGGTGTCGAGCGGTGTTGTGATACTTCCGGGGTGATCTTCTTTCGTGCGGTCGACGCGTGTGGACGGAGTCGGCGGCGAGCGGCGTTGATGAGGCCGAGGCATTCGACGAGGTCTTCGTCAACCTGGTCGACAGCGCTCGTCGGATCGTCATGGGCGATGCGCCCGGGAGTGCCTTGAGCCCTCTTGGTGATCAGATCTTGGATCGAAGGAGAGTTGGGCGCGAGGAGTCGCGCAGGTTCCGTAGTTTTGGAGACAGAGACGGTGTCGTGGATAGTCCAGGCCATAGATCTGATCTGGTGGGTGGCGCCGCCTGCGGGGATGACCATGGATCCGGGGAAGGTAACCGCTTGATGAGCTATGAAGTCGATGCACACACCCCCTACCTGGCGCGCCAACTGTCGACGAAATATGCGTCGCAGTCTATCTAGGGGTACCCTACGGTAGTAGATTGTAGGCGGAGGTGTGGCGACGACGATCAAGCGTAACACAGAGAGCGTAGACACGGCGATTTAGACAGGTTCGGGCCGACAAATCACCGTAATATCCTACGTCCTGTGTTCTGGTGGCTGGATTGATCTGAGTACTAGGTTACAAGATCTGTAGATGATCTGGGAGAGAGATTTTTGAATGGGGTTCCTGCTCGCCTTATATAGCCGGGGAGCAGGGTTACAATTTCCATATCCTAACAAATTACGATCGGTCCCTTAAGGCAAGGGGTCCGAGATCTTCCTTGACGAGCAAGACTTGTTCGGAGCCCTTAGCGAGCACGACGGGTTGGTCGCGTGCCGCAAGACCTCGCGAGCTGGGTCGTCTTCTGGTTGGTAGGCCCATAATGTCCCTGGGATATGCCGAGGTAATATCCCCAACAAGGTCCGTATATATGTTTGTTACATTGCTGAGCGGGGTCCGTAATTTACAGAGCAAACACAAGTCAAACACGTGATAAATTATGAGTTATTGTAGTAGGATTTAAAATTACTAAACTTCATTTTTATCCACTTCATATATCTTTTGAGAACACTTTAAAGAAAACAACAAATATATTATAGAAAAATAAAGCAATAAGAAGGAATTGTTGTGTGCAGATCTAAATATACTACGGTGCGTCCTTACTTTATTTTTCCTTTTATCTTTTTATTTATTCCCTTCCCTTATCTCTTTCTCCCCCGCCGCACATTCACGCCCTGCTTGCATCCCGCACGACACTCGCCCAGCAGCTCGGCAGAGTCGGTCCTCCCCGCACGGCGCTTGCCATCCGCTCAGCCTTCGAGGGCCCACGGTGCCGTCCTTCCCCGCCGGTCACCTCTGCTCGAGCTGTGCTCCGTTCTTCCCCGGAGCAGCCACGGCGCCTTCATCCAACGCCGAGCAGCCACCGAGCCTCCGTCCAACACCGAGCGGCGCCTCCGTCCAACGCCGAGCGGCCATGGCGTCTCCGCGCCGTCCTCTGTGCCGTCCTCGCCCAGGTCAACCCACCATGGGGGCAAATCAGGCCACCACCAAAATCTGGCCCACATCTCTGTCGCTGGAGCCGGGTGAAGCTACCATTCCGCGCGCTGGGCCTCCTTCTGGGCGAACGGAACGGCTTCGGGATGCGGGCGCGGATCGCTCTGCGCGAGCTCGGCGTCGCCTTCCGCTACGTCGGGGAGGACCTCCGCGTCCGCGAGCGGCGGAGCGACCTGGTTCGCCATGAACCCCGTCCACCGCTCCGTTCGGCGTTCCCATCCTCATCCACGATGGCCGTCCCGTCTGCGGCTCCCTCTGCTTGGCACTCGTCCCCCGCGCGAGCTCGGCGCACGGTCACGCTGAGCGCGGAGGAAGAGGAGGATGATACAACCTGGACCGTTGGATATGAGCGAGTAAGGAGAGACGACTTAATTTAAATCTCAATCGTTTATTTTGAAGGTGTAATTTTTCTGGGTACACAATTTTGAATGCGCGAAGCTGGAGTTTCTCATCGGGGTACGTTTTTTTAATATGAATTACTCTTACGTTCACAACTAAGTCAGATAATAAGCTGAGACAATATAGACATTCAACGTTTCCATATATTAAGAAAGAAGAACACAAGGTGACGTTTTGCAAAACATTTTTCAGAATGTCTTTAGCTCCTTTAAATATGTCACTTCTTCAGTAATGCTCGAGTACTATACATATTTAGTCATAACAATATTTTCAAGCTTCGTGTTAGCAACTAGCTCAATTAAACAAATCACTCCAGCTTTAATCCACTCCTCTGAGTAGAAATCTCAATTAAACACCAAATCGCTCCAACGTTGCCAATCCACTCTATCTGCATAGATGCGGTGTTATAATTTTATAGGCATTACTCTGACAAAGTTTTTTTTAAAAAAAATACAATAGGGATGTTTGGTTGTCTGATTTTTTTAGTCCTTTGTCACATTGAATGTTTGATAATAATTAAATAAATTACATATAATTTATATTATAAAAACGAATTACAGCGCCATGTAGTATTTCACGAGACGAATCTATTAAGCCTAATTAATCCATCATTAACATATGTTTATTGTAACATCATATTGTCAAATCATAGACTATTTTATATTAATAGATTTGTTTTGTAAAATAGTCTTCGGCTGACAAAATAGTTTTATAAATAGTCTATATTTAATACTCCTAATTAGTGCCTAGATATCCGATGTGACAGGGACTTTTTTTAGTCCCTGTAACCAAATAGGCCCATTAGCTTCTTAAATCTTAATAAGAGTACGGCAATTAAAAAATAACCTGAGTTTCTTATGGCCCATTGAAATCCCCCATGAAATTGGGGCCTGTTTAGTTCCAACTAAAAATCCAAAATCCAAAATCTCAACTATTTTTTATTCTAAAATCCAGAATGTAAAATATTTTGGTGAGATGTTTAGTTCCAACCAAAATTTGCCTACCAATTATGAGGATTATGAGGATGACACACAAATAAATGCAAAGATTCTCTTATTTTAGTCACTTAAGTCCAAAATTTAAAATGAGAAATGAACCACTTTTTGTCAAATATTTTGGATGGTGTTTAGTTCTATTTTACAAAATGAAGAGACAAAACCTAAAATATTTTAGATTCCATGGGGAGCAATCACTATTTTCTCCTAAGAACTTTTTAAGATTCGTGTGTTTCTCCTTTGCCTATCCAAACACCCATTTATAAAAAATTCCTATGTTTTCAATTTCTACGTTTTGCACTTATTCCTATACTTATCCTTTTCCTATGTTATATCATTCCTACAATCTAAAGGAGGCCTAAACATGGTCTGGTTTCATTTGGGTCGAGATAAAGATCAATCATCCGCTAAGCTCTTGTAGAGGACCAAATCGGCCGCAGCGCTGTTCGCTACAAGCTCCGCCACAGGTTTTCATTCGCTACCTGCAGCGTGGTGGCGTATGACCTGCTGCTGCAGCTTTTTGCATGCCAGAGAGGGGAGCCAGAGAGAGCATTGGATGCGAGAGGAGAGAGAGAACATGCGAGCCCTACTGCTACAGCTCGTATTGCAACTGCCAAAAAAAATGCTATAGCTCACAAATCAAAATTTTGATTACATTATTAAATTCGTTCTAATAAATCCTTCAAAACAAGATCTTATATAAATATATTTAAATAGTTTTTATTTATAAATATGTGGACCTCACTAGTAGTTGGTATAGTGTATGAGATATAGAGGATGATTAATGTAGAAAAAACGTATATAAAGGAGAGAATCTTGATGACTAGGATATAGAGGAAAGGACAGTATTAGCCTTGCTGAGTCACATTATGCAGCACGCTGCACGCCTCCCTCACGGGCGCTGGCGCCTGGTAGGCTGGCAGCGGAGGCGTGAGAGTGGGCCCCGCAGTTCGTCACCTTCTCCTCCCTCCCGCCCTCCCAAAGTCCCCGAGCCTTCGCCGACCTCACCGTATAAAACCAGATTTTACTCGTTATTTTAAGTGTGAGGCCTCCGCGTGTGGACGGCGGCGGCGGCGCATGCGAGGCGAGCGCCCTAAGGCTATCCACTCAGAGAGCAAGGCTAATAATACAGCCCGCTGCGCTGATGCCATTCCTGCCGCTTGTTCCACTCTTTTGGCTATCTATGAAGAAGAAACGGCGGCGATGACGAAGGGCGCCGCGGTTGGTGCCGGGCCAGCTCTCGAGCGGCGGCCGGCCACGGATTCGCGCCTCCCGGGGCCACCCCTCTCTCCGCCCCGCCGCGCCGCGTCGGATTGCGGACCCTAGTGCGCGGGCGACGGTGCAGCGGTGGCGAGGGCTGGGGTTGGGGACCGTGGGGGCCGGGTCCGCGGCGGGTTCTGGTCGCGGGCATGGTCGGGCGACGCGGGATCTGAGCCGCCATTGAGGGTTATTTTCGAGCATTTGGTTGCGAATCCCTTGATTAAACATTCGCAACCAAATGCTCGAAAAAATTCGTGGTTCCGGTGTTAAATTTTGAAAGGAGGACGAATTAGATGTTAAATCTTGCAAGGCAGACCAACTGGATGTCAAATATCGAAATTTCTCCTCGTTTTGGTACGCGCTCTGCCTCCTCCACTCCTGCTCGCCCTTCTCCGTCGTCGTCATGGCTGTGAATGCTAGATTGCATTCTTTCCTCCTCCACTCCTCGTCCTTTCCCCGAACCCTAGATCGAATTGAGGCTGTGCGCGCTCCCTTTCCCCTGAGCGGCCGTCGCTTCAGGTGACCATCCGTACGGGGCCGCCTCGCCGCCGTTCCTCCTGGAATCGGTGTCGGTAGGGGCTGGGAACCGAGCGGAGCCGCCTGGCGCGGCGTCCACTGCGCTGCCCTCATCTTCTTCTTCATAGATGGTTAAAAGAGACCTCTAATGCACATGATGATTCTCTGCTGCTCAGCTCTGGAGGAGCGTTCTTCTCACGACTGATCAGCCGCTGCCGTCGGCATATGCAAGGTACCCTGGTCTTTGCATATTCCAGGTGCGCTGGTCTTTGCCGGTGAAGAGCACCCACCAGGTGTGCCAATCCCTTATTTTCCCTTCCTGCTGTGCGAAACTGAGCACCCAAACCCAAACTTAAGCTATTTGGCTATTTGTATTCGGATTTGATCCGTTTACAAGTGTATACATGTATTGTGCCTACTAACTTTGATCCCTTTCAAAGATTATCAAGCACACATGTGTGCACACCCATGTTCTTTATTTGATTCATGCCTGCGGTTCTGTGTGCTTGATCAGTTTTGCTTTGAATGTTCCGAGCCCTTCTGCTCCTCATCCTCCCCACCTTGGTGGTATTTGGATGGGCAGCGTGAGTCGAACCCACGACCTTCCTTTTAGCATGATGATGAGATATGAAGTGGTGGTTTTCTGGCTGGGGTGAAAGTACCCAGTGGCCATTGCATTGCATTGCAAGTGAAATTTACTTGGGGTGACTGTTTTGGACATGGAATGGGCTTAAACCTGCTGATGAAGGGCGATGATGTTCTACCTTTTCTGAATTGCATACCATTGAGCAATCAAGGCAGCTGCGAATATCTAATTAGAGCTGACCCTCCCCCCTCCTGAAGCCTATTTAATCATCCTTTTTGTTTGTGGTTTCTCCCTAGGAAGGCCATTTGGATATGTGGCAACCAGCACAGTTCCACATACATTAGAGCATCTCCAATAGTTTCCAAAACCCACTTTCAATCTTTATTTTCTGGTAAGATTGATAAAAACTGCTCTCCAACAACTCTTTATCTCAACTACCAATCTTTCTGCATTTGGATTCAAAATTGCCTTGGAGAGAGATTTTGGAAACGGTTAGGAACCCAGCAAATATGCTCTCAACTTTTTTTAGCCACTTGGAAAACTCATTGATTTACCAATTGTTTTTTTGGGAACTATTGGAGATCCTCTTAGGATGAGTAAATTGTGCAGCAGGAGAAGGGAGGGCTTGGTTTCTATGATTGAGCTAAGGTGATGCTGAGCCCTCTTTTTTTTTCTCTTTCAGTCTTTGCAACTATTCTGCGTTTCAAAATTTTCCAATAAAGAAAAAAATGTTTACATGCTGATGTCAGAATTTGGCATTAGAGGCATGCTGACGCAGAAATTGAAATGGTTTCCTTATTCTAATATTTAATTCGGTTGTCAATAAAATCCAAATCTTTCTCCCACCCATTCAATTAGTTGTTGATTAAGGTGTTGCTTGGTGCCCTGCTAAGGGTCCCCTTGAGATGCTGGATTTCCTGAATCGTGCATTTTAACTGTGAATGAACTGATTCATGTGGCCCATTTGGAACACAGGAATTTTGTAGGAATCTTGCATGAATATAGCAGGACTCAGTTTGTTTTTATAGGAGAAACATATGATTCAGGAAAAGATCCTGCATTCCTGTGAAATTCCTACATTCCGAACTGCGGGATCTTACTTCAGCTGTGTTCCTCTTGGAGCTGTGCTTCCTGGTGCCATCCTTCCTGCTCCATCATGTTGGCTTTTATGAAGCTAAGCAGCTGGGGATGCATGCGGCAGCTGGGAATTGGGAACCATGGAATGGGTTTACTGTAGCTTCTTGTTGGGGTTTGATTAGGTGATGCGTGATCTAGCTTATGTTTGATGAATTTTCTTTATTGTTTTTATTGTAATTTGATATCCTCCCTTGCCCTTGAATCTGAGGCTGCCATGCGTAAATGGGATTTGGATGTATGGCCCTGTTTGGCAAAGCTCTATTTCTATGAATTTTTTTCGGAGTTGGTCACCTAGCTTCAGAAATTTTTAGAGCTGGAGCTGTAGTTGATCACCAAGCTACATGTGTAGACCAATGACCAATTTTGCTGAATTCGGATTTTTACAGGTCTCCCAGTCCCATTATCATTGGTTCATTGCCATGAACTCAACTCTCTTTCTGGCTGTTCTTTTTTGGAATTGGATAGTCTTCTGAATAATTGTCTGTTACGATGGCATTGACAAGTATGCCTGCTCATCCCCCTTTCTTCTCCATCTGCACCTTCAACATTATATTTCATCCATGTTATACCATTGTCTATCCTCAGAGATATGAGCAATCAGATTTTGATATCATGGCCATTTGGTCAGTGCAAATTTAGTTGACTACTCTACTAATCTAGCTCTTATTCAGCATGCAACATCAATCTCAGCTGATACCATAGGAATTGGTTCTAGTCCGGTGCTGATGGTGGTGGTGATAACTGCACTGTGGGTGCAAATTTGGTTGCTGTGTCTTCCCTACTATACTACACTAGCTCTTCTTCAGCATACAACATCAATCTCCGCGGATACCATAGGAATTGGTTCGAGTCCGGTGCTGATGGTGGTGGTGATAACTGCACTGTGGCACTCGTCCATCCACCAGCAGTCACCTGTGACCTCCACTTCTCTAGGGCCTCCCTTTTTGTGTCGTGACACATTGGCATGGAGACTCTTGAGCAGCCGCTGGTGGGTCAATGGCTGCAGGCTTGCAGCAAGGGGTGGGAATTACGTTGGGGGTCACTTGGGGTATGGTTGGTGGATTAAGCTGCCAGCATGGTGATCTGGAGAACATATGGAGAAATCCACATTGCAAACTATCTAGTGGCTGTGATTATTGAAATTTTCATTAGAGAGCTTCTGCACTCTGGGCTGGTCCCTGGGATATTCTATTATGTTTGCTGCTTAACTAAGATGGCTTGTTTTACTACCTCTGTCCCCAAAAGAATGGAATTCTGTCTATGCACCTTGACAAGTACATACTCTGCCAAAAGGTGTGCAGGTTGTAACAAGTTACCAGTTGTGTGTGAGAGGGAGAGGGATTACATTGTGCTTTATTGTGCTTTTGTTATAAAATGCTGTTTTCATGGTGGTAATGGATAACCTGAGCCACTCAAGCGGCCTATCTTTCTTATAGTACAACTGTCTGAATAGCCTCCCTCCCCTACCCACCCACACCCACACACACAAAAAACACAATGCAAAACCTTCTAGCTAATTCGATGGCAGTTTTTGCCGCTGTTGCAGCTGATGTGAGTTGTGATAGCTAATCTGCTCTTTGAACTGATTTAAAGTTTTATTCTATTTTCTACTTCTTGTTCTCCTATGTGGTTGTAATTTTATGCTCTGTTGCATGTCTTGTTGATGCGCTACCCTGATTTCTAGGGGCTGTTCTTCATTTGCCTTCCTACTGGATTTGAACCTGGGTCTGAGGTCAATGTTCGTGTGGACTAATATGCCAAATCTGTTCCATCTCATAAGTTTTTACCTTAGTGCCCCTCAAGAATGAAGAAATGAAATTCCAATGTGGGGCAATGATCAACAACCATGGCTGACATAAGCGCCTTTGATAAATCAAGGCTGCTATGGGTACCAAACTGGAATCATTGTTTTCCTCTCTTGGAAACCTTTTCAATTATGTTCTAATGATAGTGACTTTGTCCTTGGATGGTCATGCCATTCTTCATGGGTGATAACCAGGGCAGCTCCACTTATCAGATCAAGTTGATCTGGTGATAAGAGATGATGGGCAGTTAGATGATTGTTTTAGTTGAATATGTTGTTGCTTTGTGTTTTCTTCTCTAACCTACATATTTTCTAACTTCATGACTTTTGTTGCATTTGTAGGTCGAGATGCTTCCTACTCACACACACACACACACACACACACACACACACAAAAGAAAGAGAAGAAGATAACACGACTACATGTTATAGTTGAATATGGTTTAGCTGGTTCCCCTCATGTTTTAATTGAATACGTTGTTGCTACCTACATATTTTCTAACTTCATTCCTTTTGTTGCATTTGTGTAACACCAGATATTTACCTTTGAATTCTGTTCATCTGTAGGTCGAGATGCTTCCTAATTTCTATTGATCCTGCTATGATTGTTTGTATTGGCCTTGGTTTGCATGATGGATACTTTCTGTCAACTTTGTTCTTCCCAGAATTTACTGCTGTAGTTTCATGAGATGTTTAGATCATGTACTCCTGTTGGAGTTGGGTGAGTAACTATTATAGCCGTGCAGGGTGTACATTCTTTTGGTTTTTTCTGTTTTTTTTCGCTTGTTCTATCGATCCTCCTTTCTTGTTTGGAACTGATCTTCAGTGGCTGTGATGATAAAATTCCCCAGCCCTATGGAGCTATTACTTTGTAGCATCTTGAATTGACCTTTGGTATTTTGCTCAATTTGTTGCTAAACTAGGAAGGCTTAATTTGTTGCTAAACTAGGATGGCTTGTACCATAACAAGTAACCATTTTGCAACTAATTGTTATAATTGCTGCGGTTTAAATTCCACCCCAACCCACCCCAACACACATGGATTGAGGTGGATACATGGGCATCCAAACAAGGCCTTAGAGAGGGATGGAAGAGTACATGGTGCTTCTACAAGTATTGTGTTGATACTGGGGCAAATCTGAGCCATTCAAAGTGACATGATGTTTTTACAAGTATTCTGATTCTGCCATACTTTCGGTTATGATTGTATTCCTTTCATCCTATCCTGCCTTTTCCAGTGATTTCAACTTGGGACCAGGATCATGGTACTAATGGGACCAACATGTCAACTTGGATTTGATGTCATATAAGATTCCCAACCTAGGTAGGTTGATGCATAGATTCCTTATTTTTTTTGGTTGGGATGCCCAAGCTTACTTGGATGAATTACTCATTTAGTCATTTTGTTCTAAAGAATATTCTTTTCTCACAAACTCATATTTAACTACTAACATTCTTTCAACAATAATTTGGGCAACCAGCAATGGCATTAGTGGCTTGGAGATCCCTTTGGGCTGAGTGTTGGCATTAGTGGTACTAATTTGTGCACCATGACCTTGATGAATCTTGATTGATCAAAGAAAGCAGACGCTCAAAATTACTATTACTATTGTGGCATTGCTGTACTTTTTTGTGAAAGCTTATCTAACTATTGTCCAGTTCACATGGGAGCAGGCTATTTCTTTCAGTGTGCAGCATAGCCTGCATTTTTAGGTCATCGCTCGCAATTTGGGATGCAACTAAGATTGTTTAGGGGTCAATACTACAGTTTATTGGGGAATATAATCATTCAACCAATGAAACATCACAAGGGCAATCTATCACAACCTCACCCACAGACCAGCGCTGCTTGTTCCTCCTCCCACTGATCCGACCACATGAGCTCTCAAGTTGTCTTGCATCCTCCTTAGGTAATCATCACCACATGAGCTCTCAAGACCCGTCTGTGACAACATCCGTAAAATATTATCACACCTGCCCTCGACAAGAAATAGTTTTCTGTAGGCAACTTCAAGGGAAGCCTAGTTTTCCACCATAGGATTGTTCTTTGATATTTGTGCCATGCCCTGCTATGCCGGACAGTCGTGCCTGTGTAGTTTCAGATTTATTTTTGTCTCAACGTCCAGCAAATTTTTCTCATCCCCGAGCCTACTTGACAGAAGCTCTCATCTCTCCTCTTCCCTATCTCATCTTCATCCCCATCTCTTTTTTTTTTCTGAGACAAGCATAGCTTTATTACTCATCCTTCTCAGCACGATCGCTGGCGACCAGATCCTCCACAGACCGTGGAACAAATTCCCATGTGGATTGAGAACCACTGGGAAGTCTATGCCCATGCACTGCAAGAGCATTGACCTTATTACAAATTCTAGAGAGAACATTTACAGAAAACGAAACAGACTGACATCAGAAACAGTCAGTTTTGTAATGATCCAGCTCATGGCAGACAACCGGAACACATCACCTTCAAGAGCCGTCTTCACGAGGGATAGGTCTGTCTCCAGTACAATCCGAGAGATTCCTAGTGTAGCTGCCATCTTCATCCCTGCTAAGCAGCCTACTAGTTCAGCATGGAACAGGCTCTGAAGAAATTTGTTTTCGCCTGCGCTGGCCTTCACCATCAACCCATGCTCATGATAATGTAGCCCCAGCCACCACTGCCGGATTTACAATCGAAAGCTCCATCCGTGTTGCTAGTCACGTCTGGGCAGGCGTGACATAGTGCTGCTCCTGCTCTGCCTCAGCAACCTGTTCCTCTTGCTTCTCCACAATTCCTTCGAACCACCAGAGCCCACGGTGGAGGAGAAGGCGGGCGGTATTGGAGGCGCTGCTACCTCTGGGGAACTATTAGGTTGCCTTCCTCTTCGTCATGTGCAACCGCCTCCCTGAACTTGTTTGGGATGCCTTCTTCTGTGTACGGATCTGAATCCTCAATTTCATTCTTGTTTAAACATCCTTGTATGTTTATATTTAGATAGATGTTGGTAGCTTCTATTTTTTTGTAATATCATTATAAAGTTACCTTGCTGGATTGTTCCTTGCAATATTTAGGATTGGAAATCAGGATGTTTTAAATCTCATATATGCAAGTTATCTTTATACTGTATGAGAGTATACAACATAACCCATTTTCTACCAATTCTATTGTTGACAAATGGCGATGACCATTTGGGTAGAAGTTAGGTCAATATGTAATACCAACGACTGTTTTGGCCAGGAAAATGGTTTTAAATGGGGACCTGATAGCCAACCATCAAGATTGATGGGAATCCTTGAGAGGGCATTCTGCAATGTGCCTACAAGACCAAATATATGCTTGGTATGTTATTTTCTTTCTAATTGATAATTGCAAAGTTTTATAATAGTACTGTACTAGATGCAAGTTGTAACAAAAGGTTCTCTCCCTGTATTGCTTTACTAATTAGGTATGTGCTGTTGCCTATGTGGCTTAATTTCATAAGTAGTCATGTAGCTTTGTGTAGGTACATGGTTAAAAAAATCTGAATTTTTAGGAATGGGAGGGAAAAATAGTGACTTGCATCATTTGAATTCTATATAGAAGAGGGTCACGTGGCATTCACAAATGAGAACACTGAATATTTGAAACATTTGATGAGATATATGCCATCCTCAAGTTTATATCAAACAGTCAACAAAGAGGTTGTACAGAATGATGATCTTTGGCAAGGCTTAATTCTTTCAGATAGCCTTGCATTGATTCTTGAAGTATCAACAACTCAGTATGCACCTCTTTAAAAAAAAAAAACAATTCAGTATGCTCCAAATTAAGTTTTAAGTTTACCTGACCATACTAGGTAGGTACTTGAATAAGGTGATCCAACTTTTAAGTGCTGGAAAGATCAGGGAATGTTATTTGCTATGTGAGATTTAGATTCATACACCCATTTTTTAAAAAGATATTTTCCTTTTTTACCTATTTGTTTTGCAGATCATGAATCACCAAAAAGAGTCATATCTTGAGATAGTGGCAGTCACAAGGGCAACACAAATTTGCTTCAGTAAGAACCAAGAAGCATACTGAAATTTCATTCATATGATATGATAAAGTTCAGTTCTGGGGACGACCTGCCTGTTTATGAGCTGCAATTGAATATTACCAAAAGAATCACAAATATACTGGATGCAACAGCAATGAATTTAAGAGTTAGTTGGTCGATCATTGTAATGTTTTGTTAGTGGACCGCTTCAGCATTCCCTGAGTTTTTTTTTTTTTTACTTTGAACTTGTATTACCATGCAAACATTGCATGGAGATAACAATCTCTCCTTTGAAGTTAGGGGTTCGTTCCCCCACAATTACAAGCTTCATGCTTGCTCTAAACTATGGTGCTGTTTGGTTCCATGCTGAGCGTGGGAACGGCAACGTAACCAACTGCCGGTGGTAGCTGTTACAGGGAACCTATAAACGTCTTTTGTTTGGTTGGCTTTGGGAGCGCGTGCGGGATCTATTAACGCCGGTTGGGGAGTGGTAATGAGGTTGTATGGCCCAGTATCGGATTACACTGTTATCTATTGCCAGCCGATCAAAACAAACAGTAAACAACGGAAACTGATTCCGCTGCAAACCGATCACAGGTCAAAAAGGCCGAACCAAACGCCTCCATACATCCTTCGCTGTAAATAGGACAAGCTTTATGTCTATTGTAGGACCCATTACAACATTCCAAGTCAGTGCAGATCGGTACATGCCTAAAGCATTTTACACGAATAAGCTGTCGACTGTTTCTGTTCCCCCCCCCCCCCCCCCCCCCCCCCCCCCTCTCCATATAGACTCCCAACACACATCACCAATTTTATGTCACTTGAAGAAGAGCTAGATTTGTATCAGTTGACATGTATCTCCAAGCCACTAATTCCAAGTTATATGATGCAATGCAATCATATGATAGAAAGGAGTAGTTTGTAATTTGATGCAATGCAACTAACAGAACTTCCTTAAGCAACAATATATTTAGTCGGTACCGTAACCCACGCTTGGAGCAGTATAAAAGAACAATATTCAGTATTGTAGCAGTCTTCCTCACTGATCATGGTAGTGCATCTATCCATCACTGTTCTCCCACCTCTTTTCCAAGCCCTTGGTCTGCTTCTTCTTGACTGATGTTTTCCGTTCTTAGGTTGCGTTCCGTTACCCTAGATTTGAACCAGGAACTATTCCCGCTTTTCAAAACTATACAATTTAGTGAACAAATTTTAATTGGAATCATTCCAGTAGCTCAATCCAAAACAACCGAACAAACCCTTATTGATCTTAAGTGTCAAAAAGATTCTCTTGGCTCTGGATAGAGGCATTATTCATCAAGTCTTCTTATTGAGTTAAACCCTCCATTTCCTCTCTATTTTATCCAAGAGATGGTAGGGCAGAGTATTTTTTTTTTTGGTTTTATTCATCTTTTCTTTTCAACAAGACATGTCCATGTCCATGTTCATTTCCAGCTCCTGAGAGGTAAGGCCGTCCACAATGTGAGTGGTGCCAGATACTGTTTACTCATGCCAGCTCATAGTGATGCTCAGTTAAATTTTGGATCGCAGTGTGTAGCATCACATCTTTTCATCCGATACCCCAAAAGCAATAAACATTGTTGTACTTTAACTAGCTTAATTTACGTCACTGACAAGAAACGTGATGCAGTGAATAAAATATTTCATTTACAGAGATAGCATCGCTTCCTCTACATGCGTCACTCCTGTTTTCTCTAGCATCACTCCAAACTAGCACCATGTCTTGCAGTGTCGGGAGTAGCTATTAAACCTTCTCTCTCCAAACTTGACACCACTTAAGACGTACATTGCAGAAGGCCTAAGGCTTCCCTTGTCCTCTTTTCAATCACCAGGTTGGGCCATTTGTCTTCCTCCATTTGGAAATTCTTAATGTTGATGTCATTTTCTATAAATTCGGAGACATAAATGTCGATGCTATTTTCTATAAATTTAGTTAAACTAAGAATTATTTGACTTAGTTCAAACATAAAGTTAGACGGTGTAGGCTGCAGCAGGTGGAGATCCGGTGGTGGAGGTGCGTTTTTGCAACAGTGTTGCTAAAGACAACTAGCATAAATATTTGAAATTACAATTGCTTATCATATACTAAGTAAAGGTTACCAAAACTAGCCATGCGTAAAGGTTATCATAGATACTCCCTCTATCCCTAAATGGTTATGATATATACTCTCTTTGTCCCTAAATGTGTGTCGTTTTCGTTTTCTAAGATATAATTTTAACTAATTATATATTAAAAATTACGGTACATAATTAGTATTATTGGATAGATAGTTGAATCTAGTTTTTTAATAAATGTTTTTAAAGATATAAATATTGTACGTGTTATTCAGGATTTAGGTGCTTAATCGAGTTGCTCTAACAGCCCCGTTCAAACTGCACCACACGCACGTGGGCTGGCTCAGCGCACTCCTCACTCCACACTGGCGAAGGAAAGAAAACTTGGCATTTCTAATTTTCTATCCGTTGGCGACCCCGAGGATGGTACGGATCTCGGCTTCCATCCAACGGCCACCAGCGCTAATCACAGAGATCCGATTAAAAACAGGCGGCGCGATTGGTTTTCCCACTTTTTATTTGGCACTTTCCCACCACAGTCCACTTTTATCCCAGTGAGCTTTTCGATTTCGCATTCCGCGCGCCCCATCCCGCGCCGCCCCCTCCTGTTTTCTTCGCCGGCCGCAACCATTTCCGCGGAATCCCACCGCCGCGCCCGTCCAGCAAGTCCTCCCCTCTCGCCTTCGCCGCATTGGCAACCAGCTTCGTCGGCCGCAGGTTGGGGCTCTCTGTCTCTGCGTCCACCCCTGCTTTTCCGCACCCCCGACAACGACGACTGGGCGAGCAGCGCGCCGCCGCCGCCGCTCTACGCCGGGCGCCCAGGCCCTCCACTGGACCTTCTTCTCCGGCGACGAGCGCCCCACCAGGTATGCCCATTCCCTTCCTCCTGCGCGAAACCGAGCACCCAAACCCTAGCGTATGCAGTATGCTGTTTGGCTATTTGCATTCGGATCGCATCTGATTACTGATTTTACAAGTGTATTATGCCTACCGCCAGCTTCCATTTTATTTATTTATTATTTTGCAAAAATTATCGGGTGTGCATGCGTGTGAATCAGGTCCTAAGCTCTTATGAACACCAATGCAAGGCAATAAGCCGCCGAGGGTCAACTGGCCGCACCACGAGAACGCTGTCCAAGGCTTCTCTAGCAGAGATGCCTTTCTGAGTTCAAGCTTTCTCTTCTCCTTGCCGTCACAGAGACCCAACCCTGAAGCTCCTGAGAGCATGCTTTCATTAAGGTATGTATGCCTCTGGTTCATGGGAACCAACTTACCTGCTGCGGCATTTACATGAGACAACATGAATCCCTCAAACGTTTCTCTTTTGCAGGTCTTCTGCTTGTAAAATTCAAGGCCCAGAGCGCCTTCAAGCTCCGTTGATTGCGACGGTATGACTGGGATGCTGTGACGTGTTATGAGTATCTGGTGCCGCTTAGTACAGTACAGTTATCGAGAGTTACCTGGTGATACCAGAGTGTCTTCTAGCTAGGTTTTAGGTAACTTTGCATCAATAGCCAGATAGATATCTTCAAAACCATATGTTTCTTCCATGATAAATGCAACTGGTGGTTGGGAATCTCAACTCCTAAGAACAGATCAGGATTTGTGGAAAAATTTGAGTTCAACAATGCAACATTTTAAGTAAAAACTTCAACTAGTTATAATACAGCAATACATACTAGTTGAAGATACTCTTACCTTCAATTGGTTGTGTCAAAACTTCTACTGGTTAGTATACCCTAACTGAAGAATTCAACCCCTACCTTCTCTTTCACCTACAGATATTAATCCTCTGTCCAAAGATCATGAGCCTAATTGGATCTGTTTGCAATGCTCCACACACTTTATTTACTTCAACAATTATTTTTTCATCATAGGCCTGGCGTTCCCTATGCAACACTCAGGCTGCTAGCAGGAGCTATTTAAGACCTGGTTTATCTGCAAAAGTGAAAGACTGTGATAGAGGTTATGCTCGTACTTATGGAGAAGGTTCATACAACACCAACAAAACGGCTGCTGTGCCAGGAAACAGGATTCCCTCCATGGAAAGCACAAGCCAACCCAGTGAAAGAGTTTCTCTGCAGAACAACAGCAGCCATCAACCTGTCGGCATCAGCTCCTCTATAAGAAGTTACCAGAGCAACCATGTGGTGCAGGAAGATATGAGAGCAACAAATCAATACAATTTTGCAAGAACTGATGCTGCATTACACCAGTCTGCTCCGGTTGCTGATAACACTTATGATAAATTTGATGCCATGGACGATGATGTTCTAGCGGTAGGCGCTTTCATCTCCTGAACTTAATATTTCTTTAACTGCAACAAATGCTCCCAGGATTACATTAATCATAATACTACAAGGACATGATTCTCTTGATGGAGAGGGAAGATCCGCCTTTTTAGATTTTTTCTATTTATTTTTCTATCTAGGATTAGAACCATATACTGCATGGTGTTTTTAAAGTGTGTACATGCTTTTTTCTCAACAGTTGAATTTATCTTTCAGAGTATTGACGTGGATCGAATAGTTATGGAACATTATCAAGCAACAAATACACCCAGAGGATCAGCATCCCATAACATGTCAACTCCACCAGGAAACAAGTGTAACTTAAATGGCATGGATGAGGCTAATTTACCACAAGAACTATCTGAATTATGTTCCCATCAATGCAAAGTAGGCCAAGTACTTATTAAGTCTCCATCTTTGTTCTATACTTAGAGAGGCTATTTCAACATGTTATCTCATTATTTACTATTTTCTGCAGCTAGCTTTTTGCAGAGAGGCAATGACTCATTTGCAGGAGATGAAGGATGAGCTGATTGCAGTAGCCAATGAACTTCTTGATGATGATGGTGAACTCAATCCTCAACATTCACAAGGGCTTCATAAAAGACGGTTCGATTCTTTGTCCTACTTATCAATATTACTTCTGTTCTGACTTCTGAATAGGCACCTCTGCTTTGCCACTGTAATGCTGATATGTGCTACTGTTATACTTTGCAGATTGCATCTTAAGAAACTGGTTCAGCTACTCGAGGACCATATGACAAGGTCAGCCCAAGATGAGGAGAGACAGATATCACACTCTATGGCATCCACAACAGCTACCCAGCGGCATCTGCCACCTATGACCCCAGGAAGCACTTTTATAACAGATAGCAGTAGATTCCAATCTCAGGTTTACATCGGAAATGGACCTATGAATAGTGATTTAAACTATTCTTCTGACCCATATCCCTGTTCAGATAATCTAAGCACACCGTTAAATTCTGTATGGAAAAGCTATACCCCAAAGGTTATCGATATTAACTACACTGAAGGGTCTGGTGACAGAAAGTGGAGTAGTACAAATTTCCCATGGACTAAGGAACTTGAGGTTATTTTCTTCAATATCATTTTTTTTATTATTTACACCATCACTGATTTATGAAACTATTAACTTCTAGTGGATATTCAGGCCAAGAACAGAAATAAGTTTGGAAACCGTTCTTTCCGCCCAAACCAGCGAGAAATAATCAATGCCACAATGAGTGGGAATGATGTTTTTGTTTTGATGCCAACTGGTGGTGGGAAAAGTTTGACATATCAGGTAACAACTTGCAAAACCTATTTTTATCCGTCCTTGTTCTTGTCAAATGTTCCGGTCCTGTGTCTCTTGAACATTTATTTTGTTTAAGTTGACACTCTTAACTCTTTCCTCTTTCCAACTGCTCACATATACAGCACTTCATTTTTTATTTGTTAATGTATAAAGGATGTTTTGTCAGAAGATATTTTGTTCCTTTGACAATCACTGAATTGTGTATCTGCTATCAGCATTGATGCTCATCTATTAATTTGCAGCTTCCAGCACTTATTTGTGCGGGCTTAACATTAGTAGTTTGCCCTCTTGTCTCACTCATCCAAGACCAGATCATGCATTTGTCACAGGTAATGAACCATCTCCTCTCCTTGTACATATTCTTGATGTTTTTTTTTTCTGATCAACTACCTTTTGGCTGGAGAAGGCAAATATTCCTGCAACTTATTTGAGTGGCAACTTGGACTGGTCTGAACAGCAAGAGATAATGAGAGATTTAATGTCATGCCGCTACAAGTTGCTGTACGTCACTCCAGAGAAAATAGCTAGGTAAGTGGAAAGGTGCTCATTGTGAGTTACACGTATGAAGCAGCTGTATTCAGATTAAGTCATATCATCTCTTGATTATTGTCTAAAGCTATCCTTTTGCAATACGATATACTCGCAACCATTAGATTCATGCACTGTTATTTCTGAGTACTGTAAGTTATCCAGCAATAATGTTTTACAGACCAAAACTACTTGTCATGTTTTTTTTTTTTACTGACACTCTGCATTTAGTCTCCAGGATGTGTTTGCTACTATCATTTACATGTGTTATTTCAGTGTTTCTGTTTTTGAAAACTTGCTGGCAATTTTATCGAGTACAGGGTTTGCCACCCTGTTGAGACTGTAGGAAAATTTATGTTCATGAAGTCATTTTTCTATATGAATATTTTTTGGGTGGCAAAAGTACCATTACATGTGTTGTATGAATATATTAATGTATCCAGTTAGCATGTTTTGAGTGCAGGAGTGGTGCTTTATCAAAACTATTGGGGGATTTAAATTCACAAGGGCAGCTTTCTAGAATTGTTATTGATGAAGCTCATTGTGTAAGCCAGTGGGGTCATGACTTCCGACCTGATTACAAGGTATTTCTATCTGATGAGAGACATTCGTGGTTAAATAAGATGACTTCTTGATGTAGGTTTTACTATCTATCAGGGCTTAGGTGTTCTAAAACAAAACTTCCCCAAGACACCAGTCCTGGCCTTGACTGCAACAGCTACTGCTAGGGTTAAGGAAGATGTTGTGCAAGCTTTATCCCTTGAAAACTGCATTGTTTTCAAACAAAGTTTTAATCGTCCAAATCTGAGGTGTGTGCCTGTAAGCAGTAAGGTATTGATGCAAGTTCTATTGTAGCAGACCATCTTAGTTTTAAGTTGGGCTTTGCAGGTACTACTTAAGACCCAAGACAAAGAAATGCGTTGAAGACATTGATATGTTTATCCGCGAAAATCATTCTAAAGAATGCGGCATTATATATTGTCTTTCAAGAATGGATTGTGAAAAAGTGGCAGGACAACTAAGGGTTATTTCTCGAAACTATAAGCTGTTCATTGTTTGTATGGATGTTTAAGTCCTTAATTTTTTACACTGTAGTAGCAGAATGGATTCTTGATTATTTAGCTACCCAGTGGATACATGTTTTTGCTTATATTCCTCGATATTGCTTCATGTTTACTTGAGTATATATTGGGAGTTCTATTTTTAGTCAGTCACCTTCTTATGCTTGTCCTGACTTTTCCAAAAGAAGTATTCAAGGCTGCACATGTTTTGTTTTTGTCAATCGTGTCCCATCGTTGTTGAGGGTTTGCTCGTTGGCTGTAGTTTCTATGTGGTATTACAACAAGTAATATATGTTGGTGTGGTGGGCCTATGCCTTAGTCAATCCCTAGCTAATCCAAAAACCACTATAGATGCATTGACCATTAGCTATGTAGAGAAAATTATGAAGTATTAATATGCCCATGTTTTTTTGAATTGGCTTTGATTGCCTTGATGATTTGTCAATCTCCCCTTGGTGTTGCCAAAGGTAGAAATTTGGTACCAAACTTGAGCGAGTTAGGTGGTTCATTAGCTGGTGGGTTTCATTAGCTGGTGGTTCAGGATATTTATCTTAGATTTGCTACCAGGCTCATCTACGTAGGCATCTATTATGTGCTTGAAGCTTTTCATATGGTTAACTTGATGTACTTATTTTGTCTAACATTAATTACTGGTTGCGTGGCACATTCTGAACAGTGAATTAAATTTAATCATCCAATGAGGCTTTGGCCTATCTTAGTACTAATATTTGTTATGTAGTCAATAGTCATTGACCTTTCTGCTGGCTATAACTTCTAACTGTTTCCCTTTTTCCCCTTTGCCAGGACTGTGGGCACAAAGTATCACACTACCATGGTAGCATGGATCCTGTGGATAGAACACGTATACAGGAACTTTGGAGCAAGGATAAGATCAACATAATCTGTGCTACAATTGCATTTGGGATGGGTAACAATCTTTCAAACGCCTGTGTATATAACATCTATTATTGGGTGTTCCATTCTAATAGGACAAACTGTAGGTATCAATAAACCTGATGTTCGCTTTGTTATTCATCATTCATTGCCCAAGTCAATTGAAGGATATCATCAGGTATATCTCATAACTGAAGTTTCCTGACATAGCACAATGGAATTGTAAAGCCAATTCTGTTTGGTGGTTGATCCATTCTCATAGGAGTGTGGACGTGCGGGTAGAGATGGGCAACCTTCATCTTGTCTGCTATATTACCAGTATTCTGACTATGTAAGTCTATTGGTACCTTAATACCTTGTTGACAGCTTCTCACTATCTTTGTACTGTATCGCAAACAAGTAATTTTCTTAACAAAATATTCAGATTCGGGTCCGACATATGATTACACAAGGAGTTGGGGAACAAATAGGAGCACCACGTGATTTATCTTCACATGATCAAGCACTGAAGACACATAAGGACAATCTTCTGAGGATGGTATCTAAAATTCTATATGCATGCATTTGTTTGTTGCTACGACGTATGGAAAACATGATACCGTATCTTATATTTCTGCAGGTCGGTTACTGTGAGAACAATGTGGACTGCAGACGCCTGCTTCAACTGATCCACTTTGGAGAGAGGTTTGACCCTTTGCTTTGCGGAAAAACCTGTGATAATTGCTTGAAAGTGTCAAGATGGGTCGAAAAAGATGTTACTAACATTGCCAGACAATTGGTAAGTGGACAGATGTGTTCCTTCCAAATGCATTCAGGCATCTCTCTCTATGTGAACCTAAACTCTTGATTTGTTGTTTCTTTAGGTTGAGCTAGTCACAATGACAGGGCACTCACATTCATCTACTTACATTCTTGAAGTTTACAGAGGGTCTGTGAGCCAAAACGTACGTGCCCAGATACATAATCAAGATCATGTTCTGATCTTTAGTGTAGGATCTTGCTACCGGGGGCAACTGTCACTGCCACACTAATATACTAATGGTAACACAACTCATTACCCATAGGTCAAGAAGCAGCGTCATGATGCTTTAGCTCTTCATGGAGCTGGGAAGCATCTAGCTAAAGGTGAGGCAGCAAGGATAATGCGACATTTAGTAACTGAGGAAATACTTATTGAGGATGTGAAAAAGAGCGATACGTACGGATCAATATCATCTGTCCTTAAGGTGAAAAATACTTGATGTGCCTTGGTTTATTTCAAGACCAAATGTTTCTATTTATTAGTTTTTGTTTTCAATCTTGGTAGCACTGTAACAGGCATAGGTCTAACATGATCTTGGTTAAGCAGGTTAATCATTTGAAAGCTAGCGATCTTCGCTCTGGCAAACACAGCATCATCCTGAAGTTAGTTTTCTACCTTTTACAACCAACAAACTTATCACATGATTTGAATGCACTGTTATCGAAGTCACATATAAACTTGTTTTTCTCTCAAGTTGATAGACACATCTTGTTTTTTTTTAGAATGCTACCCTTTTTTTTAAATGAAAAGTAGGAAATAGTTCTTTGATCATATATTAATGTGCATGCATGTAAAAGAGTGATTTATCACAGTAAGCCACTTTTATCTTCACATCTGATTCTTTGTAAGGTCTGTTGGCATTGGATGTCAAGCAGTATGATGAAGGTTTATTTTGTTACTATATTTAAGACTGGTAGGAACATTTCACAATTTTTTTTTTGGGGGGGGGGGGATCTACTTTGGTCTTTTTTTTTTTTTTGAAATCCTGACTGGTTTAGGTTATATGAGACCAGCTAGCTATTGGTTGGTTACTGGTTTGTTACAGTGGCCCTGGATCAGTAATTATAGTTCTGTGACCTGACTGTTTACTGTTCAGTAGCCTCTCTGGGTTATTAGGTCTGAACTGTAAGGACAATGTTTTCATGTTTTCTTAACCCATCTGTTCTGGTTGAGTTTGCACAACAGGGTTTAATTAATTTGGTTTGTAAATTATACTTAGCATTGATATTATTTCTGAAGAAACTAATATATAATGTCAATCGAGATTGGTTGAACCGAATCATAATCTGGAATCATATATCTGTTCAGACTCCATGAAACCCTGATACATTTTAGTTTGATTCTACTTATGCACATTCTTTGCTACATTAGTATTCTCTATCTCCCTGTGTGGGCATTTTCAATTTGAGTTGGTGTGACCTGAATTTCAATCTTTCTATTCTATTAATACCTTTTTTTTTCTTGAAATTGGCATATTATAAGAATATTTTTTCTTGAAGCTAACATGTTCCAAGTATGTTTGAACAACGAACAGCTGGTAGTTATAAAAAAATGTTATCTTGCAGATTTCCTGCTCCTGAGAAGGCCTCCAAGATGGGGAATCTTGACACCTCATTACTTCCACAAATCAATAAGACTGTTCAGCAGCAAAGTGAAGTTGATGAGGTGAAGACTTGATGTCTAGATTGGTACAGATTTGTGGTGTTGGGTCTTTATATGTTCTTTTCTCTGTTCTAATATCTATTTTTCTCATTATTGCAGAATCTTGCATCACTGCTCTTCGAAGCTTTACGTAGCCTTAGACAACAGATAATGGACGAGTGTGATGAAGGATACCATGCGTACCACATATTCAAGTAAGTTGTTCATTGCACCTTGTCATTTGTTGAAGCACTCACTGGCTCCTGACACGGTGAGCTTTCCATGTTCAGAACGGAGACGTTGAAGGAGATGAGCATCCGAGTACCAAGAACAAAAGAAGAGCTTTTGGATATAAACGGCATCGGCAAGTAAGATGCATCTACTCTGCCATTTTGAATCGTTTACACTGACATCTTTTGTTTACAAAAATAATCTTTTACCATTTAAGATTGCATTAGCGGCAACCACATTCATGTCTCACATGCTTTCTTTCAGGACAAAGCTCAAGAAGTACGGGGACCGCGTGCTTGCAACCATCGAGGACTTCCTCATCAAACACCCAAATCCAAGGAGAAACAGCGGCGAGACGGCAAAGAAGCGGAGGGGCTCCACCCCAGCTCTGCAGCGAGTTGCGGCGACGATGTCTTTGAGGAACCGACGGGCCAGTCCAAGAAGCGCGCGGCCAAGACGCGAACTGTCTCTGACGCCGCGAGCATGGTCCACGGCGCCCGCTGCATCGACGCCGATCTGGATGCGGAAGAGGAGCTGTGCAGCGTCCGGAAGCCTGTGGCGTCCGGCAGGGTTCTGCCCAAGTGGGCACCCGCCAAATCCAAGGGTGCCAGCGTTCCCCCTCTAACTTATTCCATGAGTTTGGATACGTCAAGTAGAGTACCCACTGTACCAGTAGGGAATAGGAATGTAGGCTTGCACATATGTGGTCGTCTAGGATAGGCCGTCGAACACATGCAGCGAGGCAATGGTGTGAACGGTTTTCTGTGATGCAGTTGTACCTTGGAGCTGTGGCGTCGAATGTAGCGTAGGTTTGTAGCACGCAGGAGCAATTGCTTGCTTCTGTGGACAGCATGCCGTTATCTTTTGCGCACGCCCTAAACATGTGCCTCGTGTCATCAAGCAAGTGTTAAGTGTATGATGGGGAAGTTAGAATCAAAATCACCGTCACCTTCCGATGGCTAATGATGGGGAAGTTAGAATCAAAATCACCGTCACCTTCCGATGGCTAATGCAGTAAAGTATGTATGTTGATTTTGGGCTGTGATATGAGCTTGAGCTTTTTCTCTTGCATCCAGTTGTCCTAGACTGTGGATCTTGTCAATATTACTTCAGCAGCACTTTTCGGCAAACGAATAGTGTTTTACTCTCATAACGAATCAGTATAAATTAAATTTCAGTAAAACGAATATCACAAGTCTAGCTAAGTTTTAAACTGTCTTTTCCTTGTAAGTCGGTAAAAGGAATGCGTTTCCACCGTTTTGTAAGACCTGCATTAGTATTCCTGAAGTCCAACAAGTTTTAGATATTTTCTTCCCTTATTATCGGTAAAAGGTCTGCGTTCCACCATTTCGGAAGACCACCATTATGCCTTAGTAAGGGCCTCCTTGAAAAAAAAGGAGTGGAATACAAAACACAGTATTGGTACAGATGATGTGTCTGGATGATGCAGAGCACAATACAATAGGAATTTTGGAGGAACAGAGAGATGCATCAGACTCAAAACATGAGGTTAACTGAACAGTGCTCATATGCAGCACAGCACAATGTTCAATCTGATTCTCTTTTCTGGAACTTTTCAAAGACAATGTGGATCTTCAGGTTTGCAAGAGGGGAGAAAAAAGAACAAGATTACATGACCATC
The DNA here is from genome assembly GCA_022036555.1 of Microstegium vimineum. Classification (NCBI taxonomy): domain Eukaryota; kingdom Viridiplantae; phylum Streptophyta; class Magnoliopsida; order Poales; family Poaceae; genus Microstegium; species Microstegium vimineum. The sequence continues at coordinate 44,870,654 of CM039121.1, read as the reverse complement.
AGAAACCTGACTTAGCGAGTCAGAATCTGTAGGAAAATGGTCTCAAGACTATCTTGCGAACAACAATCAGGCCTGATGTCGACACATCGATGTTCAGCCTTGTTAGGGATTACTACATACACAAATGATTCTCTCCAAAAACTATCAGGTGTTCGAGAGCCACACCGCAGTCACGCCGCCTATTCTGTTTCCCAGGACACCAATGGATGATACATTTCAACAGGTTTCATTTTAATCTGCACACAACTGATGAGGATGATCTCAGCTTTGCGGAAGCTACGAGAAATCAGAGCCTTTTGATGCCCACCATTTGTTGCTGCGCGAGCGGACCCGCTGAAACCATCTGTCCCAAGAAGAGTTCTCCGGACCACTGGTACTGTAAAGATGTGGGTACCACTGGTACTATAAGGATTTTGCAGGGTATGGTAGTAAGAGGTGTAGCCAAGGTTCAGCACTTACATAGGAAGAAGCGGGTCAGGTTTCCCTTCTGTACTGGCGATCACTCTGTTATGTTCACAAGGACAGCGCATATCAACAACGAGAAGAAACATCACATATCACTGATATAGAAAACACAATGCTACACTCAAATCTGCTTACTCCTGGCATGCCGCGGATGCAGATTCCATGGTTTCAAGCTCATCTAATTCATCCTGCATGAATGTACATACACTGAGTTGATATTGTATTACCATCCTATCTATTGAAGTTGGCAGAACTTTGCATTCATAAAATAAAAAAAGAGGTACTCCTAAATTACAAGTCGTTTTGTTTTTTTTTTTCGGTACCTAGCTTTTATTATGCATCTAGACACCACGTATATTTAGGTGCATAACAAAAGCTATGTTCTTAGAAAAGCTAAAATGACATAATAGGGAGTATAACTTTGTCCCCAAGATACAAATGAGTTGTTGGTTCAGAGTAGTCATACAAATAGATCATTCCACAGGTACACTCTGTAGGATGTATTAGTTCCGGGTTCTGATTTCCACTGTATTCTACATTCTGAAGCATAAAGATTATAGCCCAAAACAAAGTTAACCCAAGGTGTTCTAGTTTCATTGTAGAATTCTGTGTACTCCCATCTGTATCAAATTTCCACTGTAAGATAGCTAACAATACAGTCCTTTCTTATAGTTTCCTTGTCTCAAAAATTCTGCACTAGTTTTGTCAATAATCCCTTAGTCTTTGAGGTCAGGGCGCCCTCTTTAGCCAAAACAAAGTTAACCCAAGGTGTTGCAAAACATAAAAAAACTAACCACTAAAATCATGTATGTATGTAGCACACATAAAGTTAAATTAACCTGCAAAAATCCAATATCAAATTCATCTTTGATGTTACTATTTTTTAGAGTCTAAGGGCTTAACCAAAGTATTAGCAAAGCTGAAGAGCATCAACGGTTACAGTATCCAAACAAGTGTAGCACCAAAAGACACCACTCTCAACTTATCAACCAGAGAAAAGATCCAGAAACACATCTAAAACCAGCCTCAATGCACAACTCCATAGACTCCAGAAAGACCCAAAACCACCAGATTGATCCACTTCCCCGACTTGACCGCCTCTTCAGCTTTTATTTGACTTCATGTGTACTATAAACACATGACAAATAGTACCACTGTACCAGATTGACTCCTTGCCCCCTTTTGATATTGTAGCTATATTTAATTTAATACACACTACATACATTACTTTTTTGATGAATTTTTGAGACACTGGAATGTGATAAATTCACTAATGGGGAACACAATTAGTCAGCACCAAGTATCGATCATTAATAATCCTTTTAAACACAAACACTCAGTTGATTAAAAAGGAACAGATTTTTTGTTTGAAACTAGTGTTCTACTCATCTTTTGCAAAGAAACTGTCTGTTCCTGGAACAGTAGCACCAGATAGGCAGATACTCAAAAGAATCAGTTCACCATTTGCAGATGCCAACAAATCAAAGAACGGAATAGGAAATCATAACGACTAGTTATAAGGTCCTGTAAAGTATTACTCCAAAAAACCGATGCCTCACTAACAAGTTATAGATGATGCCCCACCCAGAAGAAACGGCGGAGTGTTTGTTTAGACAGGGTGACAGAATAACAGAATATAGGTGCAACGCAAATAGCAAGTAATAAGGCTGGCAATTCCTTTCAAATGTTTCCTTTCCAATAGAGTTACTCTGGTGCAGCAAGCGAGGGTGAACTAGAACAATTTTTTTAAGCATTTCAGCTTGCTGACAGCTCAAGATTGTCTATCGCCGCACATGCAAATCGAGCTATAAATGGGCAACACACACCTATGCTATGAAGGGCAATTTTATGGTATCTTCACATACAGTAAACCTTCCACTCCAGCACTAGGCAGCAAGATATTCCCTCCTTGCTTGCTTACTCACATGGAGGCAAAATGCATAAGCAGCATAACTAGTCCAGTCGAGCAGGAATATACGATGCGCAGGGCAGAGTTGGGGGCAGTGGATTGGATGCTTAGAATCGTGCAGGTTGGTACTAGGCAGCAGACAAGATCTGGATCGCGCACAGCTCCGGCAGCAGGTGGGTTGTCAGCTGGTTGACTCTACGGAGGAGCTAGGAGTCGGTCGCTGTTGATCGAGAGAGAGAGAGAGAGAGAGAGAGAGAGAGAGAGAGAGAGAGGAGGGCGGGGGAGGGGAGCAAGCTGCGTGCAGTAAGTAACCTGGAGGGACTGGAGCTCCTGGTCGAGGCGGGCGATGGCGGCGGAGAGGCGGTGCTTGCCGACGTAGCCGACGTTCCTAGTGAGGGGCGGCGGCGGGCGCGGCTGTTGCTGCTGCTGCGGGCCGGAGGAAGGCCTCTGGGCCTGGTTCCGCCTCTGGTGCGGCGGGCCCTGCTCCTGGCCCCGGTGGCGGCCCTCGTCCTCGTCGTCGTCTTCGTCGCCGTTGTCCGCCTCGTGGTCGTCGCCCCGCGGCCGGCGGTCCTCCACTCCGTTGGCTTGCCCCCTCATCCCGTCGCCCTCCTTGACGGGGTTGTGGCCGGCGCGGCAAGTGGACGGACGGATGGAAGGATCGATGGGTAGGTGGGTGGATCTGCGTGCGAGTGCCACCAGTACTTGGCTGGATATGGAGAGACGGGAGTGGGTGCTGTCGTGCCGTGCTGTGCTGCCCGTTACTGATGAGCCAACCAACCAACTAACCAAGCAGCCAGGGAAGGGAAGGGGAGGTTGGGAGCGGCGCGCGTGCGACGGTGATGGAGATGGCGACGGCGACGACAGCGGCGCGCGGGGGGTGGGTGAGTGGGTCAATGGCTATGGTGTCTAGAGAGAGAAGGCGGCAGCGAAGGCAACTAGGCAAGGTGGAAGAGGAGGGATGGATGGGAAGGAAGACAAAAGACGGGCAGCGGCGGGGCAGGCAGTCAAAGGCCCAGCTGCTTGGCGCCTGCTCTGCTGGTGCCTGGTGGGCCTGGAACTGGCGGGCCTCTGCCTGCTGTCTGCCTGCAACAGGGGCGAGCCGCTGCCGCTGCCTGCTGGGCCAGCAGTGGACGAGGGAGAGGATAGGACAGGACTAGGAGGAAGGAATGTGGGCCCCAGTTTGACCGGTCAACGCTGTGATGTCAGTAGCGGTCAATCGATTGTCACGGTGACCACCAGTTTGTCGTTTCTCCACGTAGATATATACACACACCCTCGTGTCACCGTGAATGAAATTCTAATTTTTTTTACTCGGATTTTTCCAGCTTGTGCGAATTGGTGCTGAGATTGTGTGTGTGGTCATCTCATTGCAGGACATTAGGTATTTGACGTAAGGATCTTAATGCTAAATACTCTTTCTATTCTAAATTATAAGGCATTCCAAGAACAAGTATAATGGTTTTTGCAGCTAATAAGACAATTTATACTGATTTTATTTTACTATTTTATTATGTGAAAAATGTTATCATGACTAATAAGTTAACCGAACATGTTAAATATTGGAAAGTCAAAGCATCAAAATTTGATAAAAATTATAAAGATTTATGATATCAAATAGATTTTATATGAAAATATAATTCATAAAGAATCTAATTTTACTTAGCTAACATAATAAGTGTTATTACATTATTATATAAGTTTTATCAAACTTAAAATGTTTTGACTTTCTAAGATTTTTTGAAAAGTTTAAAGAACAAAGTATCAATATTTGTATCTCCTAGTAGGTTATTATAAAAATTTTACGGATGTAATGATGTGTATCTTGTGTCGCCAATATTACCTTTTTTTTATATATTGGGTATAAGTTGAGATTGTTTGACTCCTCGAAATACAAAATGGAGACGCATCATAGTCATGCCACATGTTCTTGAAGGAGTCTTCAAACTTTTCGTCCTTCACAACATGTTGTGCTTTTTGTTGGCCTAACTAACATTCCTCTATGCAGACCAACATCTTCGCCATCTTTGAGCCCAATCACCGTTGCTGCTCCTCAATAATCCTACCAATAAGACTAATGAAGACTCCAAATAAGTAATTCAGAAGTAGTAGTGAGCAACGACGATAATGAATCTTCCTTAACATTACTTGACCAGATACCAGAAGTCAAACAATTTGAAGAGCATGTGTCTGACCCAAGGGATGACTGGGATGACCTCAGGTGCTTGAAGTAGTGAGCAACCAGATGCTTGAATTATGCAAGCAGGTGTCTGACCTCAGGGATGACTGAATACTCTCAAGAAGAACTAGCATGGCTGGAAATGCGCAAAACTGAAACCCATTGGGAAATACCTTGGAGAAATACCTGACTGGAGCCATATGGTATTGTCATCCATTTGTGTCACCAATGCACTTTCATTGGGAAGAAGGCCTCAAGCCAATCCATTCCAACTATCATTTCATAAACCAGAGGAATGATCATCCCGTTCGTCGCGGATCTCGTTCACGCGGACGAGCTCGAGATCGACGACGACGCGCTGCTCGAGATCCTGGACTCGTTCCTGGAAGCACTGCACACGCACCAATTGTCGGTGACGACGTTGGTGGTGTACTGGGCGGCCGGCGGCGAACTCCTCCAGGGTTGTCAGCCGCGCGTACGTGTCGACGGCGGCGTCGCGCTCCTGGCGTTCGGACATTGGAAATTCCTATCACACCTACTCGCTCGGCTACTCCCTCCACTCCAAATAACCAACACAAATACACAATGTTGTGTCCTGTGTGTATTAATGTAGAGTAGCATTGTTTGGAGTTCTAAATATGTAATTTTCTCTTCTATGCACGTGCAAGAGGAGCAGTCTGTGGTATGCAGTATTCACAAATCACAAGACACAGCAGATAACCCGTACATGGATAATTTCTAGTGCACCTCTGTAACCTTACTGCTATGGATTAGATAAATGGAACCGAGTTCAACACGATTCGAACTCCGGCCGAGCCAAGAGATCGCCGCCGCCGGCCACGATGGCACGGTTCAGAAAGTTTCTACCCAGTTCGCGTTCTTCCTTCGGAGACGAAGGCAGTACATAGGAGCCGTCCGGCGTCCTCACCCGTTTTATGGGCCTAACGGATACTGAATTAATGTTTATGCTATGGGCTTCAACTTAGTGGGTCGACTTCACTTGATCCATTCCGGTCCGCTAACTCGGCTGCTGGGCCACCTGTTCCGTGCTTGCTTCTTCTCTTCTTCGCGAGCAGAGCCATAAGCCGATTCAGTAATCTTGCCGGTGACATCTCCTCCCCGATGAGGAACGGCTTGTCCCCAAGCCGAAGCGCGAGGAAATTCTTGCCGCAATGCTTCTTCATCTTCCCAGGTTGCAAGATCAACCGGCAAGTTGGACCACTTCACCAACACCTGTGGAACAGTAGTGTTGTTGTACATATGAAGACGTTGATCAAGTATGAGGTCTGGTACCTGGAAGTGTTCATGCGGATCAGGCAGTTCACTGCAGACAGTAGTATGTGGATGCACTGCCTTCTTGAGCATGGAGACGTGGAACACAAGATGAATAAGACATGTATCAGGCAACTGTAGCTTATAAGCGACTTCATTGATCTTAGCTGTTATGAGGAATGGCCCAAAGTATTTGAAGGCTAACTTGTTTGAAGACCTTGAAGCCAGAGTTGTTTGAATGTAGGGTTGGATTTTGACATATACTGAGTCACCCACTTGAAATGTCCGAAAGGAGCGTTTCTTGTCAGCCTGTGTTTTCATTTTTTTTGAGCGCGCAACAAGTGTTGACGGACCAATTGTTGCATCATGTCTCTGTCTTGGAGCTAGTCATCAAGGTTAGAACTGGATGTAGGTCCTGGTGGAATAATACCTAGTTCTCTTGGGTGGTGGTCATAGAGAACAAAGAAAGGAGTAGTCTCCAAGGAAGAGTGATGAGAGTTGTTATACCAATATTCAACCAAGGATAACCAAGATTGCCACTTAGTGGGGCATGAATGCACAAAACATCTCAGATAAGTTTCCAGGCAGTGGTTCATCCGTTCAGTTTGACCATCTGTCTGAGGATGGTAAGCGCTGCTAAGGCTGAGGTTAGTATTAAACACCTTGAATAATTCTTTCCATAGGTTGCTTGTGAAGACCTTTTCTCTGTCAGACACAATCACCTGAGGCAGTCCATGTAATTTGAAGATGTTTTGCATGAAGAGCATAGCCACATCCATTGCAGTAAATGGATGACATAAGGGCAGGAAGTGTGCATACTTTGTGAACTTGTCCACTACCACCCGTATAGAGTTGTATGATTTAGACGTCGGAAGCCCTTCAATAAAGTCCATAGTTATAGTCTGCCAAGCTCCAGTTGGAACAGGTAATGGGGCCAAAAGTCCAGGATAAGATGTTCTTTCTGTTTTAGCTTGCTGGCAGACAAAACATTGTGCTACAAATTCTTTAACCATCTGCTTAAGTTGAGGCCAAGCAAATAGCTTCTTGGTCCTGTGATAAGTAGCTTCAAACCTAGAGTGACCACCAATTGGGCTACTGTGTAAGGCATGCAGTAATTGTCCTTGGAGCTCTGGAGCATTGCCAATCCATATTCTGTTCTTGAACTATATTATACCCTTGCTGAGTGTAAAGTGTCCAGAAGGAGATGATATGGAAAGCTCTTGAAGTAGCTTTGTGCACTCGGGGTCTTGCATATAAGCAGCTTGCAAGGACTGGAGCCAAGGTGATGTTACAATTGATACAACATTGAGATCATGAGTGGAAGCATGAGATGTTCTGGACAGAGCATCTACAACTCTATTGTCTTTACCTTGCTTGTAAACAATCTTGTAAGTAAGGTCCAATAATTTTGTTAGTGCCTTGTGTTGCCAAGGAGTGGCCAGCCTTTGATCATCCAAGTGTACTAAGCTTTTCTGGTCTGTTTTAATAAGAAATTCTGAGTGTCGTAAGTATGATCTCCAGTGGTCTACAGCTAGCAGAATTGCATAACATTCCTTGTCATAAGTTGAAAGGCCTTGAGCCTTGGGGCCTAATGCCTTACTGATATAGGCAATAGGGTGACCTTCCTGTTGCAGCACAACACCAATGCCCTTATCAGAAGCATCAGTTTCAAGTTCAAATGGCTTGGAGAAGTTAGGCAAGGCTAGAACTGGTGTTGTCATAAGTGCACTTTTTAGTGTCTGAAATGATGCTTCAGCCTCGGAATTCCAAACATAGATCTGGCCCTTCTTCAATAAATTGGTCAGGGGCTTGGAGATGAGACCAAAATTCTTCACATACTTTCGATAGTATCCTGCCATGCCTAAGAAACTTCGAAGCTCCTTGACATTTGCTGGTGAGGGCCAGGCACTAATGATTTGAACCTTCTTAGGGTCAGTGGAGACTCCAGCTGGGCTGATGATATGGCCAAGGTAAGTGAGTTCCTATGTAGCGAAGTTGCACTTCTTTTTGACATAGAGTCTATGTTGCTGAAGTAATAGAAACACCAAGTCTAAGTGGTGGAGATGTTCAGCCTAGGAAGCACTATATATGAGGACATCATCAATGAAAACAATGACAAATTGTCTGAGATATGGAGCTAGAATGGTGTTCATAATCTCTTGAAATGTGCCGAGACCACCTGTAACACCATATGGCATCACCTGGTACTCTTAGTGGCCATTATGAGTTTGAAATGTTGTCTTGTATTCATGGCCAGCTGCCATTCTGATCTGGTGAAAACCAGAACATAAATCTAGTGAAGTGAACCATTTGGCTCCATGAAGCTCATCCAACAGTTCATCAATGATAGGGAGAGGGTATGTGTTCTTGACTGTGAGTGAATTTAGTCTTCTATAGTCAACACAAAGTCTCCAATCACCAGTCTTCTTTTTAACCAATAGTGCAGGTGAAGAAAATGGGCTAGAGCTATTCCTGATCAAGCCTTTATCTAACCGTTCTTTGATTTGTTTTTCAATCTCATCTTTTTGAAATGGTGTATATCTGTAAGGTCGGAGCCTGAAAGGAGCTGCTCCAGGCATAAGAGGAATCTTGTGATCTCCAGCATGAGGGGGTGGTAACCCAAGTAATTGTTGAAAGATATCAGAGTATTTGTCAATGATCAACTGAATATCAGTAGGAATAGTCTGTTCAGTTGGACTGACTGCATTGAGCTGGATGCAGAAGAGTACTGAGTCTTGGTTGAGCATAGATGAGAGTTGCCCTGGAGAAACTGGGGGGCCCAGAACAGCAGCTGGAGTAATTCCTTGGATTTTGACTTGTTTGCCATTGATGTCAAAAATAATCCACTTCTGTCCCCAGTGAATGTTCATAGGGCTGTGAACAGATAACCAATCCATACCAATAATGACATCATAGGAGTCCATAGGAAGAATCTTGAATGTATTCTTGAATGTTACTCCTTGAATGTGCTAAAGTTGATCAGGAATTTCATGAGAACATTGAATGAATTGGCCATTAGCTACTCTGACTTGGACAGTATCTTGTAAAGGTTGATGGCCATTGAGTCTAAGTGCACAGGCCTCACTGATGAAACAATGAGAAGATCCAGAGTCAATAAGCATGTATATTTCTTGATCTTCAATAAACCCTCTAAGCCGCATAGTTGTATGGTTGTCAATACCATTGAGTGCCTCAAAAGAGATCTCACATAGCTCATCACTAGAGTCTGAGTCATGGCCCAAATCTAGGCTGGATACAGGAGTGGTATCATCAGGAACAACTGACCATACTTCCTCCATAGCTTGAACAGAAATAGTTTGACATTTATGGCCTTGATGCCATTTTTCACCACACATGAAACATAAACCCTTTGCTCTTCTATAATTCTTGAGAGTTCTGAGTTTGTCTTCGGTGCTCTTTGTTTTGTTGGAGTCAACTGACTTCTTATCATCAGGTGGGCTTGAAATTGCTCTTGGTGTATAGCCAGCACTACTGTGATGATATTTGGACTGCTCAGAATAAGTCTTCTTGGAATAAGATGGTCCTTCCTGCTTCTTTGGATGGAGGTGAGGTCCATACAATGCTTCTTCCTGTAATAAAGCAAGAGCACTAGCAGAGTCCAAGTTTTGGGGCTTATGCATCATAACCACACATTTAATCTCATGTTTCAACCCATCTACAAATCTATTAGTGATGGCAGTCGGGGAAAAACTAGGTTCATGAGCAAGGAGTTGGTGTATGATATCACATAATTTCTCTATGTAGTCATGAACTGTGGTAGTGTGTTTGGTATGAAAGAACTGTCTAAGGACTAAGTCATGTTCATTTTTGTCAAACTTGGCACAAATCAGGGCACAAAAATTGTCCCAAGACATGTCAAATATATTGGACTGAATGGTCTGAAACCAAAGTTTAGCAGAACCAGTAAGGTGCATAGTAGTATATCTATTCCACATGGTAGGATCAACTTGATATATTGTGAAATAGGAAAGACAGTCCTTAATCCATAATCTAGGGTTGGAACCATCAAATGGTGGTGTCGGGTACGAAGGTAAGGGGTACCCTAAACCCTTCGATAAATTAACGCTAAACATAGCAACCATTTTTAAGGCAAGGACCAACCCACTACTCGGTAAGACGCGGCCCACCAATCGAGGGCCCCCTCTACGCCGACTGCGGCAACAAGCCACGGGCCGGCTCCCCCTCGATGACGGACGAGGGGGCGAGCGAATGACCCCCGACTCCACCTCGACGACGGACGAGGGGGCGAGCGAACGACCCCCCGGCTCCACCTCGACGACGGACGAGGGTGCGAGCGAACGACCCCCCGGCTCCACCTCGACAAACGAAGAACGGACGAGGGGTCGAACGATCGACCCCCCGACCTCTGCCTCGACCTTCACCTCGACCCCTCGACCTCTACCTCGACCAGGGGTCAAGCGAACGACCCTCGGACGAAGGGCTAGATTAACCCAACTGCTCCGGCATGGGTTAAAGTGAACCCACCTAACGACATGGGCGCCCACGTCCACTGTCAAATCCGCCAACTCCCCGTCAGGTCCCCGATTCCTGTCAACTGTGCCGCCACTGTCGCCACTACGCGAGTACGGACTCCAACAGTACCCCTCGGAAAGTGAACAGTGCGACCCTCGACGACGACTTCGGGAACGCGACAGAGCCACGCAGGGCTCGACCCCCTCCCTCGACCGGGGGCTCTACCCCCCTCTCTTCAACAACTCCGGTACGGAAGCCGTCCCATCCGCCCAGTCCCGCTTCGGCCGTGGGACTCGTGCCCGCCTGCGGACACTGCACTGCGACGACTTCTACTGCCGCCACGACCGGGGACGCCAGAAGGACGGGAAGGCCATGCCGCCACAGTGCTCAACGTCTCTTCGCCAACACTGTGCCACGGATACGCTACCCATACTGCTACTGTTAGGACCCTGTACCCTCGGACCTCCCCTTGGTTTATAAAAGGGGACGCCGAGGTAGAGTAGGGGGGTTTCTGGGGACTCTGGGGATCGGCTCCTACTTCTTCTGGGACTTCGGTCAGACTTTGGTTCTCAGGGACCCTAGTTTAGGCTCTAATACTCCACACTCCACACACCCGGCCACTCGATCGACCCCTCGGGTGGCCGACTCCGTGTAACACATCTTGTACCCCCCCTGTACGAGCACGCTTCGGGTGCGAGATAATACAACTCATCCTCCCCCCGCTAGACGTAGGGCCTTCTTTGCCCGAACCAGGATAAACCTTGTGTCCATCTTGCATCACGTCTGAGAGAGGGAGCACGCGATATACAAATTTACTCGTTGGTGGTCTTGACCCCCGGGTCATAACACCGACAGGTGGAAAGGTGATATCAGGCATAGCAGGATGATGAATGAATTTGAGAGAGCCATCACTAACAGTAACAGGTGGAACAAGCTGAGAAGGAACAGGATGTGGCAGTGGCATTTCACCTGCTGGCCGATGTTGGCCTGGGGCGGTGGTGAACACCACCCCGTAGGCCGCCTTGCTTCGGTCTAACGACCCCAACGCCGCCCCAGTAGGGGTTGGCTCCAGATGCGCGGAGCCCAGCGTCTGCATCTACGGAGGCGATGGCTTGACCTCCGAGACGATTGATGAAGCGATGGTGACCTCCGGTGTAGACAGCGGTACGGCCTGAGGAAGTCCACTCAACGCCTTCTCCACTTTGTCGCCGACCTCGAGTACCGCGAGCTCCAGATCGTTGACGCGGCCATCCATCTATGGCTTCCAGAGATTGATGTCGGTGCGGAGAGCGCGCATCTCTATCATGGAGTTTTGTAGTTCGCCAATTCCTGTGGCGTTCTTCTCTATAAGTGCGAGCAGCTTCCCGTATTGCTCCTCCGATGTTGCCATGGTCGATTGACGGCGAGTGTGGTACAGAGGCAGCTCCAGTGTTCTGATCTCGCCACAAGCGAGCTCGCGTGCTTGGAATTACGGTGAAATCGACCAAACCGCAGCAGCTCACTGCGATTCAGGATCTCGATCAAACCCGAAGCGATTGCAGAGCGCACCGATAGATTAGAGAGATCAAGGTAACCGAGCGCGACTGATTAAGGTGGAAATTGGTGGGGATCAGAGGGTGCGGGATGTGGAGGATCGAACGAATCTGATACCAGATGTAACCTTACTGCTATGGATTAGATAAATGGAACCGAGTTTAACACGATTCGAACTCCGGCCGAGCCGAGAGATCGCCGCCGCCAGCCACGATGACACGGTTCAGAAAGGTTCTACCCAGTTCGTGTTCTTCCTTCGGAGACGAAGGCAGTACATAGGAGTCGTCCGGCGTCCTCACCCGTTTCATGGGCCTAACGGATACTGAATTAACGTTTATGCTATGGGCTTCAACTAGTGGGTCGACTTCACTTGATCCATTCCGGTCCGCTAACTCGGCTGCTGGGTCACCTGTTCCGTGCTTGCTTCTTCTCTTCTTCGCGAGCAGAGCCATAGGCCGATTCAGTAGTCTTGCCAGTGACAACCTCACAGATCACTCTCTCACTGATCAAATCAGGTGTTCTTCTCCAGGACCGAGAGTGCTGGTGCCAAGTAGTTGTTGGCCTTGTCTGGCAGATGAGCCACCTGCAGCAGCAACAACCTCACACAGGTCACAAATTTGTCTAACCAAATCAGCAGACCCATGTAAGAAACCACATGACACCCCACGGCATAACATGAGCACATGAGAAAGTAAGCTTACAAGTTCATATAGTTCACTCCCTTGCTCTGAAACATGCTCATAGAACACCTGAACAACATAAGATGTCACGGGCCTCCAGGTTAGCTGCTTGCTGCACCACCAACAAACTCAAAAGAGAAATCACAGATGAGGATCTTACATCGAAGCTCTTGTTCCTTGCGGTCGAATCATGCAGCGCTTTGACACATATGTCTGCTACATCGGCACAGCTAATGCCCTGCATCGATCAACCACAAATCGGACGGTAGCAGTTAGATCAGCATGCCAGAGACTCTTACAATACAAAACTTCATTCATGCTCAATCACCTGAGAGATCCTATTCCCTTGGTCGAAGATCAAGGCGCGCTGACCGCCAGGTGCTTCCTGGAATTGCAAAAAGAATGCCATGTTAGAATGCAGCATGGATAAAAGCAATTCACATCCTGTTCGATCAGCACTAGGAAAAAGGACTCAGTGCTAGGTGCTCCTATCTTATGTTGTCGTACCTGCAGTGGACCTGGCCGTACAATTGTATATCCAAGGCCAGATCTCCTCAATGCATCCTCTCCAGCCTAGTAAAATTCATACAAAGCTGATCAGTGTTTGCATTAGGTGCGCATCAACAACAGGTTAGACGTTTATGTGGGTCAAGTACCTTCTTTGCCTTCAGGACTTGTTCTCTCCTGTTAGCTTCAATTCCTGATCCTGTGCACGAGACCAGTACAATGTCTGTTTCTTGACCACTCTGAAAAATAATCACGACAAACATAATGAAATGAAATGAAAACAAAGGTGAACGAACAATGATCATATCAACAGGTGGCACAAAGGGGATACTTACCGGTAAGGCTTTTATGAACTCCATTTTCAGCTCAAAGTTTCTTTGGTCATTAGCTCCTTCAGATGAATCACCAGGTCTCTGCAAAAGAATTTGGTTCGTTACTGGTAGGCCAACACTTCAGCAGAATTAGTTTCTATTCATAATGGCGAATTGCTTGAACTGACCTGCTTCTTTGGTTCAAACCTAATGGTTAGTGTGTGGACAAGGAATGGATCCAGTGGAGGATCCTGTGGGTTTACTGGCCTGAAAGATGAAAACGGCACTCTAACCTGCACAAACAAGACATTTCTTCATTTTGTTTCTGGCCAATGTAGAACCAGATACAAAGGATATATCATCAAACTTCACTTACCCTACAGAACCCAACTTTTGTGTTCATCCGGGCAAAATACTTCTTGCTCTGTGAGGTGTCAGCGAGCGGACCAGTCTCAAGAATGATAACATATGATCTTCCATTTCCACCCACTGAAAGAAGCAAGCCATCATACCTTCAGGTAGAATGATGCAGTGTATAAAAGTCAAAATCTTATGACATAATGCACACAAATAAGCAGATATTAGAACAAGATACAAAACCTTATGATACCTGTCTAGGGTGGAACCTAGAGGAAGTGAAAGTCGTTTAGAGATTTCAACGTAGCCACCCCTTGTGAAAACAAACCCTGAGAACAGAAGATTTCAGGGATATCCATATTTCAGTAAAGAATTAAACGATCAAATGGCTGTGTACAGACTAGTATAGAAAATCTCCACAGAAGTGTACATTTCTGAGAGTGATACCTGAGAAAACAGCCTGCCCACTTTCTGCAAATTCAAATGACGCATCGGTGCCACCCTCGAATCTAGAAGGGTAGATATCCTGAAAGTATGATCCTTGCCGCACCTCCCATCCTTTCACAGATTTGGCAGATTGGAATTTAGCAATCAACAGCTTGCTCTTGCTGCTCTTACCAGCCCTTGACTGGGCCAGCTGATTGTAGTAATCCTGCAAAAAAATAGTTGATACCTCACAACTCAGTGTATATTTACTTATTTAGCAGCAACAGGATATCATATATCATAGTAACATTGATAACATGGAAGAATCAGATGAGGTTTAGGCTAGAGTACCTGGAAGGCCTTGGTAACATTCCTCACTCCTTGATTATCAACCCTGTTGAGGTCTCCAGTGATAGTGGACCGCGCGGTTGCGCAGTAAATTACCTTGTTACAGCCTGACACAGCAGCTTGAACTGAAGAAGGATCGCCGACATCTCCAACCACGATATCCACAGACCTTGGAAGCATGTCGATCACTTCTGGGTCATTCCTCCTAACTAACGCCTGTTGTAATATAGCAAAGGAACTGATCAAAAGATGGTCATGTTTGCTTCACGATTTGTGCAGTTGAACCCATTACCACACACATTCAAAAAATAACACTGGGGTACAGGATATTTTTACCAAAAAAAAACACTAACGCACGAATCTTAAAGCAAAATGAACGCTCAGAGATATGGTGTGGGCGCACAACCCATTGTGGTTTATATTTTCCCATATATGAACGCCATTGGAATTGTGTAACCGAAGATGAACCAATTGGGGGAAGAGAACAAAAAGTACCTTGACGTTGTACCCGCGGAGCATGAGCTTGCGGACGACGATGCGGCCGATGCGGCTGGTGGCGCCGACGACGACGACGGTGGTGTCCTGCGCGCCGGGCACGGTGAAGTCGCACATGGGTCCGCCGGGGAAGAGGACGGCGGGGTCCTGCTCCGCCACCGCGGCGGAGGAGGCGCTGGACATCTGGCCGAGCCGCGAGAACTTGCGCCACACCTCGTCGAACATCTGCCGGGACCGGCGGCCCAGCCCCACCGGGTTCACGATCACGTCGTCCAGCGCCACCATACCCCTACCGTTCGGTGCCTCGGTTGCCCCACCGTTCTTGGTCTCCATCGAGGGCTCGTCATCAGGGGCGAGCAGCGCCGTGGAGCCGGACTTGGTCGCCTTCCTGGGCCGGCGGTTCCGGGGCTTCGCCGCCGCGGTCTCCTTGTCGAGCGTGGCGGACACCGTCGTCGCCAACCTAGTGTTGGCACTGGCAGCGAAGCGGCATGAGTTGCCGTAGCGCTGCCTGCCGTCACTGCGCTGGAGGCCGAGGAATGCCGAGGAGGAGGACGCGCAGTGGGGCGCCGCCATGGCTGCCATTACCCACCGCGAGCTCGCTCTCGTGATCGTGAGTCGGGAGACCAGCCGATCGGAGCGAGCAGGGAGGAGCTAGCGTACGGTTCTGTCCCAAGAGACTCTTGGCTGCTCGGCGCCGGCCGGCTTTATCAGGCGCCTGGAGGAGGTCAGGAAGGAGAATCTACGGGGCCTGAAACGAAATCGGGTGTAGAGTGGGGTGCGCTCGCGTGTCGGCTGCGCCGGCTGGCAGCTCAGGTTGTGGCTGCCATTGTTGCGAGGCCGTGTGGGGCTGGGGCTCTCGCGGCAGAGGCGGACACCAACTCGACAGCGACGAGCCGACGACCGACGCTGGGCGCGCTCGTTTGACGACGGCGAGGAGAAAATTTGGGAGGGGAAGAGTGGTGGTGCTGGCAGGAGACGTGGCCGCCTGTGAGCGTCGCGATGGCATGACGTGGCCTTACTGACGTCACTTGTCGTTCACGCCTTCAATTCTCTTCTCAGTGACAGAAAGATGTCCTTTTTTTATCTCGCTATACGTAGATATGCACGATAATTCATTTTAATATTTCCGTTTCTAAAAAAAAAACAATTCTAAGACAGTGCTAAGTCAGACGATTTAAAGATTAGCCAAATTTGTATAAAACTATATTATACATGAATGAAGCTCAGAAACTGATGCAGATAACCTAAGCCTCTAGATTTCTTGTCGAGAATAAATAGCACCACGTCTGGCTGAAGTAATTTTTCTGGTGATACAGACTGCAGCTGGTGGTGCACACAAGTGAGAATCCCATTCACATTTCTCAGGCTATAAAAAATTACGTGCCGATTTCCTCAGGTATCCTTAAAAAATTTATCTGAAATTATTCAGGTCTTCTGGATAACTCTAAGCTTAGCGCTTCTGCACCTCTGATTTAGTTTTTCCTCCTGTTGTGAGGGGGTTATTGGTCTTTTTGTGAGGACGATTCCGTTCCTTCCTTGCACTCTCTGGCCAAACCATGGTTCATCTTCATCTTCGATGTCATTGAGTGCCAGGTCATCTTTGTCTTCTTCATCATCTGCTTCACCCCCATGGATGAGCTCCAAGAAAGTCTTCTTCACAATTCTGTCCTCCAGACTGTGGAATGAGATTACAGCAAGACGGCCACCTGTCGCTAGGCAGTCAAAGCATGAATGGAGTGAATCTTCTAGAACCTGGAGTTCATCATTAACTGCAATCCTGAGGGCCTGAAACACTCTTGTTGCAGTCTTAATCCAGCCTTGCCGCCCTGAAGTTTATCAACCATATCAAATGTATTGCAAAATTACCAATGTTTTGTTTCTTTGGAAATACGTTCTACTATAGACTACTTGGTACATAAATAAATAAATAAATAAAACTTGAGAAACTGCAGGCAAAAAGGAGAAATACGCTGAAATGAAAACAACACGTGGCACTTCTATAAATAGTTACTATTTTATAAATTAACTGAATTTCAAAACCGAAAGAAATGAACCTCTGCTTAACAGGCAGTAAAAAATACAAGACCTTCAATGCCAACATCGTAGGAAGATCACACATACCACTTGAGATGGTACACATCCTTTGGATTAGTTTGACAAGATCCCCAGTAGAGTGCAAACCGTCCATAGCCCGGACTTTAACAATTTGCTTCTGAACTGATTGCCAGTTGCTTTCCTCCCCATATTCACGCAGGATACGCCCAAGTTCAAGCTCCGGCCAAGAATTCAAAATGTCCTCTGCTCTTAAAGTTGCCTGTCTAATTTCATGTGTAGGTAAGAGTGATACAACTTGAAGACAAAACCAAAGTTGATCTGAACTTTTTGGACATAGCAACTGTTTAGTGGCTTCAAACATGAATTGACACAACCATTCTTTGTTGTAAAAACAATCTTAAAAATGAACTAAGGACATTAGAAGTGTAGCATAAAGTTCTAAATTGATTAATTCGACACAAATGATATACAGTCTGTTCAACATCTTCTCTTTGACTGTAGTGGCGTAACAGCTTTGGCATATACTATCACAAGTTCTAAATGTAGAGGTAGGGAGTAAACTCGAAAATATAGGAAAGTTCTAGCTTAGCAATAAAAAGCATGGGGTTCTTAACATGGTAACTTCTGCAGCGCTTTGGTGTATCTGGAAACTTAGAAATGATTTATGCTTCCAGAGAACTGGATGGAAGTGGAAAGGTATGGATTTGGATTTGCTCTTCTTGAAGGTAGTGGCTAATTGGCTACGGAACAAATTGACCTGGCAGATAAAAAAAGAGTCGCTGTTGAAGAAGATAAAGGATATCAGGAAGTTGGCAGATTCAGTGTTGTGGCTTCAGAACTGATACATCAAGGGACTGTTCCTGGAGTCAAGTGATGGTGCAGACATTTCGCAGCTACAAGATGGAGAAGACCCTCATGATGAGAGCTCCGATGTCAGCTGTTTCAGAGGGCATCAATATCTCAGGTCTCTATAGTTTCTGTTGCTGCTTAAGCAAGTGTTGCGTTGGTGTTGAGTTTTGAGATGGATTTGTGCTTGACTTTCAGATTGGTATGCCAACCCTACTGGTTTAAACCGTCTTTTGACTTCAATTAACCTAAATTCTAAAAAAACACCTCAATATTGCAAGAAGAAATACTCTTTGAAGACACGTTATCATAGGAGTAGAATGAAGATTAGATCAGAAAAGACAAGCAAAGTAACACTGACCTTAGGGTCCATGCGCATATCAAGAGGGCCATCCTGGAGTACACTGAATCCCCTGTTTGATCTATTCACCTGATGGAAGTAATAACAAGATGAAATGTGAATCAGCAAATGGGAAATGGAGAGCCTTGTAATCACTTTTCGTATCTTTAACTTGACGACTGGCCTGCATGGATGACATGCCAAGGTCAATGAGGATACCGTCAACTCCAGAAGAGCCAACCGCTAGACTCTCATCCACGCTACCAAGAACTTGCTTAATGTACTTGAAGTTCTTGACATGAGTGTAGGCACACAGCGTCCCACGCAAGGCATTGTCTTCCCCTGCATTTGCTTCCCTTTCCCTACCTGCAAGGAAGACCTCAATCTGCCCGCGGCCAATCTCCAGGGCGGAGGGGTCGACGTCCATGCCAATGTACAGCTCCAATTCCGGGTGCGCCTCCATCATCTATATACAGGACAAAAGCCCGAGAGGCATTCCGTCAAACAGCAAGCGGGCAAGAGTATCGAACACGTCGTGGGAAATAGCATCAGAGGCCACACTTCGAAAGAACAAAAGCAATGGAGCACGAGAACGAGCGAGTGGATACGCACGGCGAGGGAGTGTCCTGCGGCACCGAGGGTGCAGTCGACGAAGGAGCGGAGCGGGCGGGGCCGGCGGAAGGCGGCGAGGACCTCGCCAAGCAAGACGGGGACGTGGTGCTCGTGGGCGCGCCGACCGTACAGGTCGGCGTCGAAGGCAGCCGCGGAACGGGTGCGCCGCTTGAGGTGCTCCTCCAGCGCCCGCCTCTGCTGCCGCTCGCCGCCCTTGCCCGCCTTCGCCTTGGACTTGGGCTTGGTTTTCCCCGTGGCCTTGCACGAGACCGCGTCATGCTTTCCGCGGCGGTGCGGGGTCGCGACGGCAACACCGGCGGCGAGAGGGCGCGCGTGAAGGTGCAAGGATAAGAGGCGCCGGGCCGCTGCCATTGCCGCCGTGGCCGAAGCGGGCGCGGCGCGAGGCGTGGATAAAACACCCAGCGAGCGGGAGCCCAGTAGGGTCGCCCTGCGCCGTCCGATGCAGAACGGATGGTCTGGATAGGCAAAAGTGGTCACTGGTCACTCGCACTCAATCGCCAGTTTCAGCTATAGGCAAAAAAAATGTATAGATTTGTTCCAAAGGGGGGGGGGGGAGAGAGAAATCACAACTACTACCTCTTTGATATCACAAATTCACTCTTTTTTCTATAAATTTAATGAAACTTGAAATAGTAGGTTACCAGTAAGGTGGACTACAGAGGATAGATGTCACATTCTAGTCCATCTCTCTTTTCTATTGGCCGTCTTTTTCACTTCCCGAGAAAAAATTTAGATTAATTTTATATAAAAAATTATTAATAATTATGATACATAATTGATATCATTAGATAGATCTTTTGATCTAGTTTTTTAATAAATTTATTCGGAGACACAAATGTTACACATATTTTATATAAATCTAGTTAAAGTTGTGATATGAAAACCTAAAACGACAGTTAATTTGGGACGGAGGGAGTAACTCAAAAGCACGTGTGGGCACTGGTGTGTAATTCTAGAGCACAATGTCAACATGTAGCATAGCCAAACACACAGACATACTCTCTCCGTCCTAATTTAATTGTCATTTTTTTGTTTCGTGTCACGTTTAACTTGATTTTATATAAAATACGTACAACATTTATATCTTTAAATAATTTTGTTAAAAAACTAGACTTAAAGATCTTTCCGATGATACTACCTCCGTCCCCAAAAGAACATAATTATGGGAACCGTGTCAGTCAAATAATCTTATGTTTGACCAACTTTATTTTAAATAGTATTAACATTTATGTCTCCAAATAATTTTATTATGAAAATATATTGTATAACTAATCTAATGATACTAATTTTATATCACAGATGTGAGTACTTTTTTATATAAAATTAGTCAAAGTTTAAACTGATTGACTTTTCGAAAAAAAGAGAATTGCATTCTTTTAGGGACGGAGGTAGTACTAATTATGTAGCATAAGTATTAATATATTTTAATATATATTTAATCCAAATTATTTCTCGGGAAGAGAAAACAATAGTTATTTTGGGACGGATGAAGTAGTCAAAGAATGTAGTTTTCTCCTTTTTTTATCCTTAAGAGCATGTGCTCTTAACTAATGGGCGTCTTGTTTGCTTGGTTTATCAGCCATCAAAACAGTGTTTTTCTCTCACAACAAAACAGTAAAATATAACTTCAACCGTCTTATCAATCACCGAAAATATAACTTCAGCCGTCTTATCAATCACCGAAACGATTAGGCAAACAGGGCAGGATTCGATCTCAATACGAATCCAACGGTCCATATATTAAAATAACATGACCTCTTAGGCATATTTAACTTTACCCGTAGTCAATAAGATATGTTGGGGAAGGGGGGAGGGTCTTCCCTTCCTTAAGCCTTATTTGGATGGACATATATGTCTCTCAAACCATATGTAAGGATTATATTTGAACTAACTTTCACTTCAATCCCATATGTTTAAGGTAGATACATACACATCCAAACAAGCCCTTATCAAGAATCTCATTCCCTAATAAAAACAGGATCAGGATCAACATCCCCTAATAAAAACAGGATCAGGATCAACCCAACCCTTTCAACTTCATGCTCCATCCTCCAAACAACCGAACCGAACTCCATTCGCGAGATGCCACAAAAATCGTTTCGTCAAAGAAAAAAAAAACACAAAAATCTGAGAACACAAGACTGCACATATCACGCCTTATACTTTAACAAAGATGGGGCCACCTGCACTAGAAAGAAAAAAATCTATTGTGCAGTACTGCTACAAGACATGGAGGATTTACTTTGCTTTATACTTTAACAACGACGAGTCCTACAAAATGGGGGGGCAGAAATAAACAAATACTTGTCCAATAACGCCCAGCCCTTTTTACCCTTTTTTAACCTATACCCTCTCCTGAACTGAGACAAGAAGAGACTGGAGAGGGGGAACAACAGCTACACCAAATTTTCTGCCATACATGACTGACACTGTCCAGAGACACCTATTATACACCATCATCAGCAAGCAGCAACGAGAAAATCAGTTCAGCTAGTACAGGTCAAATCAAAGAATTCACCACACCCAAGGGTTGCAACGCGCCCAGTCGACGACATCAGTGCGGTAAGCAGGGTGTAGCTGGTTAGCACTGGAGGGGGTGCAAACAAACAGTTACAGCCTACGGTGCACCCTTCCGCTTCAGCTCTTTGGAGGAAGGTGGGCCGGCTCCTGAGCCTATAGGTTGTTAACCATAGGCAAAGGATGACCGAGACCTTCGTCATAAGAAATCCATGTGAAGCGGCTGTTCTTTACCTACCAATCCTATAATTCAACCATCCCAAGCCTTCTCCTTGGTGTGGGAGTGAGGAGTGCAACCCTGCATTACTTCCTATCCTCTTTCCACAAAGTATACCTGTACAGAGGCAACTATTCATTAGCAGCGACTTCCGCCGCTCTTTGCCTCATCATTTCATTTACAGCGGCCCTCCTCCTCGAATCAGACTGCTGTTGCAACCTTCTAAGATGCTCCTTCAGATCCCTGTGCATAGTTCACCCACAGGTAATCAGGTTGTTTGCAGATGGCAATGCTATACGAGTAAACACAGAAAGGATATGTATATGCACAAAAGAGGAGGACGTCAACAAACCTGCAACGCGGCACATTGCAATCTGAATCTTTGCAAGCTCGGGCATGGAGTTGAAGCATGTACCACATTTTCTTGCAAAGGACACACCCTCCTGAAGCACGCGTTTTGCACTGCATCCCATGACGGAATAGTCCCTTGACTTTCCGGCAGTTAGGATACTGGCAACTACCAGAGCGGCATGTCGACGCATGTACCAGAAGATCAAGCATCTTTCTTAGCTGCAGCATCATGGAAAAAAAATAGATTTAGGCACTACTGTTTACTGGAATGGTTCTAGAAAGTGGAATTGGCTACACATATAACCAAACTTAAAATCACATCTTTCAGCAATGGTGGAACAAGAGCATAATATTAGTGGGTAACAACTAAAAGAAGGCTTACCTGCTGAACACGCATTTGCCGAGCTTCTGCGTTTTGAGCATCACGGTCAGCAGCTGATGGATGGTTTGTTAATTTGTGAGGATGAGTAACCGCTCCTTTTTGGAAACAAGCATTGCACACATCAAAATCTGGACAAATCTCACACCGCCAGCCTTGACCAGTTTCAATATCATGACAGCAGACATTGCACGTAGTGACAAATGCTGGTGCAGTTGGATTGTGTAGGTGGTACAACACCATCATTGATGAATGCTTTGCACGGCGAAGTGTGTCATACTGATAATGATTTCCTTGGCAAAGACTAAGGAATGCCTGCCTGGTGTCAAAAAACTCACTTTCTAAGATGTCATCTCTATCTTTGGTATCTTTGGGCAGCCCGGGGATATCAACCTAAAACAGAGAGAATCAAGTTATATCTTGAGAATCTATTTGCTCTAGTTCGATACTGAGAACGAAAAGGGTATAGTACCGGATGGAGCATATGTGTGTCTCTACTATTACTCGGGTGCCTCTCCCTGTCTTCGAGTTGTTGTTCTGCATCATAACACCTGGATCAACAAGATATTCAATTTCACCAAAAGAACTCAAACAAGAATTATATAGTTTATCAGTCTTGAAAAACTGTATACAAGACTAGCAATTAGTTAAAGAAAATTAAATGGTGAGGACAGGTTGACATGGTGAATACAGTTAGGGATAGACGAAAAGCTACCAGCTCAACAGCTCCCTCAACTCAGCTTGTTAGTGGCTCAGTTCGTTTACATTTTTCAATGAGCTGAGCCAGCATTCCAGCTCGTGTGGTTAACGAGCCAGCTTGCGAGCTGGCTATTGAGCCTAACGAGCCAAAGTTGTTGGCCTTTAACTTAAATCAGTTCTGTATAACTTGATGTCTTGCACTCTGCAATTGGTCGATAGTTGGACCTGGACCTTGGAGATACGTACTTACTATGATGCTATCACTTTGTTTTAAATGGATATAAGGATAATCATTAATGGATGCATCATGTATGGTATAGAGCATGAACCATGAATGTACGGTGTAGTGCTTTAGTGCATTGTTGTATTTATAAGCACCAATAGTAAATTTACAAGCAAATAAAAAATTATGAGCAAGACAGAAGTGTCCTGATGAAAATAAAATGTTCCATGGAATCATGATTAAATTATTGGAGCCAAATCACATATGTAGTGATCATATGTGCCAAAAGAAGATAATTATAAAGTGGTGGAAATTATATAGCAGGATGGATAAATCATAAATCAAACATGTGCAGTGCAGCATGGTCCAATTATGTCAAAGAAATCAACTTACTTGTCACAGATGTAAAAGCTTCTGCATTGATGACAAACCCAACGTCTTCCAGACACCATAAGGATACAACAGTGACTACATGAATACTGTAAATGGACCATAATGAAATCTTCCTTCATAGGATATATGGTTTCGCCAAGCTGCATACACAAAATGGAGCATGGTAAGTGTGTCACCCAATTAATACAAAATTCAAGTAAGTGAAAAAGAGACTTAGGGTGGCGAGAGAGAAACAGGGGTATACTTTAGAGTATTTATGAGAGCAGGAAGTACACAGAAATCAAAGAAGCTTACCTTTTGCATCAACATAGCATCCTTGGAAGCATTCCCGCTGAGATCGGTGTGTCCAGCAGCTTTAAGAGCTCTTTTTGTAATAATCTTCTTTGTCTTACTCTTTTTCTGAAGTTTGCGGTCATCTTCTTCTTGTCGGAGTTGATTGATCATATCTTCAGCAGCTCCTGGCCAATAATCTCCATCAAAGTACGGCAAGCGAGAAGCAGTCACCTTAGCCTTGCATTCCCCCATAGTAATGAAGAAATGGTCATATAGATTTGTCAGCTCAACAACAATTTCCTCCTTAGAAGCTTTCCGAAGCATAGCTAAGTACCTGGGTGTAAAAGACATTAGAACTGGTGGAGGATCTAAAAGCAACAAGACAGTTGGGGCATCTAAGGCTTACCACTCACGCAGTTTGTCAGATTTCGGAGTCTTTTGAATCTCAGGATGGCAATATAAGATGTAATCTTCACCCTTCAAAGGTGGGCAAGCCCATATGTAACAACTTGTGAACCCTCGCAGCTTACAGTATTCAAGATATCCTATCTGTACACAGTGGGGACAGATTAGACCAAGAACAAATGCTAGCTAAAAAGGAAAAAAAAACAGTTTCCTATCATATGGTTTCCTACACAGTTTTGACCAAAACCTGGTAAGGCAATAAATTCATATTAGTCGCAAAAAGTCACCATGGATGGTAGATTACCAGAATTTCATGATACACAAATGTACGCAAGGCCTCTCCAGATACTGTTCTAATCTCAGGTCTGAAGTACTTAACAGAATCCAAGTATGACAAATACACACGACGCTGGTTCGGGAAAGAGCATTCAGCACCAAATTCTTGAACATACATTCCAAATAGACATACTTCCACACCTTCTATTTTCTGGAACAAGAGAACAGCCTGTCCAACATTTCATAAACATACAGTTGCAGAAATTAGTGTGTGTCACTACAGTTCCTGCTTCAAATGACAAGAATGAATTCTTACCTTGGACTTGTAAGGAAACTCTGTAGGGTAGTTGTCCTCTTGGAAAATTTCCAAAAAGCGTGGTTTAACCTCCAGCTTCTTATCCACTGATGAAACAACTCTGACCACAAGTCCTTCCGCTCCAGGAATCTAACAAGGCATAATTAGAAGTGAACTTGATGGAGTGAAACGACATCATACCAGGAGTCAAACTTGATGGCAAAAGGAATAAGTGCGCCATAATGCTTCATACATGGAAAAAAGAATTATCTGACAGTATGTATACAAGGAAAACTAGCACAAAAGTAAATAAATAATTTGATACCAAGGTAACTTTGCCTGCTATTACTATCTTTGTAAATAAATGAGAAAAAATGTACTGAAAAAATATAAAACTAATTCTTTCTGGATTCATAAAACTTTTATCTTAATGAGAAAAGCCCATTGTGCTTGAGCCTCCAAACTATACTAAAAAAACTGCCTTGCCATATTATGTTTTGTCAAGAACTCAAAAATCAGGTAAATAAACAAAGACCATTGTGCTTGAGTATCCAAACTGCAACAAACAAACTGTTTGTCGATTTGGTGTCCATCTTGTAGTTCTTCATATTACAAATCTAGGACAACTCGCAGAATAAACACCAACTTCTCGCGAGTTATACCGGTAAGAGCAGTGTGCTCAGGGGGGTTCTCCCCTTGCCGGTCCGCATTCGAATCCTGGTACATCCTCTTAAGGTAAATCCGAGTTTTTTTAGAAGAATAACCATAAATAGATGGGTCATGTGTTCAGAATTTCAGATTGATTTATTTGGCACCGTTTGCTCAAACAAGATCTAGTATCACTAACCTCATCAATATTTTTGCCAGCAGCAGCTGCACGGTCCTGTTTCTCCTGCTTAAGTTGTTTAAATAGCCGATCTTCTATATGATCGCTAAGAACAGTTCTCGGCAAATCTTTTGCCCCAAGAACAGCACTCTGTGGTAAAGGTTTGCGCAGCCCGCGTTTGACCTCCTCAACGTAGCAATTGGGGCAAGTATATTCAGCTTGTCCTCCATCGTTCCTTCTTCCATTAAATAGAGCACAAATTTGATGTTGCCAGCATTCACATTTGTCACACTGAACCCACTGCAGAATGCATGATTTGAAAATGTTTAGCACAAAAGAAAATATCAGAAACTTTTGGATTTTATGACACCACCGTATCAATGGATCTGCAGAACTTACCCATTCTTCCGTTTCCTCATCATTTCTTTTTTTTTCTAACTTTGCCTTCGGAAATGTTTGACCTTCAACCTCAATAGTCTCACCACGAGACTCATTGTAACAAGGGATACAGAAATAATGGCGTGTATCACCAGTACCCACAGTGTAGTATGGTGCGTTTCGCTTTATCCGAGCTCCACAAGGAGAACAATATATTGGTGGAGGTTCAAAAGTAAGTTTCTCTACTTTACAGAGCTGGCAAGAGTTCTCATTCTCAGAATGACCAATAGCTTGATTCTTTTCAGCTTTAGCCTTACTCTGTCAAATGATGGAACATGTAAAAGTTAGCTCCTCTCAAAAAGACATTGTATAGTTAAGGCACGAGTTCCACCAGAAGCATTATAAAACAGAAGTACGAACAGCAGTTTTAGCTAAGAAAAAAATGTTGTATTTGCAAAACAGTACATGATAAAGACCATTGCTAATTTCTGACAAAGAGAGGGTTAAATACTTTATTTGTTAAGATACAGTAACACGAGTTACAATGTCTTAGAAGCTAAGAATAAATTCCCGCAAGTCCCATCCATCTCAGAAAACAAGGAGTGGACTAAAATCTCATTTAGTCCCTGGCAGGAAAAGAGTTCTCTGTAAAGTTACTAAATAGAGCTTGCCAGCTTGGCAATACTATATTGTAACCACATTCTTTAATTACATTATATTATAGTCCAGCTAATAAAGTAGTGAAGGCACAGGGGTGGGGGGGGGGGGGGGGGGGGGGATTTGCTACTTCATTGGTAAAAGTCTTTCATAACCAAGGATCATGTTGGGTTCCACCTCTAGCCTACCCAACCCCAATTGCTAACAGGCCAGCATGAACCACATTTTTCTAATGGCAATGCTCAGTTGTCTATAGCCTATAGCCTACACTACATCATTGGTTCAGCAATTTTGTCCAAGGAAATGAAATGCAACTATGCAAGTAGGTACTTTCAGTAAAGAAAATCATACCTGACCAACCCACAGCCTTAGACTGTCAATATGTTCCCTTATTTGTTCTGGAGTGAATAATTCAGTCATAGAAACACCCTTTATTTTTGGTTTTCCTGATTTAGACACAGTGGCATCAGTTGGATCATTTGTTTCATTCTTAACCTCAAGGGCGGTTTCACTTGTCTCTTTGTCAACCAACAAGATTTCTTGCTTGATATGAGAGTTCATCTCACTGGGAACACCAGGAATCACACTATGCCTTGATGTAGTCACATTTCCATCAATACCACAACTAATTTTTATGGGCTTTTGAGGAGCTCGTATGTCAGCCTTTGCATCTACCTCTCGTTTCAGATATGCTGTCCTGTTATTGTGCTCAAACTGCTCAGGCTGTGTTTCCTGAAATGCAAAGCCTGGGTTTACATGATGATTGGAGACTACAGAGATATCATTCTCTGGGCCGCCGGGTGATGGAGGATGCATCTTTAAACGTTTTGGAACAGATGGTTGATCATTGAATGCTTCAGCTGACACTGGGTCAACGTCCATTCTATCACCTTCTATCCCGTTCATAATTCTCTGAGGCACATTTTGTTGAGCAAGTTTTCTAGACTCAAGAGCTTTTTGCTTAGATGCCTGTTCAGTTGATTGGCGCAAAAACTTCCTTACAACGCTGCACACAGGACATTGCTCATCGACACAAGTTTTATAATGGTGAGACATCGTTTTTGACTTACTGCAGCTCCTGTATGAACAATCTTTCCTTTGACAGTTCTGAAAATGCTTCAAAAGCTCCTGCACCTGAAACAACCATGGAACTTACAACTTCCAACAGGATATGTGCATGTTTTTGCATGAAACAGTAACAGCAACCACTTTATCTGACGGAGGTAATGGATATTTCCAGTGACCTGTTCAGCTGCGGTCTTCGGCACTGCAGGATCAATAGAAGTTGCAGTGCAATTAGAAAGACGCCAATCTGATGAAAATGGTTGTTGTGCTCCATCTTGTATCATTGTTCTTTGACAAAAATCTTCCTGTATTTGCTTTTCGAGTGTTGAATTAGTAGTGACAGGAGCCTTTTCCATTGTTTGTGGCTGCCATTGAGGACGCAGCATTTGCTCTGTCTGCGATCCTTTCAGCACATAGCTTACAGAATTGGAACCGTCATCAAGCTGCGGATTAGAGGGCAACAAATGCTGAGAACCATGTGAGGCAGAAGGATGAAAATTTTGAGAGCTAGATAGATGACCAAGCATCTGCCCTCCTTTAACATTGTCAAGAACATTTCTTTGCTGGTATTGACCCTGGAAGCTTGGAAGGTCAGCAGGATCACTAGCTTGTGAAGATACCAGCTCAGTGTGTGGCAGAGTCCCCTGTTCAGGCAGTTGCATTGAATGGGTGGAAACCATTTGAGACTGTTTAAAGGAATTGTTCCTTAGCATAGACTGCTGATGCTGTGGATTTGGCTGCTGTTGATTTATATGATACTGATTTTGAACAAACTGGGAATTAGGTTGCACCTGATGTTGCGGCATTGGGTGCTGGCGTAGTAGTTGATCATGAGTCAACTGTGGTGACTGAAAATTCACCTTTTCTGTTTGATCCAAAACCTCAGTTTTTATCTGGGGCTGTTGCTGAATGGACTGAATGTTTAACTGATTGGAGACCAACATCTGATTCATTCTTGATCTAGACTGCAAATTTGCAACATTCATGGTCTGACTATTTGCAGTGGTTAAAGGGGTAGAGCCAGTATCATAAAAGCTGCCGGAACTAGCCATATCAACTGATGCTGCACACGAAAATAAATTGAATTTATTTCATTACAATGCCGCAAAAAAAAATCAATTTTATGAAAAAAAACTAAATGCATGAAAAACCAGTCAACTCAACACAGTAACATGCCAAGCTGTACTGCCTCCCCAAGCAAAGATCATATAGGTGTATGCTTAAGAGAACTTTAGACCCCTCAATTATGTATTGCAGAAAGAAGAGGGATGTCATGTTGCCACTATTTATTTAGAATCACTATTCATTAATAACATTTCATCTATCATCATTGAAGTACCAACAGCAAAACCATACATGCCTACAAGGCTCCATCTGAAGATATCCAGACTGCTGCTAAGATACTAGATTGGTAAAAAGCATCACCACCCTCCTCCCTCAGGATAGGTAACACATTACTTATACGGCTGGCAATTGCAGCAGCAAGGAACTATAAGAAGCTTAAGGTTTTATTTTTCTGTGTTTGCTACCTGTCAAATAATAATCAAACTAGTTAGTTTGGGCAACAATAGATTTTTTTATATATACATGATATGCATAGTATAGAGGTTCAAGCTTCGGATATAGAAATAACTGAGACTTTCTGATTGGTGTCCTTTACAAGCATAACCTCATGCTATGGCTTATAGGGCAAAGCACCCATAATATGGCAGTGAAAAAGAGGACACCACGCCAAAAGACAGCAAGCTTACTCGGTATTCTCTGCTGAGGGTGCTGATTGAATTGCTGCTGCATAGGTTTGGGAGAATTGCCATAAGGGGATATGTTCATATATGCTTCCGGTGCTGTAGTCCTATTTGTTAGCTGCATATTTGACCCATGCACTCCAATTCCACCATTCATGTGTCCATCTGATAAACCATATGCAGATGAGTTGTCCAGCATGCTTGAATGCATTCCAGAATTATTGTGGCCCCCAATATGCTGACTTTGATTGCTATTTTGGTTGCTTGGAAATTGCTTCTGGTGTTGCATATGTGGCGCCACAGCTGACTCACCATTGAAATATCCAGTTCCATTTGAATAGTCAGGATTTGAAGGTACATTCTGTTGATTACTGAATCCTGGAGTTGGGATCATATGAGGTAGTTGTCGCTGAACACCAACTGAACCCATTGTAGATTGAACGTTATTTGTGGTAGAATTTTGTGGAATGTTGGTATTTAAATGCTGGTACCCGTTAGACATCGGACCTGCGTGGAGGAATTAAGAGTGAACAGGGGCATATAAAGAGACTGGCAAAATAAACTACGAATTTCTGGTGGGCCAGTTAGGCACTGCATAAGTTTCAGCTTATTGACTTCTTTGTTAAACGATCAAACCAATTTCAAAACAACAGACGCCAAAAGGCATGCTTCCTGTTTACGGTTACCAACAGCAATTTTAGTATAAAGGAAGATAAGTGAGAGTGAGACCCTTCAAGAGGTACTCCTTTTTCAGCATGCAAGCACTAGATCATGGCTAGACTGCTAGAGAACTTCAGGTAACAGAAAACAGGCCAAAGGACTAGTAAAAATTATATGCACCTTGCATCGAGGTACCCATGTTAGCATTCTGAGGAACCATGCCTGCACCAGACGATGAAAGAGCATTGTTGTCCGTGACATAAGGAATCCTAGAACTTGCACTGGTACCTTGCGTCATACCAGGGGTAGGAATCATAGTACCATAGCCAGAGGATGATGCTATTTGCCTTGTCATTTGTGGGTTTTGTTGATTGTGTTGGTTCTGAGCGCTCAAGGTCTTAATAGCGAACTGCAATTGCGGCTCAACTGGTCCCTTCATCATATTGTAGTATTCATTCTGCTCAAACAATACAGAAACAAAAAAAAAAGGCGATGAAACAGCAATATTTTATTTTTGCTGCCCAGAAATATACTTGATCTCTAGTATACCAACAAAGCTTTGCAAAAGATGAAAGGAATGGGATAGCAATACCTTGTTTGGGAATTTTCTGTACAAGATCTCCTCAAGCCGCTTTGCCAGTTCCGGCAACCGCTTCCGCCACTCAGCTGATGATTGTTTCCTTCCTATACATTCGTATCTGCAAGAATAGTAAAAAAAATGTCATACGCCTTCTATCTGGTTGAAGAAAAATCCGTCACAAACCTAAATTTTGGGCGATTACAGGAAGGGAAATCAATAAGCCTCAAAAAGTTTAAGTAAAGCCAACAACATAAGTAATGCATCCATTGTCGCATTCGTAATTATGGCAAGTAACTAAATTTATAAGCACAAATTTTGATAAGGTAATACTTTTGTCGGGGCATGTAGACAATTTGGATCTGGCACTTGGTATCCCGATATATGCGGCCGTTCAGCCAGCTAGCCCGAAGCTCACTAACTCAGCGCAATCAATACCTGACTACAACTGGAGTATTTAGTTAATAAGTCAACAGTAGTAAACACATACATCTTTTCGCGCATATTGGTCCGAAGCATGACAAACTGCTGGTCCATTCCCGAGAGCGCCGCCATCTCCTGCATTGGCTGGTGCTGCGGGATCCCGTCAGCGCCCCCAACGCCGACACCGACACCGACACTGGTGCCAGGAACCTGATTCATCTGCGCTGTCTGCCCGGACATCTGCCCCGACAGGTGGGCAGCCTGCCCCACATTCATCTTGGCGGCAGGCGGAGGCTCAGGTCATCCCGCGCGCGGTAGCTGGACACAGGTCACACCATATGAGCAAGAGAGTGAAGCCACACGTGGGAGAAGGAAGCGAGGGTAAAACAACAACAACAACAACAACAAACAAACGTGAAAGGAGCAAGCTTTGTTGCTGCACACACCGCGGAGGCAGGGAACGGTCTATCCTGCGCGGAATCCGAGGCGGGGCGTTTCCCGATTGAGCTGGAGCAGCAGTGTGGCAGCAGCCCAGCGAGTGGAAGCGGCGCACACGCCCACGCCCGCGCGGGGGGGACAGCGCAGCTCACGGCGATCGGCGCCCGAGGTGCGGGGGAGCCGGGGCGTGGAGCCCGGCCCGCGAATTGCAGACCCCCCTAGGGTCGGCCCGCCCGAAACCCCCTAGAATCCGGCGTGGCCGCGCGAGGATGGTGTGGGTGCGGCGCGGCGACGAGGATACCTGAGATTCCGTACGGCGGCGAGCGGCGGTGGGGCGGGGTCGAGGATGCGGAGCTGGCGGCGGGGAGTTCGTGGGGGGATTGGGAATGGGGGAATTTGTCGGGGGGGGCGAGCGAGCAGCGGGGAAGGAGAAGGGGGGGAGGGGAACGGGGACGAGGAGGAGGCGTCGACCAATCGCGGATCTGCGCGGGTTCGGGTCGCTGCGTGTGGGCCCAGGGGAGTGGCGGCTCTAGGCTCTGCTGCTGCGCCGTGGGTAAATGATTGGGTGCAAAAATAGCAAGCAAGCAAGCGCAGGCAGCAGCCGGACTCCGGACCCAGGTTCGTTCCATTTACACACGTGCGCGCGCGCGCGCGCTCGTCGTCCAGCTCCGGCCTTTGCTCTTTGAGCGCTCGTGTGTGTGCCCCTTTTTTCCAGATCGTCACCAGATTCAGACACGTCAGTCGAGTCAGTTATAGCACGGGCAGCGAAATTGCAGCGATGGTCCTTGGTGGACAAATGACATCTTTTTGTGGGAAAGAGATGGTCACTGCTGCAACTTCAGGATTGTGGTGGCCATAACCAACTCCGGGCAGGGCACACGATTGTATGTGTAAGCTAGTACTATTTCAAGCCGTATGTGGGTAGGATAGCACTTCAGACTCCACGTGCTTCTATTTTCACTTTGTTTACTGATGATGATGGTGTTTGAGTTACCAAATTTTATGTCTTTGGTACGATTAGGTTAGCTAAGTGTGTTTTTCGTATGTACGGTGTACTCCCTTTGCTTTAAATTATAAGATATTTTAATCATGCATAGCAAAACTTTGAGAAGAGTCAAAATATCTTATAATTTAGAATATACGACTTATCGTTATCTTAAGTTGTAGCTCTTGACCTCGTGGCGTCTCTTGTCATTGTGTTCGTGGTAGCACTCAACATCATCAACGCCCTTCAACAATCACCTAGACACATAGGCCCTGATTGGGACCGCTTATACGAGAAACAATTATAATCTAAACAAGATTTTGTTATAAATTACGGTCTAAAAAACTCCGGTAGAAAAATCATGGGTGTTTTGGCTATCCTGGTTATATAAGAATCGGGAGTGTGAAAGGGCATATATGGCATTGCTCTTTTGAGTGCCACAGACTTCCTCGTTCATCTCTCTTCCTCATTCATCACTCAGAGTCGGAGGGAAAGGGGTCGTAGGAGACGGAAGGGCGCCACAGAGGAAAGGCTCGTCTGGGACGTCGCTAGTAGGAGGGAAGGTCGGAGGGGCCCCATGGAGGCACGCTTGGCTGCATGCCACGGGGTTGGAGGAAAGGCCCTGAGATGCGTTGTGGCGGGGTCAGAGGGGCGTTGTGCGGAGGAAAGGCCGTGCCCTACTCGGAGTCAGAGGGGCACCGGCGGGAAAATCTTTCACGGTGGGGAAAACATGCTCCTTCCCTCGTGGTGCAGACAACACTGCTCCCAGTTCATTTGTGAATCCTTTTACCGTAGCGGTCAAAACAATCGAGAAAGAATCATATGCATTTAGGTGGGATTTTCAATTATTTCCATCTCGATTCCAATTATAAGCCGAGAAAGATACACCTAAAGCCGACCACCACCATTCGATGATGCTACTGAAGACGTTGCTATCATCGACAACAATAGCACCAACACCTATTTAGATAAGCTAAGTCGCTTTCACACTGTTTCTTTTATGTCGTGTATAGAAATTTGGGGGCTACTACACATAATAGGTGCACTATGGTGCATGTCTCCTTATTTCTTCCATTTAGGCTCATGCACGACATGCTCTGATTGGGGAACTCTGTCTATGAAAATGACTCATGCCACTAAACCAACACGACAACAGATCACACCATTGATAGCAAACACCCCGCGCATGGGGGCTATGTTCTAGTCAGTGAATTACGCTACACAACGACCAGTCGACCACTCAAAATAGGAAAACAACATTCAAGCTCACTCTCCAACTGATTCTTAGAACCACTCAGAGGCTTGAGGGCTTAAACTAAATGGAGATCCCTCCTCATGATTCCTAGGTCCTTCGATACCACCTATATCAGACACTCAATAGAGTGAACCTCAATGTTTCGCACTTCTAGCTCATGTAAAAAGGCAGGGTTCATACAATTGGGACCACTCAAGCGAACCCAGTCGATACCTTAAGCGAAGGGGTACTCGTAGTAGCTACCAACCAGTCCTAGTAGCGGAGCGTGTCTGGGACTCAAGGGGGCAAATTAGTGGTAATCAAGCTACACAATCGAAGTATAATGCAAATCTATCTTTTCCTTTTCAGTTGGTGGAATCAAGCAGGCCCTAAATTGATTGCACTAAATAATAGATAAAACAATCATTTCCATGTAAAATGGGAAGATTTGCATACTCTACAAACCACTTGGTATTCGACAAGCATCATTCATTTAGCAGAGCAAGGCGGCCATCAACCACATGTAACACTACAAGGTTGTAGGAGGCCTGCAGCCTGCTACTACATGCAGTGTAGCATTGTGATGAGAAAAGGTACTATTAGTATAATATTCGTTGATACTGTTCATAAGCTCCAAAATTGTTTCCCAAATCACCGGAAATGTTAGCAACATATGTGCTAGACCAAAGATCCATAAATAATAAAGAATCGGCATTATAGGAGAGAGCAAGTATTTGAACGCTGAGTGAAACATGTATGCAAATGCAGACATGGAGTACTACTCAAAATTTCACAAAGCAGCCTATTCATATAGGTTTAGTGTTGATGCTCCTTAAAGTTTTGTCAAGTAAGGGTCCAGGACTAGTTTGGCCCTCACGTGGCTCCACCAGTGGGGCTATTCCTTAACCTACATCACACATGCACTTGGAAACTATGGTACCCGGACAAGCTCCTACTCGTATCTATGCGCGTGCTCTCATGGGAACACGGAACACTATTCAAACCAGAGTGTTCCCCCAACTAGGATTACAGAGCTGGGTACTTAACGACAAGTACTCAGATGCCACTTGTCCATCCCATTATTAGCTTGACGAGCATAAACATCACTTCTTGATGACGAGCATAAATTTGTTCATCCCGTTATTAACTACTTGATGGCGACTAGCGGACGGGGAGGGCCAAGGTTGGGAGGCCTCTAGGGGAAGCTATAGGGAGGAGGGTAGGGTGAGCACTGGACAACGTGTAGAGTTAAGAGAAAGGTGCAAGCAAGGTGGGTGCATGGTGGGATGGTGGTCAACATTAGGGAAGGGCTATGAATTGAGTTGTAGAGGGGGCTGTCGGGCTAGGTTCAAAGACCTACTCCTAAATTTTTTTTGCCCACGATCATGTCTATAGCATTGATAGCCCTACCCGCTCAATGAGTTCAGCTAGGTGCCTTAAAATAGGTTTTTTTGTGTCCATAGTTCAATAGGGTCTTAAGAACTCTATTCAACAAGTACATGAGGATCCTTAATGTGTGTATACACAAAAACAAATGTACATCAGGATAACTTAACATATTCCTAATCATTTCCTTGAGAGTAAGCTTTTGTCTTTCAGCCACTCTGGTTTGATGAGGCATTTTAGACACAGTAAATGCACAAATGCCATGACTTTGAAGAAACTTTACTAATGGATATGAACATTGACAACTTTCATTATGCTTTCCAAACTATTCACCCCTCTATGAGATTTCACCACCTTTACTTTCCTACCAAGTTGCCTTTCCACCCATTATAGGGTCGAGATGGCGGAATAGAGGGGGGGTGAATAGTCTTTTCTAAAACTTAAGCGCAACGGCTAACCGAAACAAATGCGGAATAAAAACTATCGGTCTAGCCAAGACTACATCCCTCTATCTATAACTTTAGCACCTAGAAAAGTATGTCTATTATGCTAACTAAGGTGCCAAGGTAGGAAGCTCACCTAAACAAGTCTAGGTTGCAAGGTCACACAAACCTAAGCAACTAGTACTCTAAGCACACTGGGAGCTCCTACACATACTAGTAAGTAAAGCACAAAGCACCAAAGCTCACTAGCAATGCTCTCTAGCAAGACTACACAAGTCAACTAGAGAGCTCAACTTACTTAGCTACACAAACTAAGCAATGTGACTAACAAGGCTACACAAGACAATTAGCCACTCAAGAGCTACTTCTATGCTACACAATCAAGAAGGTAACTAGTAAGCTACACAAGCTAAACAAGTTACAAGAGCAACAACTAAACACTAGCACAAGTATGAATAAGTAAATACAAACTAGTGATTTGGAGAATGCAAACCACCGAGAAGATGTACATAAGGTTGGCACGGTGATTTTTCTCCCGAGGTTCACTTGGTCGCCACCAAGCTAGTCCCCGTTGTGTCGGCTCACTCACTTGGAGGTTCACGCGCTAATAGGCATTCACAAGCCTAACCCGCAATCGGGTGCCGCACAACCAACACAAGATGAGAGCACTCAATGACACGCTCAACTAGAGTTGCTCTTCACGATCTCCCGCGGGGCGAGCACAATACCCCTCACAAAGCCTTCTCCGGAGCCACGAGCCACCAAGCCGTCTAGGAGGTGGCAACCTCCAAGAGTAACAAGCACCACGAGCTTGCAACACGATCACCTAGTGCCACACGAAACTATCTCTCAAAGCAACGTACTAGAGATCACTCACTCGCAATAGAATTGCTCTCTTTGCTTGCACAAGTGAGTTAGAGGGCTCCCAACCAAGCACAACTAAGGGCAACACATCCCCTAGGTGCTCTGCCAGCCCCAAGGGCTGGCCATGAGCTATTTATAAGCTCCCCCACAAAACTAGTCGTTTAGCCCACTCATTAGGCCTTCCTGCGTACCTCCGGAC
The DNA here is from genome assembly GCA_022036555.1 of Microstegium vimineum. Lineage (NCBI taxonomy): Eukaryota > Viridiplantae > Streptophyta > Magnoliopsida > Poales > Poaceae > Microstegium > Microstegium vimineum. The sequence goes on along the minus strand of CM039121.1, from coordinate 44,833,899 downwards.
TCTCCTCCATAGGGGGTCCGAACCATACCGCGCGCGTCCGGACCTCCTAGCCGTTTGAAACGGCTACTTCTCGCGCTCACCGATCGTCGCCACGTGTCCTCTGGACGTGTCCGTAGTCCACTCCGGACCAACGTGCACACGCGTCCGGACTCCAGCAGAGAGCTCCCCGAGAGCTGATTTTCTCTAGACGCGCGTCCGGAGTCCCCTGTCCGGACGGTAGACAACGTCCGGACCCGCTCTGTCAGCACAACACAGTCAGTGGGGGGGGGTGACTGGACGCACAACCGTTTGTCCGGACCACCCAAGTCCCAGCGTCCGGACCACCGTCCGAAGCTCACAACCGTAGCAGGACCTAGGGTTTGCCTCCGGATGCATTCTCCAATGGTCCGGACCTCAGGCACCCTAGCGTCCGGAGCTCGAAACTCAGCCGATACTCCTCCCAATTTCTTCCTTTGCTTCACATGTGCCAACACAAATGTGATCACCACCTTGTGCATGTGTGTTAGCATTTTCACAAGGATTTTCAAAACATTTTCACTTGCTCTCACCACGCCACTCGATCCTAATGCATCGCAATGTTAGATCGCTCAAGTGGCACTAGATAACCGATATGCAAACAAGTTTGCCCCTCTTGATAGTACGGCTATCTATCCTAAACCCGGTCATATACTTCTCTACACACCAATGACCGGTGAAATGAAATGCCCTATAGTTATACCTTTGCCTTGCGCATTTCATTCCATCTCCATCTCCAATGTTGATGCAACACATGCACCAAACACTTGTCAAATGATATGATCCACTCCATATCATCACATGACCGTATTGGTTCATCAATCTTGACCTCACTTGCTCTTCACCGTTGCGTTGGTCCATCGGCGCCAAGCATCACTCACTTGCTCTTCACACTTGCAACCGGTCCATCAAGCCAAGCCTCATCTTGATCTTCTCCACCTTGGTCACATGACTCCATGTCATGTCTCATGTGCAATAGGCTCCTTCATCACACAATCACCTAAGTTGTCACTCAATTACCAAAATCACACAAGGACCTTTCAATCTCCCCCTTTTTGGTAATTGATTACAACTCTACAAAGATATGGAAATTAAGATCATTTTGGACATTTATACCATTTATCCATCATTTAAGCTCTATGATAAGAATTGGATAAATGCCACAAAGTCCGACTTGGTAGGGTTAGCTCCCCCTACATGTGTGCTCACAAAGGTTTGAATTAAGCTTTGCACATATGCATGAATAGACATTGTGGGAGTGCTAGCACTACTAAGTGATGCTAAGGGATATAGGATTAAACCTTTGAAGATACCCATGTAGTTCCACTTTGAAGTTCATCCTTATCACTATGGTTAGCTATATATCACAAAAACAACACTAGAAACCCCGTGAGATCAACATTAGAAGCAAGGCTTCTAGATACCACATGAAAGAACAAGGATCTAGCTTACCATCCTGAAGCGCCCTCGGTTATCGAGAACTCAAATGTGACACAAGTACTAGTCCCAGGAGGCTAGCACACACATTTATTACATTAGATAGTCTCATAACAGTAGTTCGAAGCAAAGCGGGCATCTAAGCCACGCTGGAATAAAGATTAAATATAACGTAAAGATGGCCAAACAGTCCATCTACAACAGAGCGCGCTATCCATCTGGCGATCCCATGCCACAGGCTTAGTTGGGTGCAGACACGACCTTACTCGAACGCCACTTCTGGGTTGAAGTCCGAATCTTCCTCTGTTCAACAAAGCAAGAATGAGTACAAAGTACTCAGCAAATCCAACCTTACCCTACAGAATGGGGTATGAATATATGCATATGGATAGATCAAGGATAAGACTTGGTTTCATTTGCATAAAGCTATATATTTAACACGTGCACGGTTTTGGTTTTGTAAATCATTTTTGAAAAAGGCATACATTTATGATATATGTAGGAGTATTTCTGTAAATGGGGTTTGCCAAGTTTTAGGTGTTGTTGGACCCTCGGTTCCCACAACACATTTATCTCTCAAAAATCACTACATATGTTTCCACTCATCCCAACCCAACTGGTTGTTGTAACCAAACCATAACTCGTCCGAGACCGCGGACACGGCTATCCAGATAGATTTTTACACTCTGCAGAGGTTGTACACTTTCACCACAAGTAGGATACCGTAACTTGACACCGTCGTGCAAGCACAGATCCATCAGAGCCATTACCCTCCATAGCTAAGTACTGGCACACACCACGGGAACACTAAATCAAGGTTCTCACTTCGAGTATTTCATGAAGCTCATCATTATATATAATTCCTCAAATTTCACATAGATCTCTTAGTGTCCCGTTGCACACCTGCCTCCAGGTGATGGCCATACTAACTAGGGGGATTTAGACTAAGCCTTTCCACATACAAGGTCGAGTGGTTGCACGATAGAATGAGTTAGGCAAGATTAAACATCAACTCAGTCCTTAATGAGTTTATTTATTAACCTTTCCATAATCCCACACAACTCATTCTCACCACTCACACATTTTGCTTTCTAAAACATTGTATTTCATAAAGAAAGTAATGTAGGTATCCATGATAGGTATTTAGTCCTAAGCATACTAGTTAACGATAGCTCGTTGCGGCATAACAATAATCCCTAGGTTTGAACAAGTCAATCAAGTCATAACAATTCAAGGGTGGCTATCCAACTGGGTTTTAGCTATGTCGCTAAAATAAATTCCATGCAATAATTTGTAAAAAGGCTTCTACAGATTGTGTTTAAAAATATGATCAATATGATCAAAGGGAATGGGTTGGACTTGCCTTCTTCTGCTCCTTCGGGGAACTCGACGTCGCACTCTCGGTCATCGGCCTCCGACTCGCGGTATGGGTCTCCAAACTCCTGCTCGGGGAAGTGGCCTTCGGGCTCCTCCGGGATCAGACCGTCAGCTACAACGAGCGACGCGCCACACAAACAAAGACAATCACAAAATAATACAAAAAGAGCTCCTAAAATTAGGAAAGGAGTATGTATGGATGGAGCTTGAATTTATAGGAATTTAGGAAGAAGAATCAAAGTGATTGGAGTTCGGATGGGTGAGATATTGTCACATCCGGCCCGTTTGGCCCGTAGTGGCCCATGTGTGTTAATGAGATATTGTGGAGGGTTTAGTCCCACCTTGGTTGTTTAAGGTGGGATAGACCAACATATAAGGCTTCTAGAGTCCATCCCACCATCTCCGGGTTAATCCTTTTAAGCAAAGCGAGGACGAAAGCTTAAGTGGGATGGTGGTGGGTGTGATTCGCTCAGCGTGCAGAGTGGATCTGAGACGTTTGGACTCTGTGGCGTTACAAATGGTATCAGAGCCGACCTTCGCGGCAGCGGGCGCGTGCGGGCCAGGTGTGCGGACATGGTAGGTTCATTGCGCGTGTAGGCTCTGCGGGTCGCACGACATGGCACATGTGCCGACACTGGGCGCACGGTCGCGTGTGCTAAGAGGGAACGTTCCTGATCATCGTTTGCCCGGTTGTGGGTATGTTGGGCTCGACGAGGACGTCGAGTTCTTTGAAGGGGGGTGTATGTCACATCCGGCCCGTTTGGCCCGTAGTGGCCCATGTGTGTTAATGAGATATTATGGAGGGTTTAGTCCCACCTTGGTTGTTTAAGGTGGGATAGACCAACATATAAGGCTTCTAGAGTCCATCCCACCATCTCCGGGTTAATCCTTTTAAGCGAAGCGAGGACGAAAGATTAAGTGGGATGGTGGTGGGTGTGGCTCGCTCAGCGTGCTGAGTGGATCTGAGCCGTTTGGACTCTGGGGCGTTACAGATATTGAGTTTACAAGATTGGCTTATTAAATAATTCCGAAAAATGGAAAGGCATTAATGCCTGGAGCTTAGGTGCTAATCACGTGCTCACGTGAGTGTGGTGGAGCAACGTTATATGGCTTTTGGTGGTGTGAATGCATGTGTACGTGTGTGTATGTGGGTCCAGAGAGTTGGACGGATATGCGGTTGCCGTGACTTGGTGCTGGTGGAAATAAAATAACAGAGAGAGGGGAAGGGAAGCAGGTCATCGTGCTCCATGGCTGGTCCGCCATGGACGACATGCTGGAGCTTCATCGCTCGGAGATTCCAGCCACCAAACATGAATCCAAGGGCACAGGGCGAGAGAGGATGATGAGAGGGTCCCCTTAGGCTAACCATCTCAGCTGCTGGTTGCTTAGGCGAGGAGATCGGCGAGGGCAGTATTCTTGCTAAGCAGCAGAGGGAGCGAGCAGTGTAGAGCCTTGGTGGTTGGGCGAGCTCTGGATGGTGGAGGGCTTCCCGGCGAGGCCTCCTTTTATAGGCGGCCGAGGCATGGGCTGCCGACGAGCTTGGGCGGGGCCCGGGCGTTGCAACGCTCCGACATTCATGGTTGCTGCAGGACGCGTACAACAAGGGACGTCCGACGTGCGTGGTGCTACAGACGTTGGTGTACCAGCAGCTTCGCAGGACCGGGGGGTCCGGGTGGTGGCGCGGTGAACTGAGGTGTCCATGGAGCAGCTGCGACGTGCTTCATAATGGTGATATGAGGTTGCAGGAGCAAGGCATCGGTGGAGGACGCCAACCTTGTCCAGAAGCCAAGGTGTGAGGGTGCATGGCGACGTGAGCATGCATGGATGACAGTGATGGAGTGATTCTCATTTTGCTAGTGTTGTGCTGAATGTTGAAGGAGGGAGTGAAGTATTGTGCGAGAAGAGAGAGGAACAGAGTGAGGAACAACAAGGACAGTGATGTGATGTGCTAGTTGACTCATGTAGATTTTTGTTACTGGACTGCTGGTGGTGCGCGGGCTATTGTAGTGTTTTGGAATATAGAGGAAAATATAATAGAAGAGCTCTAATTGTTTATAATTTTAAAATCATTTTAAAAATAGGTTTTGAATTCGAGTGATTTTTGGATGTGAATTTTTGGGCTGTTACACATCCTATGCATGTTAGTTAACAAATCATCATTCAAAACCTATAACTAGCATACACCACACAAGCATGCATATAAAGATAAAACTTATGCAATATGAAAGCAAGCACATGAATATGCACATATCAAATACAATCAATCAAGTTCATGAGCTTGCTCTCCGTACTTGTGTGCATCACTTAGTCCAAGACTTTGATCCTTTTAATCTTGTTCCCTTGTCCATGTCCATGTCTCTCTCCCTCTTAGTGCATTTTCATCATATATTCATATCTTTGCACTAATCTCTCTCCCTTTGTCATAAATTTCCATAAAAGGTATGCTCCTCTATTGATGCAAAGGTTGCACTAGGGTAGATGATTGATACTTTTTGATGGACACCAACACATATGTATTGAATGACTCTTCATATAAGATCATTGACCATTATACTATAGAGTAGGGCACCTCCCTTGTGGTCAAAGCAAATGTCATCCAAATAAGCTTTCCAATCAAGAGAACTATGATTTGATCACTTAAGGTTGAGGATCACTTGTACACTTGTAGGATACCTACCACTTGTAGAATAACCACTTGAAAGGAACACTTGTGGAATATCACATGTATGCTAGAACTAGACATCTTTTGCAAGTACCAATATGAAGGTTGATACTATTTGAAAGATTAGCATAAGTCTAGATACCACTTGTAGGTTACATCTTGATATCCATTTGCATTGTTGTCTTGTGCTTGAACTAGATTTATCTTCATGAGATTCTATGTTGGACTTGAACTAAAATGAATAGCATAAGCTTTCAAGTCCAGTTTAAACTCTCCCTAAGCTTGTTCACACGCATTGAGCGGTTATCTTATAGAGGTTGTACTTGTCACTTGATTGCAATCCAAAATAGATCAAGTACTTGGGTTCACTAGCTCATGAACATACTCATATACTACCACTATATTCAAGTAATCAATCAAGCAATAGTGGTAGGCTATAAGCACAAAAATCATTTGATTTTCAATGAATGAGCACTATGGATGACTATATGCACTAAACATGTCCTAAGCAAGTATGTATGTATATGTCAAACAATTTCACCTTTCCTATGTTGGAGTAGAGGATAGTCATATAGATTTCATCTCAAATTAGCAATGTGAAGTCCAATTAAGAGCATGGTGAAGACCAATGAATATCAATAAGAATTCCATTCTTCACTCATATGATTTGAGTCCCATTAATGATCAAGTGTACTTTCTTGTTGTGGTTGACTTGCTTTTTTTTCTTGATCAATTCTTGCATAAGAGAATACCAAATGATGTACCACTTGTAATCATGATACCACTTGAGAAATATGATACCACTTTGAATATGCATCTCTCTTTTAGGTGTTGCTTGCTTTCTTTTGATCAATCCTATTGATTTCTTCAACTAAGCATCCAAATGACCCCCTAGATCACCACTTCCATATTAGCCTTCCAAGTACCACACTTGGTTTTACCTACACAACGGCGGCAAGCCCCTATACTTAGGGAGAAGTGACCTATCTCTAATAATCATCCTTCATACTCACTTGAAGACAACTTTGTTTGATTGATTCAAATGTTGAACTCCATTTGATGAATGAACATGAATCCAATATGAGTTCAAACCATCTTGTTTAATTCCTTTTCTTTCTATTCAATGATCTCCAATTACCACTAGAACTTAAACTTTATCTTCTTCTTGAGTTTGATCTTGATCTTCATCTTGAGTACCAAAAGTGTGCCAAATACATCCCACAATCAAATGACCTTGTACTCATTGCTTGTCATGCTTCTAGATCAAACCAAAATCAAACATAGGTGCCTCAATCACTTGTACACATGATTCCAACATGAGGACCTTTCAATCTAAGTGACTCTAGACCAATCCAATAAATGACACTTTTCTGCCAGATTCTGTACTCCTCATAGAATATATCATAAATCCCAAAGTACATATCCAATGATCATGAAATTTGGTGGAGATATGATTCACTAAGTCATCTAGTAGCCATAAAAATTTGAGCTTCATTGGACTTCTAGATTGCTACCAGATTTCACATCTTCCCTCATAAATATATGCTGAACACTGCTGCACATGTGTTGACAAGATCCACTCAAAAACCGAAGTATCCCTTATACAATACCCATGAAACTTGAACATCAACTAATATCATAAGTGTAGAGTATGCACACCAAATTTCAAGCCAATCCAAGTAGATTTGATCTCTCAAACATGACTATGATCACAGCTAGCTCAGATTTGAATAAAAGACAGATTTCAACACTATGAGCTAAACTTCTTCAATTTGAACCAAAATTGAATCCAACTTGTTTGAACACTCTCAAGAGACATATATCCATTCAATCCACTTACTAAAAGTAGTCTCATGATCACATCTATTCAAATCAACTCAAACTTGATCACTAAGCTTTTAATCCATTTGATCAACTTATAGCAAGCAACTAGTGCACATATATATCCAATTCAAACAACTCATATGCACTATGTGTATATCCAATTAAAATCTCTTATACACACCCAAATAAAATCGATCAATAGGAAATATACCTTAGTAGATCATGATCAATCTATTTGCAAGCTTTCAACTAATCCACTAAACCACCACAACTTGATCATGCACTTGTATGTTGTAGCACTTGAACTTCATTTTTTGACTTGGCATTGGTATAAGATATGCATTAAGCTTCACTACTTGACTTAATCATATGATGGACAATATGAAACATATTGAATCAAGCCTCTAATGCCAATGGTACCTACACACATTTATCCACTTGTTGATGGTACCCAAACTAGTTTGGGTCCTCTCAAGTTAGGTGCAACATACTTAGGCAATGCCTTAGTATGAATAGTGGGATGATTTGTAATAGTAACCATAGAGGTATCATTACCATCCTTTCTAAGCATATGATCATCAACAATTGAAATAGGCTTAGAAGTCATACCTAGGGGACATGAATGAGCCATGTGTCCCTTTCCCGACATGAGTAGCACACTCTCTTTGTTTGAGCCTTTTCTTACTTACTCATGTTGTGCTTCTCATTGTCTTGTCTCCTTTGTTTTGCTTGATTATTCATCTCAAGCTTGGTAGGACACTTCGAGGCAAAGTGTCCCATATCTTCACACTTGAAGCACTTGATGTGAGCCAAATGATTCTTCTCTTAATCTTTACTCATCATCATCTTGTTGGCATCATGAATGGGAGTTGGATGTCTTGCTCTAGCTTTGCCACCTCTTCTTGTCTTCTTCTTCTTTGTCATCCCCAAATTACCATCTTCATGGTTGATCTTGTATTGCACTTGGGGCTTGACTTGTGGCTTAGCTTGAGCATTCTTGGTTGGGCAAACATTTGCAAGATGTCCCATCCCATGGAACTTGAAGCACATGAAACGAGATAGCTTCTTTAGTTCTTGCTTCTTCTCTTTCTTGCCCTTACCCTTGTGGAAACCGATTTCACACTTGTGACCATAGCTTCTTTTATTGTTCATCATGTGCTCAAAGGTGACTTTGGAGTTGTAGCACCTCTCTAACTTGTTGCGCATATTCTTCAATTCACTCTTGAGCTCATTGTTCTCCTTCAAAAGGTTAGTCTCACAAGACATAGAGGTAGAACAAGCATCTATATTTGAAGAACATGGTATATCAAGTAAATCATCACAAGAGGTGGATACATGCTTCTTCCCTACATCACAAGGGTTAGTAACAATATGTAGTTGATCATTTGACCCATGTGATGAGCTTTCATCATTTTTAAGATTCATCAACTCATTTATTAGATCACCATGTTTGTGAACCAAAGCCTCATGAGATACACGGAGTTGCTCATGATCTAGCTTTAGTTCTTCATGTGAAGATTTAAGAACATCAAGTAAGTGCTTATGTTCTTCACATGAGTCTTTTAGAGTTGAGATTTTCTTTGTTGAAGCCTTAAGGAGTGAACCATGCATTTCAATTAACTCTTCATGAGAATCAACAAGTTCCTCATGAGTCACATTAAGCTCTTTTTTGAACAAATAGAAGTGTGAATTATGTTCTTTTGTTGTTCACAAGTTTTCTTTAGAGTTGAGATTTCATTTTTCAATTTCAAAGTTTTAGCTTTCTCATTCTCTAAAGACATGGTCATGCTAGCAAGTCTATCTACAAGCTCATCATATGAATCAATATGATCAACAACATTGCTATTTGATACCTTTATGTCACCTTGTGACATAGAGCAATGTGGTGATGTAGGAGAGCTTGTAATAGCACAATCATCAACCGAGCATGAACCATCTTCATCACTATCAAGTGTGCATGGAGTAGCATCATCATTTGCAACACTTGTGGCATCGTCATCAATCTTGTCAAGTGTGCTTGTAGTTGATCTTTCATCATCATCACTTGACCATGAGGTGGAGCAATCTTCCACAATCACCAAGTTGTGGTCATGCTCAACATCCTCATGCGCCACTAACTCATCACCATCACTTGAGACCGTCCCATATTTTTCAATGAGATAGGACCAAATCTCATGAGGTTTCTTCATGTCCATGATCTCTCCAAATATGCATTGAGTCAAAGATCTATACATGATGTTAGTAGCTTGGATCTCTAGATCTAGGCATTTCTCTTGTGCTTGGGTTAGGTTCTCTTCATCCCACACATGAGAAAATCCTACATCTACGATCCACCACATTTGAGGGAAAATAAATTTAAAATTGCATATCATCCAATTTTTCCACCGTGCAAAGTGTGTGCCATCAAAAATATGTGGACAATCAACATCTAGCCCATAAGTCGCCATCCTCTCAGGTCGGATCACAAATGAGAGACCATGCTCTGATACCACTTGTAGGGTCAAGATGGCGGACTAGAGGGGGGGTGAATAGTCCTTTCTAAAACTTAAGTGCAATGGCTAACCGAAACAAATGCGGAATAAAAACTATCGGTCTAGCCAAGACTACACCCCTCTATCTATAACTTTAGAACCTAAAAAAGTATGTCTATTATGCTAACTAAGGTGCCAAGGTAGGAAGCTCACCTAAACAAGTCTAGGTTGCAAGGTCACACAAACCTAAGCAATTAGTACTCTAAGCACACCGGGAGCTTCTACACATACTAGTAAGCAAAGCACAAAGCACCTAAGCTCACTAGCAATGCTCTCTAGCAAGACTACAAAAGTCAACTAGAGAGCTCAACTTACTTAGCTACACAAACTAAGCAATGTGACTAACAAGGCTACACAAGCCAATTAGCCACTCAAGAGCTACTTCTATGCTACACAAGCAAGAAGGTAACTAGTAAGCTACACAAGCTAAAAAAGTTACAAGAGCAACAACTAAACACTAGCACAAGTATGAATAAGTAAATACAAGCTAGTAATTTGGAGAATGCAAACCACCGAGAAGATGTACACAAGGTTGACACGGTGATTTTTCTCCCGAGGTTCACTTGGTCGCCACCAAGCTAGTCCCCGTTGTGTCGGCTCACTCGCTTGGAGGTTCACGCGCTAATAGGCATTCCCAAGCCTAACCCACAATCGGGTGCCGCACAACCAACACAAGATGAGAGCACTCAATGACACGCTCAACTAGAGTTGCTCTTCACGATTTACCGCGGGGCGAGCACAATACCCCTCACAAAGCCTTCTCCGGAGCCACGCACAAGCTTCTTGCGTGCTTCGACGGAGCCACGAGCCACGAAGCCGTCTAGGAGGTGGCAATCTCCAAGAGTAACAAGCACCACGAGCTTGCAACACGATCACCTAGTACCACACGAAGCTATCTATCAAAGCAACGCACTAGAGATCACTCACTCGCAATAGAATTGCTCTCTTTGCTTGCACAAGTGAGTTAGAGGGCTCCCAACCAAGCACAACTAAGGGCAACACATCCCCTAGGTGCTCTGCCAACCCCAAGGGTCGGCCATGAGCTATTTATAAGCTCCCCACGAAACTAGCCGTTTAGCCCACTCATTGGGCCTTCCTGCGTACCTCCGGACGCTCCTCCACAGGGGGTCCGGACCATACCGCGCGCGTCCGAACCTCCTAGCCGTTTGAATCGGCTACTTCCCGCGCTCACCGATCGTCGCCACGTGTCCTCCGGACCAACGTGCACACACGTCCAGACTCTAGCAGAGAGCTCCCCGAGAGCTGATTTTCTCCGGACGCGTGTCCGGAGTCCCCTGTCCGGACGGTAGACAACGTCCGGACCCGCTCTGTCAGCACAACACAGTCAGTGTGTGTGTGTGTGGGGGGGGGGGTGATCGGACGCATAGCCGTTTGTCTGGACCACCCAAGTCCCAGCGTCCGGACCACCGTCCGGAGCTCACAACGCAGTAGGATCTAGTGTTTGCCTCCAGACACATTCTCCAATGGTCCGGACCTCAGGCACCCTAGCGACCGGAGATCGAAACTCAGCCGATACTCCTCCCAATTTCTTCCTTTGCTTCACATGTGCCAACACAAATGTGATCACCACCTTGTGCATGTGTGTTAGCATTTTCACAAGGATTTTCAAAGCATTTTCACTTGCTCTCACCATGCCACTCGATCCTAATGCATCGCAATGTTAGATCGCTCAAGTGACACTAGATAACCGATATGCAAACAAGTTTGCCCCTCTTGATAGTACGGCTATCTATCTTAAACCCGGTCATATACTTCTCTACACACCAATGACCGGTGAAATGAAATGCCCTATAGTTATACCTTTGCCTTGCGCATTTCATTCCATCTCCATCTCCAATGTTGATGCAACACATGCACCAAACACTTGTCAAATGATATGATCCACTCCATATCATCACATGACCGTATTGGTTCATCGATCTTGACCTCACTTGCTCTTCACCGTTGCGTTGGTCCATCGGCGCCAAGCATCACTCACTTGCCCTTCACACTTGCAACCGGTCTATCAAGCCAAGCCTCATCTTGATCTTCTCCACCTTGGTCACATGACTCCATGTCATGTCTCATGTGCAATAGGCTCCTTCATCACACAATCACATGTGAACTAATCTCCTGTGTATATATTACTTAGACACATATTAGTCCACCTAAATTGTCACTCAGTTACCAAAATCACACAAGGACCTTTCACCCATTCACCAAACACCTCTAGGATGCTTGCAACTAAGTATAGATAACAATAACATGAAAAATCATTAATAAAAGAATGAAATACTTGATGCAACAAGTATAGGTACAATATCATGAGAAATCATTAATAAAAAAATGAAATATTTTTCACCGCCCCAAGAAGGAACGTCAAATGGACCACAAATATCAGTGTGTGTCAACTATAATTGCTCAATACTCCTTTTATCAGGGTGTTTTGGTATGTGTGAGGTTTGCATGCCTTTAGTGCAATCCACACATACATTCCAGAAAACAAAATCCAAAAGAGATGGTATTTCACTTTTCACAAGCCTCATAACTCTTTCTTTGGGTATGTTATCCAATCTCTTATGCCACAAGAAAGCAAATTTCTCATTATGTGCACTACATTTGTTTCCATCAATAATATGCACAACATGAAATATGATCTAGAAAAACCATCATCAAGATTAAAAATGGTATAAACCATCAATTAAAAATACTAGAACCATAACAATATTTATTATTATATAATGAAAATATACTATCACGAACCATAAACTTAAAACTTATTACATCCAACTTGCACATAGACATAAGATTTCTAGAGAACTCTAGAACATAAAGACACCTTTTCAAATGCAAGTGCAGACCAGTTTTGAGAATTATTCTATTAAGTCTCGATCGCGTCACTTCATGTCTTCATCCTATTCCCATGTACAAGAACTTTTTAGGTCTCCTTATGTGCTGGATCATATGGTATTCCTGTATAATATGTGAACCATGAATAGTAGCACCAGAATTAGACTCCAGATATTAATTGATTTTAAGCATATAGAAACATAATTTATACCTTTTTCTTCTATCCATTTCTTTCTCTTTAAACAATCCACCTTGAAATGGCCAATTTTCTTGCAAAAATGGCATCTCAACTTCTTATGGATCTGTCCCTCACTGACATGAAGTGGATTCTTCACCTTCTGTAACACCTACGAATGCATAATAAATAAATACATGTTTTATTATGGATCAATAAAAAATTATAGAAGGTTGACTAAGCACTTTAAAGAGAAAACAACAATTAACCTTTTGATTCATTGCTCAAATGGATGATTAGAGGCCATGGAAACGAAGGGCTCATTGAATGCATTCTATTTGACTACCCATACATGTTGTTTGAAGTTTGGACCATGAAGTTTTCTAATGTAGTAGAGTTTTGAGATTTTTTAATGCATGGTATATGAAAAAGAAAAGGGACAATGTAGCTGTTATGAATGGTAGTGCATTGGTAGGTGCTTGAACGATGGGTGTGGGGCTCTAGTATGTTATTCATGTTTGCATTTGTTTGCATAAGGTGATGACATTGAGATTTGCTTCTGATAAGGTGGTTTGCCTTTGGAGAATGCCCAACTCTTTGCTTCATCGTCGGTAAAGGCAAGTAAACGTGACATTATGTAGTCCACATACTTTGACTTTGTTATTTGAATTAGCTCCACGAAATGTTAGTACCTCACACTACCATGTAAAGGGGCTACTACCTTGGCAAGATCGACCATTGAGGCTCATAGAGTTGGTGGGTGAGGTCGTTCGACTGGTGGTGACCGATATTGGGGGTTGGCTTCTGGAGTGAGGAGCACCATTGGGAGTGGTTGATGAGGGGACACTCGGATCCACAAGGGACCTAACGACCTTGTCATCCATAATGATGACATGTGGTGGATATGACAACTGTAGGCATGGGTGGGTGTTCCAAGGGCTAGTGCCGAGAGATCGAGTTGGGTTGTGCAGGAAGAGACAGAGGTGATGGCAACAACGACCATAGATGAGGAAGCTGCATGGGGCAACTAAGTGGTGAAAACCGAGGGAAAAGAGATGGAAGGGAGAGACATGGGGGGAGACAGATGGGGCTGAGGTACAGGTCACCTCCATCGATGGTTATAGTAGTGAAAACCCTTGAAGGGTTGTCCTCTCGTTGTCTATCGTGACCTCATGCCCATCCCTCTAAGGTATGGTGCTGGTTGTGAGGGTCAAAATAGTAAATAGTTTTGGCCGAGTAAAATTTTGGTTAAATAAAGAGGGGTGGAGTGTTAAAATTAAAATGCACAAAGATATACCAGATTTGAGCTAGAAGAAGGTGGTGTCTGCCTTTCCACTTGTAGCTTTTGTCGATTTTGCATAGCGGTCAAGAACTTCATAGCAAAAAGCAATTGTGGTATGATAGGTCCCTTCATCATATTGGAGTAGTCATTCTGCTCAAACAATCAAAAGGGTGAAAAGCAAGACTTAGTTTTCCTCCACAAAAATGTACTTATCTCTAGTAGAACAAAGCTTTGCAAAAGAAAAAGGGAAGGGATAGCAATACCTTGTTTGGAAATTTTTTATATAGGACCTTCTCAATACACTCTGTTAGTAGTGGCACCTGGTGTTGCCGATCAGCTAATGATGGTCTCCTTAGATACTCTAGTCTGCCGATTTAAGAATAGTCAAAACCCAAGCCTCATACCTTATACAAGGTTCAAAAAATCAAATTCATGCACTAAAAAATGCTAGGGGTAGTAGGGTTTTGTACTAAAATTCAACTAATGTGGAAATTTATGTGCAATTCCTCATAAGAAGGGAATACAATAACACGATGAGTAGTAGTTATACTAAGTACTCCCTTCATCCCAAATTATAAGTCATTTTAATTTTCTTAGAAAGTCAAAACATATCAAGTTTAACTAAATTTATATAATAAATAAAATAATAACATTTATGGTATCAATAAGCATCATTAGATTCTTCATTAATTATATTTTTATAGTATACCTATATAATATCATAAATGTTTATAATTTTTTCTATAAATTTGATCAAATTTAAAATGGTTTGTTGCAACAAAGTTGGAATGACTTATAATTAGGAATAAAAGGAGTATAATATATCCATTGTCGACTTGGTTGGAAATAAGTCTTGCATTATACTCCATCCATTTTAGATTATAAGACATTTTGCTTTTTTAGATACATTACTTTTATCATGTATATAGACTATATATCTAACTGCATGAAAAAAACTATACATTTTAAAAAATCAAAGTATTTTATAATTTGGGATGAAGGAAGTACTACAAAAATTGATATGGGCACAAAACTAGCTACATGCAAAAACAAAGAGGGGGAGGGGTGTTGGATTCAACTAGTATGGAAATGTGCAGCTCCTAATAAATTTGAAAACATACATGCAAAGTAGTACTAAGTGTAAAAAAATCCGTTGTCTCCTTAGTCATAACGGAAGTTAGAAAATAAGTAGTATTGTGGGGAAAAAAAAACTGATATGGGCATACTTAAATCTTGGATTCCCTGCTTAGCAGTTCAGGCAGCACAGTAACGGTAACCGTGATCGGTGAAGTCAACACCGGAGAAACTTACATCTTCTCGCGCATGGCGGCGCGCATTGTCTCGAACTCCTGGTCCGTCTCCGGGAGGCCGGACGCGTTCTCCACCGGCTAGTCCGTTGGCGTCGCCGGTACCAACGCCACTGTCGACCTTGTCCATCTGCCCCGACGACATCCTGGAAACTTGGATAGTTGGCGTGAATGAAAAGCGTCGAGATGTACAACGACTCGGCGATCGACCCAAGTACAGAGTACATTTTTTTGCCATATACACTCAGGGAAAAAAATAAAGAAAAAAAAGTAACGGAAACCTACGCACTGAGCCACTGAAACGATAAGCGGCAGATGGACCAAGCCAACCCAACTGTACTCCCAAAGGACCAAATCCCGATTCTTCAAATGCAATTGACAAACAAGGATTCGATTGCACGGCCGAGCCAACGACACGGCCGTCCGCTCCGCACAGCATGTGCGCTCCTCTTCTTCCTCCCGCAGTCCTACGGTCCCGCTTCCGCCATGGTCATGCTCACGGGCTAGCACCGCGAGGCCCTTGCTTCGATATAGCCCGATTCCTCCCACCACCGCCAAAAGCCTCTAACCGCCCTCTGACCATCTCCACTGTCTGGGCGGCCTTTCTACCTCAGTCCTCAGATATTTCCTTTCTAAGCCTATCGGAGTTAGAGAAAATGAGACGGACAGCTCGCCGGAATCCTAACTCGTAGATCCACAGGAGGATCAAGAAGCCGCCTACCTTGTCGGTATCGCGACCGCCACCGACCTTCCCTTTCTAAGCCTATCAAAGTTTGGAAAAATTAGAGAGAATGCTCGCCAGAACCCTGACTCATAGATCCAAGAGGAGGAGTAAGAAGTTGCCTACCTCATCGGCACCGCAACCACCGCCGACCTTTTTTTTTAAACGAACCGGCATGAGAGCTGCCCGCTGTATTAAAAAGAAGGAGTTACCTAGACAGGCAAAGTACATCCACAACCGAAAACAAATAGACCACTATAAACAAGCACAAAGGCAAAAAAAGAAGAAAAGAAAAGAAAAGACCTTTCCAAGGGGAGGAGTCGAACAAAACTACAGGCGGCTATGACTCACTAAATTACTTAGGTGCTTTGCTCCCGCCATAATCCACATTCTCACCTCTTCCTTGATTTTCTGAAACACCCTAAAGTTTGTGGCCTCGATTCGTTGAAATACTCTTTCATTTCTTTCCTTCCATACTTCCCAACAAACTAGTATGATGATCGAAGCAGTGCCTCTTCGGTTTGTAGTTGGCGCCGCCGACATAGCCATCCACCACCTCTCAATGGTCTCACATGGTGGCCAGGCATTCGGGTCCAAATTTTGATTTCCAGTCCAAACGGCTATTTGGCTCCATAGTATCCTTGTGAACCTGCAATCTCTAAAAAGGTGCAGGGCCGATTCCGCATGTAGCCTACAAAGCGGACAAATCCTCTGATTTGGCCAATTCTGAGCTTCCACTCTATCGGCGGTCCAAATTCGATTTTGGATGGCAAGCCAGCTGAAGAACTTGCATTTAGGCGGCGCCCACGGCTTCCATATAATGGCTTCAATGCGAGTCGCACCTAAAAACTGTGTGTGGTAAGCTGATGAAGAAGAATACTCTCCATTTTCCTCAAAAGACCTTCCCTTTCTAAGCCCGCCGGAGCTACGAAAGATGACAGGGAGAGCTAGCTGAAACGCTAACATGTAGATTCATGAGGAGGAGCAAGAAGCCGCCTACCTCGTCAGCGTCGCGGTCGCAGCTGCCGGAGGGGAGAGGCGCGTCAGGCGTGTGGGGAGGAGTTGCCGCCGTTGCCGAAGGGGAGAGAGGGAGGAGCTGCGGCGCGCGGGGAGGGGGATGAGTGCGGGTGTCGGGTGTGAGTGAGTTTGTGGGCGGCTGGATAAAACATGGTTGCGCGTATTAAATTATGAGGGCCGGATAAAATATGGTTGTGCGTATTAAATTATGAAATATGGTCGCGCATATTAAATTATGAGGGTCAGATAAAATATGACTGCGCGTATTAAATTATGAGGGCTGGATAAAATATGGTTGCGCGTATTAAATTTAGAGAATTGCTCCAATACACCTCTTTTCAAATTTTGCACAAATCTCAAAGCAGTACATATCTAATTAATTATACTTTTAATTCTTTTTCTCTTGGGTCCGCAAGTGCCTGAACTGACCAAGCCCAGCGCCCCAGCCCATGTCCTGCTCTGATCCAAAGCCTAACTCATTTCTCCTATAGGTTCAGTGTCTGCTCCGTTTGCTCGTTGAAGGAGACGGCCATAGATGCGTGCGTGATCATCCACTCGTTCTCTAGTAGACTATAGAGGCCGTGAGACCCGACGCAATTCTCGTAGACCATAGAGGCGGTGAGCGGCTTCCTGGTGAGCTCCCAGAGCTGCACTCGAGCGGTACCTCTATTGGTATGGCGAGTTTAGCGACGAGCCTGGCGCCGGTGCAGATGCTATAGGCCAATATATTAAACTCCAGCCGATGTGGTCTTGGACGTGTAGACGATGATACCGATGGCAAAGCACCAGGGAGCGCATATGCCAGCAGAACAAGAAAACTATACGGAGATATACAAGAACATGTTCATTAAAAATCCTTGTTTATTATTAATGGAATTCGGGTCACAAACATGTTATCATCCCGCACATGGACACACAAGGAAGGAATATAGTGTGCACCATCGCCATTGCCATGATGAACAATAGTGGGGCTGCGACTCCCAGTGCGCGGCACCGGCTGGGAGCTTCATGCCGGTTTCTAGCAGACGGGACAAACAAGAAGGTGAAGTTTAGAAGTGGGATAACACTCCTTCTGTGAGGAAGCGACGATGAAGTCCCTATGAGAGCCACCGGCGGCGGCGGCGGCCACCACCTGAGAGGATACAAGAAACCATGTTTTTTTAGATGCCGCCAAAGACGTATATCTCATTAAGCAGAAAAGAGTTTTGGGAAGAACAAACGGTAGCACAACAACTAAAACCGAGAGACAGCTACACGCGGTTGCCGACCTAGAAAACAGCTAACAACAAAAGCCATTACTGAGAGGATACAAGAAACCATGTGGTACCCAACAAAAGGCGATCGAATAACTGGGGAAGATTGGTTTTATTAGATATATGGGCTGAGTTTTGACCGCCCGGCCCAAACATGACCCCGGTGAAAATAATTAAGATAATATTTAATAGCTGTTTTGAGATCTGCATAAATTTTAAGAGAAGAAGTATCGGAGCAATTGCCTTAAAACCTTACCATAAAAGTAAGCACCAAACAACATCACACCATTTTTGTTTTTTTATAAAGGAAATTGGCTTTATCCCTTTCAAATAAGAGAATGAGACCACTTATTCTATGAACAATACAGTTAACTCTTGGTCGCTACCGTCACCGGCTATTCAAGTCCATGGACGAAGACAAACATGAAAGTATGAAACCATAATTATCAAGTTAATATATCTTCATGGTTCAAGTGTATAAACAATACAGTAAACTCTTGGTCTCCGACTACACAAGTCCAATACGTACAATACCCGTTATGCAGTTTTGACCACTAGCAATGCTGCACTTCTAGCTACAATAAGGTATTAAGGTGCACTCCTCAACACTTCTCCTGACACGAAATTGGGGAGTGGTTATTGCTTCAAGATATCAGATACTCAGCAATGAGGGTCATATTGGTGAAAATCAGCTGTATTTCATTCAGGCTGTCCCTAGATCATAGAAGCTGTAGTCATTCTGCATTAGAAAAGGAATCACATGATAAATAAATCTCCATAAATCAGATAACATGTATGTTTCACATTTCTGGCATTTTTAATTACTCAGGACATGTATGATTTGACTTGTGTCACGGCGTCGACCGCAGAGCGGGCATGATGAAGACTGAAGCCGTAGGTGGCGTATTAAGTACTTTACGTTTTCATCGATGTATGTCTGTCATGTGGGGCCGCTGCGTCGGCGACTGGTCAAGCCTAGTACTTGAGCTCGTGTATCAGAACTCGGACACTATGTCATTTCAGAAAACAAAACTCTGAAGCCAAGGCACGGGGGTTTTCCCGGCCCGCTTCTTCGTCGCACACCTGCGTTGATCCAGATTGCGCGAGCTCACGTCGCCGCCGGCGACGGGCGGCGGCCAAGGGGCGTGACAACTTGGTATCAAGAGCCTTCCGATCCGCGGCGGGGAGGAGACCTTCTTGCTCGAATCCGGCACAAGCTATCAAGCGCGACGACGAGACCACCACCACCACCACCACCGCGCCGCCAGCTACAACCACCACCTCCGTGTCCACCACCACCACCACCACCACCACTCCGCATCGCATGGGTAAGCTTCTTCTTCTTCTAGTGTTGCAGCCCCGTCGCAAACCACAGTTCATAAATCCTGGGTGCCGGTGATCTCCTACTGCGCCGACAAGGTGCTCAAGTGGAGGTCCCAAAGGGCTTACTTGGGTAGAACTGGGTTCGCCTCGGCGTCCGTGTAACCCTAGCAAGTCGATTAAGCCGGCCTTCCACCATAATCACACGTCGCACCTGTTGCACACACTGTTTCCGGCGGATCCACTACTCTGGTTTGGGAGGCGGTGAACAAACGGAGTCTGATCAAGCCGAAGTCTGTTACTTTCTTCTTCTCTAGCCAGCAGTTGGTCGTGACAAGGGTTGGGAGCAAGTCTCCGTGTAAAATTCCGGAGTCACGAGAGCTGATTGCTGTGTGGTGGCGATTGGCGGGGGAAAGTCCAGAGCTTGAGGTTCCAATCCTTCGGCTTTGCCTCTTTCCCAGGCGGCGGTGACAGTGCTTCAGCAGGGAGACAAAGGGGAGGCTCCGAGCCAAACCATCTGCTCAGCACACCTGGCTTCCTCAAGAAAGGTATCTACTTTTCCATCCAACCAGACTCAATTGATCATAGAAGCTATGACAAGACGATCTGACGAAGAGAACAGCCGATGGGAACAACTCCAGAAGAATTTGTATGAGTACTGCTCAAAAGCAAATGAAGGCCCAATTGGATCTGTATGGGTCAGTGATGGATGAATACACTCGAGAACAACACACAATTACCCAACAAGTTCAGGCCAATGGGGATGCCATCAGCAAGGTCACACTCAGACAGATGGAACAAGAGCACCACAAAAATCAGATACCTCAATTTGATGATGAGCCCAGACTAGATGAAGCAGACATATACTCTTTTCTCAATGACCAACCATTTGAGAACATCTTCGCAACTGGCAACCACAACAAGGCAACCACTTCAGCACAACCTCTGCAAGCTGACCACAAGTTCTCTGCCAAACAAGATAAGAAAGAAAAAGAGCAGTTTCCTGGCAATCACAGCAGGTTTCAACCTCCACTTAATCTGCCCAGAATGAGTACAAAAGACAGGGAGGCTGACAGAGATTATACCATCCCCAAATATCTTATGCCTAAGATGGAGTTTCCTGACTTCTACAGAGAGGACCCTAAGATGTGGCTAGATAAATGCACAGATTACTTTGAACTTTACAAAATTCCAGAGGGGATGTGGATAACAGCTGCCAGAGTACATTTGAAAGATAAAGCTGGGAGATGGTACTAAGCTTTCAAGCAGAAACAACAATTTCAAAGCTGGACTCATTTTTTGCCATGAGATAGAACAGGAGTTTGGCTCTGATGATTTCAGAGCAGCCTTACATGATCTGCTTCATCTCAGGCATACAACCTCGGTTGATGAGTATACCACCAAATTTCAGAACCTTCAGTATAAGATCACTATGCATCAGGCAGGATATGATGATCTGTTCTTTGCACAACAGTATGTCAAAGGCCTTAAACATGATATTGGTGGTCTGGTCGAGGCACACATGCCCCCCACTGTCCTCAGGGCTTCTACATTGGCCAAAGTGCAAGAACAAATTCAGGCCCATTCCAGACCCAAGTTTGGCAGGCAAACCTATCAACCCAGAGCTTACAACCTTACCAAGACTGAAACACCTACAAACAACCAATCCTCCTCTCTATGGAGAGACAGGCAACTCAGGGACTACAGAAAGGCCAACAATCTAGCTGTCAATGACAATTTGTGGTGAGCCCTTTGTCCCTGGTCACATGGCAATTTGTAAGCACAGAAACAAGCCCCATGCCAACACTCTAGCTGTCAATGACTTGGACTTACAAAGAGAATTACCTGATGAAGTCCTCAATGAGTTAGCAACTGAGGATGAGTTACAGGAACAGTTCTGCCAACTATCTCTCAATGCACTCACCTCCAAAGACACATTAGCATGCCTCAAATTGAAAGCCAAAGTCAAGGACAAGACAATGCTGATACTGCTGGACAGTGGCAACTCCCACAGCTTTGTCAGCAAACATTTTGTGGACATAGCCCACATTCCATTGGTCCCAATCCAGCCTAAAACAGTACAATTGGCTAATGGGGATTCTATTACTACAGAATTCATGGCTAAAGATATGACCTGGCTGTGTGAAGGACACACTCTATCCAGCAACATGATAGTGTTAGATATGCAACCCTATGATGCAATCCATGGGTATGATTGGTTGAGAGACCACCCCCACATGTCTTTTGATTGGGATAAGAAGACAATGACCCTCAACCATAAGGGCAACTCCATCACTCAACAAGGTATCACCACTCCCCCAACACACATCAACACCATTTTTGCACCAAAAACTTATAAATCTGCTCAAGGCAATGACATCTGGGCTTGTGTCTTGCTAGATCATCTCCACACAGAAACCCCAAACATCCAGTCCACAGATCAGCCTTACCCTGAACCCGTCCACCACCTTCTCACTCAATACGCAGATATCTTCCACCCACCTACATCCCTACCTCCACAAAGAGTCCATGATCACACTATACCATTGTTGCCTGGAGCTGTACCTATCAACAACCAACCATACCAGTACTCTCCCCACCACAAAACCGAAATTGAATCCCAAGTGCAAGAACTCCTCACCGCAGGCCTCATCACACATAGCCAAAGCCCATTTGCTTCTCCAGTTCCGCTAGTCAAAAAAAAAGGATGGCTCATGGAGACTCTGTGTCGACTATAGAAAATTGAATGACCTGACTATCAAAAACAGATTTCCAATGCCTTTAATTGAAGAGATTCTAGATGAGCTTGCTGGAGCCAAATTCTTCACTAAGCTGGATATGAAAGCAGGATATCGCCAAATCAGGATGAAACCAGAAGATGAGTATAAAACGGCATTCAAGACTCACCAGGGCCATTACCAATACAAGATAATGCCTTTTGGCCTCACCAATGCCCCAGCAACTTTTCAGTGTCTGATGAACCAAATCCTTCAACCCATGCTCAGACACTCTGTATTGGTGTTTCTAGATGACATTCTTATCTACAGCCCCTCTCTGCATGATCATGTCAATCACTTGCAAGAGGTCTTTGAGCTCTTAAGAAAGAACCAACTGTTCCTCGAAAAAAGCAAATGCTCTTTTGCCCAACCTAGTTTGGAGTATCTGGGGCATATCATATCTGCCCAAGGTGTTTCTACTGACCCACAAAAATTGCAAATATGTTGTCTTGGCCAGTCCCAACTACAGTGACTGAACTTAGAGGGTTCCTGGGCCTCACAGGGTACTACAGGTGCTTTGTCAAAGGCTTTGGTCTCATCTCTAGGCCACTCACACACATTCTCAAGCTCAAACAGTTTGATTGGTCTCTAGAGGCACAAGAAGCATTTCAAGCACTCAAGACAGCTATGACACAAACACCAGTGCTGGCTTTACCAAATTTTCAGTAACCATTTACAGTAGAGACTGATGCTTGTCAAACTGGCATTGGGGCAGTGCTCAGCCAACATGGCAGACCATTGCCTACTTAAGTAAAGCCTTGGGCACTAAACATCAGAACTTGTCCATCTATGAGAAAGAGTTCTTAGCACTAATCATGACAGTGGAAAGATGGAGACACTACCTCCAGAGAAGCACTTTCACTATTGTCACTGACCACAAATCTTTGGCTTACTTAAATGAGCAGAACCTACACTCTGAGCTACAGAGGAAAGCAATGACAAGACTCATGGGCTTAGACTTCAAAATCATTTACAGAAAAGGCAAAGAAAATGTGGCTGCAGATGCATTGTCTAGAGTGGCACATCTCTTTGCACTCCAAGCAGTCTCCTCTATCCAACCAGCATGGATTCAGGAAGTACTCAATTCCTATACAACTGATTCCAATGCACAAGAGCTGCTCTAACAGTTGGCTGTCTCCAGTCCCAATTCTGAGGGATTTTCTCTGGACAAAGGCTTAATTCGACACAATGACAAGGTATGGATTGGTCATAATTCTGCCTTGCAGACTAAGATAATTGCTTCTTGCCATTCTAGTGCCTTAGGTGGACATTCTGTCATAGCAGCTACATTCCATAAACTCAAGCCACACTTCACTTGGAAAGGGATGAGGAAAGATGTAGAAAACTTTGTCAAACAATGCCTCATCTGTCAGCAATCCAAACACAGCAATACACATCCCTTAGGTCTCTTACAGCCTTTGCCAATACCTGATGGCGTCTGGCAGGACCTATCTATGGATTTTGTAGAAGGGTTACCCAAATCTCAGGGGTACAGTGTGATATTGGTCGTAGTGGACAGACTTACCAAGTATGCTCATTTCATTGCCATCAAGCATCCCTACACAGCCTCAACCATAGCTCAAGTCTTCATGGAACATATTGTCAAATTGCATGGTATTCCCAAAACCATTGTTACTGACAGGGATACAGTATTCATGAGCACCTTCTGGAAAGCAATCTTTAAAGCATACCGTGTTGATCTCCACTTCACTACTGCTTACCATCCACAGTCTGATGGACAGACAGAACGTGTGAACCAATGTGTCGAAATGTATCTCCGCTGTTCTGTTCAGGATTCACCTGCAACTTGGAAAAATTGGCTCCCACTGGCAGAACTCTGGTATAATTCGTCCTACCACACTGCCCTGGATTGCTCCCCTTTTAAGGCCCTCTATGGGTATGACCCGAATTTGGGCAGTGTTCCTACTGCATCTCCAACAGCACCTACCGAAGTCCAAGATCTGGTACAGACAAGAGAGCTCCACCTGACATCTCTGAAACAGCACCTCTCCAAAGCTCAAAACCGCATGAAACAGCTGGCTGACCGCAAGCGCAAGGACTTTCACTTCGTGGTCGGAGATCAAGTACTCCTCAAACTGCAACCTTATACACAATCATCCGTGGCTTCTCGACAATACCCAAATTGACCCTGAAATACTACGGACCTTACACTGTCCTGGAACGAATTGGGGTTGTCGCTTACAAACTCCAATTACCAGCAAGCGCACAAATTCACAACGTATTCCACATCTCCCAGTTGAAGCCGTTTGTTCCAGATTCAACACCTGTGTATGATTCTCTTCCTATGACATCCGACATTCAGGCAGCCCAGGCTCTACCGCAGACCATCCTTGAACGACGCCTCGTCAAAAAAGGTAACTCCGCCGTTCCACAAGTCAGAGTCTCTTGGTCCGGCCTTCCTCCAGATACATCGACATGGGAAGACTTCTATGTGTTGAAGAAGCGTTTCCCAGCTGCACCCGCTTGGGGACAAGCGTCGCCTCAAGGGGGGGAGGTGTCACGGCGTCGACCGCAGAGTGGGCATGATGAAGACTGAAGCCGTAGGTGGCGTATTAAGTACTTTACGTTTTCATCGATGTATGTCTGTCATGTGGGGCCGCTGCGTCGGCGACTGGTCGAGCCTAGTACTTGAGCTCGTGTATCAGAACTCGGACACTATGTCATTTCAGAAAACAAAACTCTGAAGCTAAGGCACGGGGGTTTTCCCGGCCCGCTTCTTCATCGCACACCTGCGTTGATCCAGATTGCGCGAGCTCACGTCGCCGCCGGCGACGGGCGGCGGCCAAGGGGCGTGACAACTTGCTCCCTATCTTTGCTGCAAAAGTCAGAAAAGATCGACATATACTGCGAATGACAAATTCTTACTGCATTTTCAGTAAAGGGATGTTATGATTTCTGAATGCAAGCAATGAGTAAACACGATGCATGACGTATTACTGCAGAATTTCACCAGTTGAATCCCTCTCTTCATCCTGTGTGGATGCAAACTGGAGGCAGAGGGATGCAAACAGATCAGAGAGACCATCAAGATTCACATCCTGTATCAAGCAACAGTATACATCAGTGACGACATGTTTCAAAACAACATTTGCATTATCCAGACACAATTTGAATGTGTTATCTGATAAAAACAAATGCTCTGGATCTTCTGTTTTGAAGCTATTGCTAAAATATCAGGCACACAGCGAGTAATCACTTGTAACCCACACTATTGAGGTGAAGCAAATTGCTAATTAATTGCATTTTTTTAGAAAAAAAAAATTGTGCCAGGGTAAATTTAACCAACCTCTGGACTAGTCATCGCAAAACATTATTGAATCCATTGGAAACAACCGTTATGTCCCCATCTTCTTCCTCTACCCCCGCCCTCTCACCCCTCCGCTCTCTTTCTCACAGCCCTCTTGCTGTCACCTGGCTTCAGCCTGGTAACTCCTGCATAACATCGAGTCTAGTATCGCTGCGCAAATCTGTAATGCATGCGTGTGGAGGCAGCTTTGGGCAATTACATGTCGCTTCACTCATTGACTGGTTGGTTTGGGGGGGGGGGGGGGGGGGGGGGACTGTCTCCCCATATTTCACATTGTCCACTATATTGCTCTGGAAAAAAAGACCTAACTCGACACCACCACCATTGTTGTTGATATTTGGCCAAGTCAGGAACACATCAAATGAGGGCCATGTCATCCCCATCTTGCCAACATATTCCGACTTCAGAGCTTGACAAGGTCGAATCGCCATGCCACTGATAATGGTGTTGACCACAGGGGTCAAAATTGTAAATAGTTTTGGTCCCAGTCAAATTTGGGTTGCATGAAAAAGATTAAAATGCACAAGGAAAATATACCTGATTTGACCTGGATGAAGATGGTGTCTGCGTTGCCAGCTGTAGGTTTTGTTGATATTGCTGCTGCTGATCAACCAAGGTCTTAATAGCAAACTTCAGCTGTGGCTCAATTGGTCCCTTCATCATATCGTAGTAGCCATTCTGCTCAAACAATACCAGGATCAAACAACCAAAAGGGTGTAAACAGCAAGATTTATTTTTTCTCCACAGAAATGTACTTGATCTCTAGTAGACTAAAGCTTTGCAGAACTAAAAGGGCATGGATTAGCACTACCTTGTTTGGGAATTTTCCGTACAAGATCTTCTCAAGCCGCTTTCCCAGTTCTGGCAACTGCTTCCTCCACTCAGTTGACATCTGTTTCCTTCCTATATATTTGAATCTGCCGATTTAAGATTAAGAACAGTATAAAAAAGTAAGCCATATATGTTCTATTTGAGAAAATCAGCCACAAACGTAAACTTTGGGTGCTTAGGAGTTAGGAGGGCGATTCAAGAAATTTCAAAATATAAATGGAAATCAATGATATAAGTATCAATTGTTGCCTTTGTAATTTTCGAAAGGAAATAAATCTGTAAGACGTTTCGGCTTTTTTAGATAAATTATTTTTATTATAGATCTAGAGATAGTGTATACTCCCTCCATCCCGATAAAAATGCAATTGTAGAACTAGGCACAGAAACCAATGCTGTGGAAAAATGACAGAAATACCCCTATACTAGCTGCCAGGAACCACGTCTAACCAAAACAGTGATGAGACAAATGGATGGTGTTCCGCGATAGATTTTTTTTCCAACGGAACGAAGCTTCTGGATGAGAGTTGAGAGCCACTGTGCTTGTCTGACAGCCTGCCTGACATCCTGAGACCTAGCATCAGGAGCTACGAATGCACTTTTTCTGGGACATTTTTTGAACCGTAGAATTGCAGTTTTTATGGGACGGAGGGAGTATCTAAGTGCATAGCAAAAACTATGTATCTAGAAAAGCCAAAACGTCTTACAATTTGGAATGTAGGGAGTAATATTTATTGTCAGTACATCTAACAATTTGAGCCTTCCACTTTAGTTTAGATACGCTATCGTTCAGCAAATCGAGACTCACTAATTCAGCACAATTTTTTTTGGGGGTCAAGAGGTTAGGGGTGGGATCCAACACCTGATTGATTAGTGGAGATTTGGGCAATCCAAAACACATAATATCAACGCGGAGAGGAATTAAAAGGATTAAGTTCTCTCGTGCAATAAATAGTCTACTCAGTCAAAGTCAAATATAACTCATGGCCTACAAAATAGTTTACTTAGGGCCTGTTTGGGACTGCTCCACAAACTCTGCTCCGCAAACTCCACTGTGGAGCAGCTCTACAAAAAACTGGAGTTTGTGGAGTACCTCTTTAGGTGCTCTCACAACTCCACTTTTTTTTCTGGAGCTGTGTGCGTGGAGCTAAAACCGTTTGGCTAAAAAACATGGAGCAAAGCTGAAAAACGTGGAGCGGAGGAGTCCCAAACAGGCCCTTAGTTAAAATCAACAGTAATAAACGCTTACATCTTTTCGCGCATAGTGGTTCGTAGCATAGCAAATTGCTCGTCCACTCCTGACATGGTTGCCCTATCCTGCATCAGCTCATGCTGCAGGAGCCCGGCAGCGGCGCCAACACCAACAACGACACCGCTGCCAGAGACCTGATTCATCTGTGTTGCCTGCCCAGACATCTGTCGGTTTTGTTGATTCTGAGCACTCAGTTTCATAATAGCAAACTGCACTTGTGGCTCAACTGGTCCCTTCATCATGTTGTAGTAGTCATTCTGCTTAAACAATACCAGGATCAAACAACCAAAAGGGTGTAAAAAGCAAGATTTATTTTTGCTCCACAGAAATGTACTTGAACTCTAGTAGACTAAAGCTTTGCAGAACTAAAAGGGCACGGGTTAGCACTACCTTGTTTGGGAATTTTCCGTACAAGATCTTCTCAAGCCGCTTTGCCAGTTCTGGCAACTGCTTCCTCCACTCAGCTGATGTCTGCCTCTTTCCTATATATTCGAATCTGCCGATTTAAGATTACGAACAATATAAAAAATAAGTCATATATGTTCTATTTGGAAAAAAATCAGCCACAAACCTAAACTTTGGGTGCTTAGGAACGTGATTCAACTAATTTAAAATACAAAAGGAAGTCAATAACTTAAGTATCCATTGTCGCCTTTGTAATTATGGAAAGAAAATAAATTTAGGAGTACAAAATTTTTTGGTAACATTTATTGTCAGTGCATATTAACAATTTGGACCTGCCACTTTAGTTTTGATATGCTACCGTTCAGCCAATCGAGACTCACTAATTCAGTAAAAAGAGATTAGGGGTGGGATCCAACACCTGATTCATCAGTGGAGATTTGGGCAATCCAAAACACATAATATCAACGCGGAGAGGAACCAAAAGGATTAAGTTCAATTTTCATGGACGATAGAGCTAAACTCAATCCTCACGTGCAATAAATAGTCTACTCAGTCAAAGTCAAATATAACTCATGGCCGACAAAACAGTTTACTTAGTTAAAACCAACAGTAATAAACACTTACATCTTTTCGCGCATAGTGGTTCGTAGCATAGCAAATTGCTCGTCCACTCCTGACATGGTTGCCCTATCGTGCATCAGCTGGTGCTGCAGGAGCTCGTTGGGGCCGCCAACACCAACAATGACACCGCTGCCAGAGACCTGATTCATCTGCGCTGCCTGCCCAGACATCTGTGGGTTTTGTTGACTCTGAGCACTCAGTGTCATAATAGCAAACTGCACTGGTGGCTCAACTGGTCCCTTCATCATACTGTAGTAGCCATTCTGCTCAAACAATACCAGGATCAAACAACCAAAGTGGTGAAACAACTAATTTTTAATCTTGCTCCCAAAAGCCGGAGTATTGGAAAAGAGAAGGGGCCGGGAAGCAGATAGCAATACTATGTTCAGAAATTTTGTGTACAAGATCTCCTCCAGTTCCGGCAACCTCGGCAGCCACTCAGCCAACGATGGCGTGCTTCGCACATACTCAAGTTTGCCCATACAAGAAGTCATAAAACATACAAGAATAGTCATAAACCAGTCCCATGTACAATTCCTAATAAATTTAAAGGGAACTCAGTAAAATATACTAAAACAATAAGTGGCAGAAGCATAATAAATCCATTATATTGTCGCCTTGGTAACTACGAAAATTAGGAAATAACTCGTGGCATAAAAAGGTCTGGTATGAGGGCAAGATATAGTTCAGCCAGAAGTGCCTCACCAATCCAGTAAAATTACTCTTCTCTTTATAGTTCACATGCATATATACTCCACAAGGAAAAACTGAAGAGATTTGCGTTTCCCAAGAAACATTTTTTATCAAATATATATTTAAAATATAAATATTTACGATATATAATTAGTATCATTAGAAAGATTTTTAAATCTATTTTTTAAATAAATTTATTTGGAGAAATAGGTGTTGCACGTATTTTCTACAAATCGAATCAAACTTGTAGCACAAACACCAATGGTGACAGTTATTTAGGGACGGAAAAGAGCATGTAAATATTAAAAAAAAAACTGAGGAGAACAGGTACCATGACTGTGATCGGTAGAGTCAACGCTGGAGATCGAGTCACAAAAACTTACATCCTCTCGCGCATGGTGGTGCGCAGTTGGTCCATCTCCAGGATGAGGCCAGCCGTATCCTCCATCGGCTGGTGGTGCGGATGCCCGTTGGCGCCGCCGGTACCAACGCCGCCGCTGCGGTCAATCTGCCCCGACATCCTGGACAGGTGAAGGATGTGGTGCTGATGAGACGACCGGCGACGGCGACGGCGAGCCGCGGGCGTCGACGAGAGCGGGGAGAAGCGGGAATGCGGGACGTGGGTGATCTTCCGATCTGCTGGGGTAGTGGGGTTTGGCCAAGGCTAAGCAACCGAGGAAGTGAATGTGAAATCAGGCGGAGAAAGCACACGTGACACGTGTCGACCGTGGACCGACTCTGGGGTGTGGATCTGCGCCCACTGGGTTGGCTCGTTGCAAGGTGCGGATGGGCTCGGATGCCTTCTATTGAGTTATTATTTACTCTCTTCGTGAAAAAAACTTCAAACTGTAAATCGTGTTTTGATTGTTTTAAATACAGTGGTTGATATTTATATTGACGTATACTATGTCTTACTATGTCTAAATACATTTACCTAGACTAGAAAAATAAAAACAGCTTACAATTTAGAATAAAGAGTACTGTAGTTAATTCATGACAACTCTAGAGGTACGCTAACCGTCCTGAGATATAATTCCCCATGAACATTTGTGTGCATGATGTGTTCTCATTGTAAAGCATGAACAGTCTGAAAAAGCAATGACAGCAAGGCATCTACATTTCAAAAATCTCCTATGGTACATTACCAAGGTAGCCACCGCCTACTGGACGAATATCCAACAGGAATAACTTCACTCGATTACATCAAGCCAAGTAACAAACAGTCAATGACATCAGCTAAATCATTTCTACGAGATACAACAAAGAAAAAACATTCTGGTGCCGTACATGCTCTACCTCAGCTATTAAACGCGGACTGGGTCCAGTTAGCATCAGAAAAGATTATACAGATCAGCGTGCTCCAAACTTGTTGAATGCTGCGTCTCGAACTGGATAGTCTTGAAGCAAAGAGCACCGGACAGTTGCATTGCCCTGCCTAGTTCCTTCACACTAAGCCAGTTGGCTTAGATGATTTTGTTCCTAATGTCTTCTAGCTTCTTCAGAATTTCACCAGGAGTTCTATCCAGTTCATCAGCAATCTTCCTCTGCATATCAGCTGGGAGGGAGGGATACTGCTCGCAGAGATCACCATCTATCACATCCTGTAACAGAGAACACATCAGTAACAGCATGTTTCAAACTGCATTTGCAATTCAGCTGTAACAACAAACAAATAAATAAAATTCATGAGCTAATGTGAATGAGCAGCAACCGACATCAGCATGGTTTTCATAAACTCCAACTGATTCCAAGTGTAAGCCATTTATGGCATTGACAGTCTACACAAGGTGAAACTTTGATTGGCAAATTCTATGAAAACATAATATTTCAACAATAATTATATATTGTGAAATTACTTTTCCTGGTGAATCTAGTGGCATGAACCTTATGTTGTAAACCTATTTACATTTTTAGGTATGGGTGGTCAAAGTTAAAATTGCTTGACTTTGGGCAAATCTAAAACACTATGTAGTGTAGTTCTATAAGTAGCTTAGACACACTGGAATGGTTAACAAAAGTCAAATACAGTGCAGGTACTAATAAGACTCGCATTATTATGACATGGAGTAGAACCACTGGATCTCTCTAATTCACTGCAACTACAGGAAGTGAACATTCTGAATATATAACTTAAACATATATGCATAACCTGACAAGATCTTAATGAATTTGTAAATTGTAATACAGCATTACTCGCAAACCAAGCACATCAATGCCATGCTAGAGGGGCTCATAAGACTTCATCAATTACTAAATAGTACTCTCTCCATACTCAAAAAGTTTGTCGTTTTAGAAAACGACACGGTCACCAAAGTGTAACTTTGACCACTTATTTTTTGAAAAATATTTATTGAAATATAATATATGTATACTTTTATGAAAATATTTTTCAAGACAAATCTATTGATATGATTTTTACATTTTCAAACTCAACAACTTAAAAGTTATTCATGATTTATATTCCCAATGTTTGACTAAAACCTTGTCCTAAACGACAACCTTTTTGAGTACAGAGGGAGTAAATATGACATGCAAGTTTATACAAAGTCCATTGGAAATGAATATTCCATTTGCTAAATTTATGGTGCTATTCTTTATGTGTGCAGTGTGGCTGTGTGGGCACCACCCATTATCCATGCACTGAGTTCCAGTGTTTTTTCAAGATTATTAGACTGCTACAAAGTCAAGAGCAAAACTAACTATTAGTGCAAAGCTGACACAAGAATGCTAGATCAGTGTTTTTCTCATGCTAACATAATGCATTTGGTGACATTATAGAATATTAGAACCAGAGTACATCCTGGTTCATAAATCCAATGCAAGGAACATCTTACCTTCACTGGAAAATAAGCAGATCTGTAAGCCATGTGATCTCTTCCACATAATGGTGGATGCTCCTGACGGAGATGCATCTCCAAGTGAGAGAAGAAGTCAACGTCTTCCCTGGAGGTGAATGCAAGCAGTGCTCCCACACTGCCCATCACAGTCCCATAAATAAGACATTCACCTCCACCAGGAATCAAAGAGGCCTTCTGCAAACATGTTACAACATCACCGACATGAAACTGCACAATCTCCTCAACTTTGTTAGGGGCACCATTTAACTTCCCTTGCTCCCATTTAATCTTGCCTCCAGTTGGGTCTTCTTCAATCTCATCTGAGATATCCTGTGGAAGACGAGCAAAATATATATTCCCAAACTTATCTGCTCCAGCCATAGTGTCAAAATCTATGTGTTGTGCTGCTGTAAGCCATCTGGGAACACTGTCATCAGCAAATATATAGAGTTGGTTTTCATCTCGTCTGTACTTGCAATAGTGAAATGACTGCAAAAGAAAATGGCACCATACAGAAAGTATATCAGAAATAAAGGCAGGAAGCCAAGGGTAAGGAACTCAGCCAATCAACAATAGAGATAATCGTACAACAAAGTATCACACGAAAAAACAAAGGGAAAAATTCTATAAAAAATACCATAGGAGATACAGATACATGATATATATCCAGTATTCTACATGATTCAAGTATGTCAGACAATACACTTCAAACTCTCACGCTAGTAAATCAAACAGATCATATGCTGTAAAATCTAATTTAAATACGAAAAAAGTGTCACATACTTCAAATGAAACCACTGTGAACACCATAACTAGGTCTAGGGATTGACAACTATAGCATGCTGTCAATCTTAGAAAGCACATCCATGTGAAAGAACTGACAATCAAGGGAATTCAAGAGAACTGAATGAAGATTGAGAGCATACCTCTTGCATATCACCAACATAGATCCTATCACGGTAGGTATGAATAGACACTATCGTCCTCGGAAAAAGCTTGTTTTCACATTTTCTGAGCAATTTTCTCTTCCCTAGATCATATAGCCTGAGCACTGAACCAACACCTGCAAGTAATCGGCCCTGGAATTGGCACAATGCAAGAGGTACTTCCTCCACTTGTGTCTTGTGTAGAAGTTCAAGTGACTTCCCTTCATCCACAAACTTATATATGTGGATGAATCCACCAGCAAGGGTCCTCCTTGGCCAGAACTGTAATCCCTTGGCAGTGCCAACAGCCAGTAGAGTTCCGTGCTCCTTATCATGGAAATTCACAGTGCAAATACTGACAGCAGCCTCATTTTCCTGCAATTCTAGCAGACAGGTTGTGTCCCTACTCCTTGGATCAAGGATCCTAATGCAGGAAACCCACCTCTCCGATTCAGCCTTTGGATAACCATATTGTTCATCAGGAAATGTGTTACCCTCATCAGCACCATCTTCTTGACCATCACCGTTCTCCATTGGATCGCCATTATTTGCATTTCCATTCTCCGCTGCACCAGAAGCCTCGAGGCACTCTTTCTTAGCAGCTTCTCGCTCTTCTGCGCTGAACGCACCCTTATCACTCTCAATGACCGCAATATATTTTTTCTTTGGTAGAATCACAAACTTCCTTGGGGTGTAGCGGAGAGGGATGGCCGTCTCATTGAAAGTCTCTCCCAGCCGTTCAATGGTGAAAATACGTAGGGCATCTCCCGCAACAGCAACTACACCTTCTGAGCACTGATCAGAAGAAAATGATGCTGCAGATTCGAGCGTATCACAGGACAGTGGTGTCAAGAGAAAATGGCCTTGATGTATATAACCCAGCCAAGGACGGCTGGACAGGCAGAGCATTGCTTGCCTGTGGCTAACTGTACAAGGGAACAGCTTTGGCGGTCTCAGGCCAAGGAATCGAGAACGTGTGTCCGATAGCTGACCCGTAACCATGTCGACGTTGGTCCGGAAAAGGACACCATTCTGCAAACCAGCATTGAGGAAAAGGTTGGCTGGATAATCTGCACCATCCTCACCACCAATAGAGGCCTGAACCTCCAAGAATAGGAGTGACTCTGGTGCCGATGATACACTCTGGACACTTAGAGGCTGCAGGCAATCATCAGGGTCCAGTGAGAGGATACGGATTGTGTTGTCATAGGATCCTACGGCAAGAAATCTGGACCTTTGCCTCCCCTCAGGGACCGGCGCAATTGCCAGGCATGCAACATCACCAGACATGTCCTGCTTCTCCACCTCCATGAGCTGACCAGTCATGTCCATCTCGAAATAGATGAGCTCTCCACCACTAAGAGCGATTACCACCTGGAGACGGTTTGATCCAACCTTTGTAATAGTTTTCTTTCCAGGCGTCCTCCACTCATTGACACGGCCATCCTCCCTGATGTGCCGGATGCCATTCGGGTGGACCTGCATTAGAGAGTCCTCACCAAGGAGTGTGACTGCAAGGGAGTGCGTGGTGTCCAGGAACTGGCTGTCACTGACTTCTTCAATGGTCTCACCAATAGAGAGCACAAGCGTGACATTAGTAAAGGACACAACAATGTAAGCATCAAACATGTCATTGATATTCTTCTTGACAGTCCACACAGCAATAGGCTCAGCAGGCAGCATTGATCGGGCCATCTCACTAATGGCAAGGCCAGGCCTCAGGATGCGCAGCGTGGAGCGTGGACCACGGCCACAGGCAGTGAACAACTGGGGTGTTTCCTCATCAAATAAATTCGCAACACGCATGTCCATGATTGGCATGAGGCTCTCAATCTCGTCTATGCGCACGAGGTTCTTCAGTGCCCTTGGCTGAAAGAAAACTGGCTGGAATCCCTCCTCTGTCTCCATCAGTGTTGCAGAAGAGGACTCGACATCCGCATCTCTGCCAATATCGCGGAACTGGTAAAGTGCATGATTGCCGACTCAGAAGCAGCAAAGAGGAAACCGGAGCGCAGCACACAGACAGCTGATGTCACCGGTATGGTGTCAAAGTACTTGATCCTGAGCTCACTAACAGTATCCCATTATGATCAAGGTCAACCTTGAAAACGTCACCATACTCAGTCTGTAGCAGGAAGAAGAACATACTCTTTTGTTTGTGTGTGGCGGCAGCAACAATGAGGACGCCGCGCTCGGCAGGGAGGTCAGCACGACGTGGAATGACAGCACGAATCTCTGGGTGACCCTGGTTCCGGTACAGCACGAAGTTGTCACAGCAAACGAGAACCCCACTCGGACCGTCACCACCACCAGGGACTGTCACGAGAAGATTGGCACCATTATCAATCGGCTCAGAGACCTTGCGGGAGACATGGTTGAGTCCCAGGTCAAGCTCGTAGAAGGTGAGGAGCTTCTGCGCCTGGTTAGCGGCCTGCCCCGTGGGGTCGCGGTCAGACTCGGCGTACTCGAGCTCGATGGCGGCGAAGACGGGGTTGTCGAACCCGCAGTCGAGCGCGGCGAGGGCGAAGGTGAGAGTGTTGGACTTGTGCGCCTCGAGCGGGGACGAGATGGTGAGGCGCGCGGCGGCGTCGCGGTTGAGGACGTAGACTAGCTTCTGCTTCTCGAGCGCGGCGATGCAGAGCGCACGGCCCTTGGGGTCAACGGCGAGGAGCTGGCCGGGGACGATGCGGCGGCACCCCGACTTGCCGAAGGTCTCCTGGTGGACCTTGTCGAGGCGGTTGCGGTCGGGGGAGTACTCGAGGATGACGAGGCGGCCCGAGTCGGAGCCGACGACGAGGTAGTCCTTGTTGGCGCCGGTGAGGCGGAACTGCGCGAGCGAGCGGATGGCGCCGAAGACGTCGACGGAGAGGAGAGTGCGGAGGCGGCCCGTCTCCGGGTCCGGGCGGAGGAGGTCGAGCGTGCTGCCCCGCGCCACGGCGATCTCCTGCGTGGAGCCGGACGCGGACCCGGCGGACTTCTTCGAGTCCCGCCCGCTGAAGCTGCCGATGACGGCGCACACCCCGCCCGTCGCCCGCTGCAGCGTCAGGCTGTAGAGGTACATGGCTGCTGCTGCGGCGAGGCCCCCCCTCCTCCTCCTTCTCCGGTGACTGAGGCGGGTACGGCGGCGGCGGGGTCGGGGTTGCGGGGGACAAGGGGAGGGAGATCTAGGGTTTTAGAGCGGGCGGGCGGCGCTCGAATGGTGGGAAAACTCGGCGGCTTATCAGATCGGACGGAGGCAGGAAGACCGAGGGCCCGAACAGAACCGTTGCGGGCCTTGCGTTTGCGTTTGCGTTTGCGGTGTGCCACTGCCATGCGAGATGCCACAACCGTTGCGATTTGTCCATCCCTGACACGCTGAGCTTTTGTTTTGTTTTGTTTTTTTTTGCTATATGATTCTGCACGTGCTTGATACATCTAAAAGTCAAAATTTTAGCTAGCTAAAGAAATCTCTTAGCTAAATTTTAGAAATCTCTTAGCTAAATTTTAGTTTGGTGTTTGGATGCTTATGTTAATAGACTTAGCTAAACTTTAGCTAGCTTTAGATATGTTAAAGTAGTTAAATCCAGTTAAACTTTAGTTGGATTTTTAGCTAGGCTATTTAGATGTATGACAGTCAATTTTAGTTAATTAAAGTTTAGTTGGTGCATCCAAACATGCCCTCTATATTAGCAGGCAACTTAAATTAAATAAAAGGATATTTTATTAGAGAACAAGAGGAGAGCATGAGACTGAACTAACCAAACAACAACTTTAAAATTACCCATAGTACAACCTCGTATCC
The DNA here is from genome assembly GCA_022036555.1 of Microstegium vimineum. Classification (NCBI taxonomy): domain Eukaryota; kingdom Viridiplantae; phylum Streptophyta; class Magnoliopsida; order Poales; family Poaceae; genus Microstegium; species Microstegium vimineum. The sequence goes on along the minus strand of CM039121.1, from coordinate 44,796,680 downwards.
AATTTTAGTGGCTTATCTAGGGCGTTTATATTTAGGATGAGAAGATGGTGAAATGGTGGCAAAGCGGAATTTGTGTCTTGTGGAATTTGATAATATCTTTACAAAATATTTTGTTTTCGATAGATACATTTTACCTCTGCGTGAACAAAAATGGACGGTCCAAGTGTGATCCTTTTTGTGGTCGATGATGGAAAGAAAGCAAATTCACAAAACGAATGTTTGGACGTGATCACTAAGGATCTTACTTTTCATATGCACAAAATGATATGCAACAGTAAGTTATTGTTTCCTTTGTATATCGACTTATGCCACATCCTGCATGGCTAATGGCTCTGCAAAACCATGTAGACTAGGATACCATTTGGAGAAAAGAAGAAGCAGTATGGTGGTTTCACAAGCAGTCAAAGTGACCTATTGAAGTGATGTCCGCTTGGTCTGGTAAAAAGCAGAAGCAGCTACCAAGACGCTGCTATGGAGCAAAAAAGGTGTCAGCTTCAAGGCAAAAGTAAGTCTTAGGAGAAGAAAGCAATAGATTGAACTAAAAGGCGTTCATAAAAAGAGATGTATTGTGGGATCTAATAAAAAGATAGACAAGGTAGCAAGTGTTGTAAAATTTGTAGCTTTCTTGTATCTATGTCTACGTGGAGGGAATCTTTTTATTGAGACCACCAAGCCAAACAACCTGCGTTGTCATGCCCTTAAGCCCTCCATGATGTGCCCTTAAGCCCTCCATGATGTGCTCTCTGAGTAATGCTAAAAAAGAAGAGAGTTTAAACATCACTTCACACATTATAATTACTGATGCTAGAGATAGCAAAACTAAGTTCAGTGAACATCTTTACGCTGATGTCGAAGCTCATTTGTGTGGTGAAGAGAGAACCAGATATAAAATCAGAGAGAACCGGGATGGGAAGAAGAGCACAAAACTTTTTGGCGATGAAAGAGCACGTAGGAGCTTTTAGCCTTTTAGGGCTATACTAGTGATGCTAACACATTGTGACATTTAAAGTGCGGTGCCAATCTCTTTTCACTAAAGTCAGATTTTCTCTAGCACTACTCTATGTATAAGATGTCTTCAAAATTCTAAAATTTTATAAGATTCTCAGTCACATCAAATTTTTAGACGCATGCATAGAGCATTAAATGTAGATTAAAATAACTAATTGCATAGTTTGTCTATAATTTGCGAGACGGATTTTTTGAGTCTAATTACTCTATGATTGGACAATAATTATCAAATACAACCGAAAGTGCTACAATATCATTTTTCCAAAAGTTTTTCATCTAAACAAGGGCCGAGTAAGAGGTGACGCTGCAATATTTAGAGTGAAAGTCTCTTTCAAATTTGATTTAGAGTGAAAGTCTCTTTCAAATTTGCAACGCCTTTTCAGCTTCCCACACATGACACATCAAATATCTATATACAAGTTCAAAAGTTTGATAGTCACCAAACAAAATATCGTCTTCTTCGGGTGATCATTTAGGTGGCTGATAAGCCGACTGTTGCTATTGTTGGTTGTTTTGTTGTAAAAGAAAAACACTGTTTCGGTGACTGATAAGCCAAAGCCAAGCGAACACGCGTTCTAAAATCCTTGACTTTGAAGTACTCGGTAATCACAAATTCTCAAAAATGTATTTGGTGCAGCTAGCACTATGGGTGATTCTCAATACCTCCTGGCAATTTTAAATCGGTAACCATAAATTCGTTATAGAAACTCAAAAAAGAATTTGAAAAGCAACTAGCACTACGGGTGATTCTCAGTACCTACTAGCAAATTTTAATTTAAAGATTTTTCAAAACATTTCTCATGGAGATGGAGCCCAGAAAACAGCCGCAAGCAAACAAATAACCTGAGAAAAAAACCCAGAAAATAACCCGATTTGTATTGTTTGTTGACTTACAGTTACAGACAAATATCTGTACAGACAAATAACCCGCAAGCAAACCAACTAAGCAAAAGTTTGATAGTCACCAAACAAAATATCGCCTGAGATTCAAAGGATGAACAGAACTTCAATATATCATTTTGTTGAGTACATGTACATAGATGAAATGTTTCCTTGTAATTATGAACAGAACTTCAAGCATATCTTGACAGGATATGAGTCACGATAAATTTTGAAACTACAACTGTAGTGCCAATATTTACATGCACTAGAATTCTGAAAACACTGTCTGTTTGACCTGACCAATTTAATAAAGTAATAAATAACATATTTGAATCAAAGCTTCTAAGAGTAAGATCTATTGGACTTGTAAGGATGAATTATCTCAAGACTACCCGAGAGTTGGGGACATGTGTGTTCAAGAATGAGCTTAGTTGGTTCCATAAGGAAATTTTGGTACCATAGAGCCGCACACTAACTGATTTCCTAGATCCTTCTCTGACAAACTCCAGTTCCCTGGATACACCATGCTCAGCATAGCTGGGTTCTTCTAGAAATGGCAGGTCGATTGAACCCTCAGACTCGAGGTTCTTCAACCATCCACGGAGCAAGTAGTTTATAACCTGATGATCAGAAAAATTATTATAGATCTCCATAGATAAGTATAAGCTACCATAATCAACTAAATAATACTGGAATATTTTCAGGATCAGGAGATCAATTATTTAAATATACACTCCAAAAATTGGAACATTTTGGAGTTCAAATATGCAAGTATGAAAATAATGAAAGCTGGGGATTGAATTATTGAAGACAAGCCGCAGAGAGTAATGTTATCGCTACAAGTATGGAGCTTCTTAGAGGCTACCCATTGCACGTGGCTTCTACAAATGAATAAGAAGAGATCCTTATCTCATAGTCCCATTACTTGTTGAATGCGCAACAGGACAAAATAAGTGCTACAATGCAAGAGTGTCAGTCCTTGTTTCATTCATCCATCAAAATATCATATCATGCAGAACAACACAAATAGCTTAGTTGAGACCTTATTTCTCATGCATTTATTTTCTCCTTTAGTTTACTTTTGAGGCCTACACTACTGATGAGGAACCCGATTTGTATTGTTTGTTGACTTACAGTTACAGACAAATATCTGTACAAGAAAAATATTTCCAAAACCCATTAATAATTACGAATTGGAATATGGCTTATTAAAGCCAAAAGAAGAGCTGAAATTTATAAACAAACAGAAATCCTTACCTCAGGGACCTCATCGTGAGGACAATGACCAGCAGGGCTAATTTCATAATAAGGTGCTTCAGGCACCTGTTGTTTGACTTTAATGCCCCAAATAGGTCTAATCCAAGGATCTTCTCTTCCATACATGAGCGATATACGAATGCCTTGGTTTTGGCACCTACATATGATGAGTGTTAAAATGGAAAATCATATTCATCATGTAAAGTTTCACTTGATCACTTGGATTATCTAATTCACCTAGAGATTGCCTCTTGGAAGGATATCTGACCCCTTGGAGCAAACATAATGGAGGCAAACGATGCAGCAGCTGCTGGGTGTTGTGTTATCTCCACAATACGAGAGAATACTTTGTCCACATTTGTTGAGTGGTCAGCATATACTTGTTTGAGTATGTCTTGAATACTTTTTGGGTCACTTATCTTTTGCCAACTACATCACAGAGGAAATTACACTCCAATTAGTTTATAAAACCCAATGTGTGCATAATTCATAACTTTAAATGACACAGGCATTACCATTTACTTTTGCATACTAGTCTATTTCTAAAATTTCGATAACGCAAGAGAATAAGTAAACTAAATTACTATGGTAATAATAATACTTTCACATGTAAAATCTACACATATAATGTGTTATGAAATAAGTGTAGTTAAGTAATATAGTGAAGTTAAAACATCAGAAACTATTAGTTGACAATAGTGCGAAATGTATGATTTTAGTAATGGAACATTTCTTCATAGCTAATAAAAACACTTACACTGCTTCAGTAATTTTCCTCACAAACGATGGAAGAGGAAATGTCCCAGCCCATGGGAAAATCTTTGACAATCGGGGAGATGTAGCAGGGTTAGGAAAGAATCCCCAAAATGGTGTTGCATTAAGCAATGTGACACCTTTTACAAGGTGTGGACTGGATGCGGCAAAATAAAGAGCAACGAAACCTCCAAGAGAGTTCCCCACAATATAAACTGGTTCACGGATAACCTGGAAATGAACTAAACTTAGCTTACGAGATATGTTGTAGAAATCTCATGGTGAAAATATGTGATCATATGTATCAGCGAGCCTTTATTAGCTTCTCTGTAGTAAAAAGGCATAGATAGCTAAGCCATCCATATATGATGGTTACAATACACAAAGTTAAACCTTCTGTATGCAATTCTGAACAGAACAAACATTAATAAGACAGTTACTACATTTCTAGCAGTAGAATATGCATAGCTTATGTTGGTCATTGACATTAGTTCCAAGCAGTTTGTCAACACAAAAAAAGAAGGCATTCAAACAATGTTCCAGTTTCAGATATTTATGAACAAATAAAAAAAATAGTAACAAGCCTTGCTAAGATTTTCAAACTAAACATTGATAACATTTTAGCGAAACAAACATCGCCAGACAAAATAACAAATTCAAGGAGTACCTCCTCAATGAAATGCTGAACTTGGTTTTGCCATAAATCGACAGAATACACCAGCTCCTCTGCCCAAGGCTGCGAATCTTGTCCAAACCCCCAGAGCGCCTCTTCACTCGTGATGCTACTAGGAGCAGGGTCTTCACCCGGCAGCGACATCCCCTGCCCGAGAAAATCCATCGTCCACACCCTATGATCGCGACCAAGATCCCTCAGCTGCTTCTCGAAATGGAACGTCCCGACTCCGAACCCCGGCAGGAAGAGCAACGCAGGCGCCTTGCTGTTCTCCACGCCGGACCTCTCGTAGTACACAGTCAGCTTCGGCTTCCACTCCCAGAACCCAGTGCTGATTGGGGAGCCATCAGGGCCTTCCGGGATGCCTTGAATCATCACCTTCTCAACCTCCCCGGCTTTGATTGAAGGAATGCCCTGCAGAGCTGCATCCACGTTGCTTACATGGAATCCCTGGGCAGCATGGACCTTGCTGGAACCACCCGGACTCGAAGCTCCTCTTGTGGTTCCGACACACATAACCGCGTATCTTCTGGGCCGGTAAGTCTTGGCATGCCCAGGTCCAAGACCAATAGCACTGGCCCGGAGCTTCCATGCACTTGCTGGTGTTTGATGTAATGCCGAGCAGGAGTGGCTGCAAGAAACCACCTCCATGGTTGCTACGATGCTTGGCGCCCACTAGTTCTGCAGACAAATGGAAGTAAACGACTTCACCGGACCGAACTGGGACCAATAATTCGACCGTTTTTCATATGGCAATTCGTCTCATATACATACAGATATATAATCATATAAAGCAGGCGCGGCAGGACATGGTGTACACATGTTACCCGATTTTTTTTTACTTTTCTTTTCTTTTCTTTTCTTTTCTTGCCAAAAATCGAAGCTAGAAGGTGAAAAAAACTGCTCAGATCTGAACACAGATAGCATAAATCAGAGTTTTTGGTGTCGGATTTCGTATGGCAGGAAGGGAACGGAACGAGCGGGCATACCTGGCCGACCTGGCACGAGCGGCGGTGCTCGCTGCTCACCCTGTCGTCGCCGGCTCGCCGCTAGGAAAGAAGGGCCGAGAGAGCGAGGGAGTGGGGTGAAGGCGAGGATCGGAGACGAAGGAGAAGGAGGGTGCAACGCAGGACGCGCTCGCGCCGTCCCGGACGGTTGAAGCTTGGATGCGTGCGCACCATTCGCGTGCGTGCGTGGAAGAGGGGAGTGGAGGAGAGGAGTTCGGTGTGCACGGATTGCTTTGGGTTTGTCCGTTTGCTGGGTTGGAGAATCCCAGAAGTAACTCGAGGCCTACTACAATGAAAAAGACCGCCACGTGGCGAGAGTGTTCTGATTTTTTTTTCGTTTTGACCACGTTTTCATATCAAATGATTTGTGCCCGAAAAATGCACTACCTCCTTCTAGGAATAAATAAATAAATAAATAGACTATATATAACTCAAGAATTTATCTATAAATAAATTAATCTTTAAGAAGTATAGTTAGTGTGCTGAAGTATCCTTTGTATTGCACCTCTCCTATCTTTCAGTCCACTATTGAATTTTTGCAGTTGCATTTATGTAGTAGTAGTAAACACTATAGTTAGTGTGCTATTAGAATAATCATTAATCAATGTACAACTAAGGTTAGCAAGGTTTTTTTCTCTATCATAATGATCTATCCTAAATTTGCTAAGAATCTATTTATTCAGTGGCAAAAACAATAAAGAAACATTCGTAGTACTAAAGTAATCCGTGTTATTGCGCTATAGTTTTTGTTGTCATATCAAGCGAACGTTCCTTAATATATTTTTTTGTTGTTGTATGTGATTCCTGTAGAAAACACTATGTGAGCTTACAACTTTGAATTGAAATGAAGCAAAATGGAGGATAGTTTCCTCTGCTTCTCAGGTTACATGGGCATAAAGTTAGAAACAGTCACCTGTATAGGTAGACTTCGTTTTCTAAAATAAAGTTTTCTTTGTTTTATTTTTCAAATAAAATGTATCACACCAATCATCCAAGTTTAGCATATTCCAAGGTGCACTCGCACACATCTTATGAGCTAAACCGACCCATTGACTCTCCCCTCCTCAAAATCCTTATTATTTACTTTGACGCTTCTCACCGTCTCCACAGTGACACCCTCAACGACTATTATCGTTCATCCTTTAAAGAGTCAAGCGGCCTCTCAGATAATATCGCTCTTAGAGGAAAACACTATAGCATGACCGATAAGTTAAAGCGAACAAAGACCAGAAAATACTCCCATCGACTTAACATAAGAGTAGTGGTAGGTAGGTAGTACGAAGGTAGTAACTCTTCCCTAGTCACATAAAGGTGTCATCTTGTTACTAGGTATAAGACCCAAATTGTATTAAGAAGGTCATCCAGAGAGTAAAGCATAATAAAATAAATTTAAGATCATCCATATCAGTCTTATAAAAGCCTCAGAGAGTCTAACCTAAATTTCATAAAAATGATGCGAACACTATCATCGGACAATGGTGACAAGCACTCTGTTTAGCTAGTGAAAAAACCGACTAACGAGGTGTTTAGATCCAAAAACTTTTAGAAAAATAACACTAGCACTTTCATTTATATTTGATAATTATTGTTCAATCATGAAGTAACTCGGCTCAAAAGATTCGTCACCGTGATATTGGAGGTTGATAGCTGAGTCGAAAATATGTTCACCAGACTCCGCCGGACTCGGACGCTGATCTTTGCCGAGACAAGAAGTCGAAGTTAGCGTTCTAATCAAAATCATATACGCTTTCTTTGTATGAAGACGTATTTGGTGGAGTCGCCTCCGAGCAGAGCAGACGACGTCATCCAAATTTTCAGAATTTGACCCTTTTATTTGAAATATTTTTACATTTGGACCACTGGAGAAACTAATTGCAGATTTGGACCCTGGGGTCGGCGCCATGACCCACGGCGCCGAGGTAACACAGCTCGGCGCCAAGCTTTGCGACCAGAACTAACGTGGCAGCCGACGTGGCAGGAAGGAGCACGGCGCCGACCTCGACGCCATAGATCACGACGCCGAGGTATGTAATACAAAAACATATGTGCAGTTTAATTGGTTGAGGCTTGAGGTGTTAAACCTTTGGTCGTGGATTTGAACCCAAATCTATATGTTTTTAAGCAATATTTTTTATAGAATACATTTTGTTTATAATTATGAATTAATTTTAATTATAAGTAAGTATAATATTTTTATATGATGTATTTATTTAATTATAATTATGGAGTATCTATTTATTTATTTATTTATTAGTTTATATATCTAGCCTTTGTAAATAGAACAAGTAATATTTCTTTCTAGTTTTTTTCAAAACTACATGTGTAGTTTAGTTGGTTAAGGCATGTGGTGTAGCCTTTGGTTGTGGGTTTAAAGTAATGAATTGACACAATTTTTACTATTTTTTTATAATTTGTTTTTATTTAATTTTAAAATAAGAATTATTTAATTTATTTTTATAAGTTCTTGAAACATTCCGTTTTATAATTTATTTTTTATTTGATGTTTGAAACAATGAGTTTGGTTGTTCTAATGCTTTGATTTTGAAATAACTTTTTATCCATCAATAAATTTAGTCGAGATATATAAACTAATAAATAAATAAATAAATAGTTACTCCATAATTATAATTAAATAAATACATCATATAAAAATATTATACTTACTTATAATTAAAATTAATTCTATAAAAAATATTGCTTAAAAACATAGCAAAATGTATAGATCTAGATTTGAACCCATGACCAAAGGCTCAACACCTCCAGCCTCGACTAACTGAACTGCACATGTGTTTCTATATTACATACCTCGACGTCGTGATCTATGGTGCCGATCTTCCTGCCACGTCGGCTGCCACGTTGGTTCTGGTCGCAAAGCTCGGCGCCGTGGGACATGGCGTCGAGCTGTGTTACCTCGGCGTCGTGGGGCATGGCGCCGATCCCAGAATCCAAATTTACAATTAGTTTTTCCAAGGATCTAAATGTGAAAATATTTCAAAAAAAAAGACCACATTGGCACGACGTCATTAGGATAAGGGCGCAAGCAAGCAAGAGCGGCCTATCCGCATCCGCATAAATCCCAGTGAAATTGAACGAGAGCGCCACTCCCCTCCAGCTAATCCTTCCCGAATCAAAGCATGGCCATGGCGGCCGTGGGCGTCGTCGGCGGCGCATTGGCCTCACTCCTCCCGCATCGCCGCGGCGGCGGCGGCACCGTCGCCACCTGGAGCGGCACGGCGGTCTACGTCGGGCGGCGGCGGCGAGCTGCGTCCGTGGCGGTGCGCGCGTCGTACGAGGCCGGGGTGGGCGTGATGGCGACGAAGGTGGGGATGATGACCTACTTCGACCCGGAGAATGGGAAGCCGGTGCCGGTGACGGTGGTCGGGTTCCGGGACGGCGGCAACGTGGTGACGCAGGTGAAGACGGCGGCCACGGACGGGTACGACGCCGTGCAGGTCGGGTACCACGGCGTGCGCGAGGAGAAGCTCACCCGCCCCGAGCTGGGTCACCTGGGCAAGGCCGGCGCCCCGCCGCTGAAACAGCTGCAGGAGTTCAGGCTCACCTCCGTCGACGGCTTCGAGCCTGGCCAGCCGCTTGACTACGCTGACCTCTTTAAGGAGGGCGACCTCATTGATGTCTCTGGCAACACCATTGGCAAGGGTTTCCAAGGTACACCACACCAATCCTCGCCGCACCTCCTTCCGTTACTGCATTTGCAAATTGCAATGCCAGCGACAGCAATTGTCCACATTTCGGTTAATTATTATATCTACATACAATCCTCCGGCTGCATCATTCCGTTTCTTGGAGAATCAAGTTAGCAGCATCTGCAATTCCATTGATCTTGAGCTGAAAATTGTATGCCTGGCAGTTCTTGTCAAACCTTGGCTGTAGCTGTAGTTTCAAGGGTTTGCAATTGCAATGCCACTTGTGCAATCTCCTATCCTACCATGTTGGATTCAATCTCCTACCCTAAGCATGTTCTTGATCCGTTCGCGGGCGGTTGCTTGGGACATTGATCGGCAGGTGGCATCAAGAGGCACAACTTCAAGCGAGGGCTGATGACGCACGGTTCCAAGAGCCACAGGCAGCTGGGTTCCATCGGAGCCGGGACGACGCCGGGGCGCGTGTACAAGGGGAAGAAGATGCCCGGGAGGATGGGAGGAAAGAAGACCAAGATCAGAAAGCTCAAAATCGTCAAGATCGACAACGACCTCCGGGTGCTCATGATCAAGGGCGCCGTGCCAGGGAAGCCCGGGAACCTCCTTCGCATCACGCCCGCCAAGATCGTCGGCAAGAACATCCCCAAGAACTAGACGTGTATTTTTAGGGGGTGAGTTTTGAGTGTTTCCTACCCTGCTGCAAACTGGATGTAATTCTTTGCCAACTGCCAGTTTCTGTACACATACAACTTCAGATGAGTGAAACTAATGTTCAGATGACTGCTGTTCTTTTGCCAACATAATCTCTCAACATGATGCTTGGGTGGGCGATAAACTTGCAAGCGGATTCTACTGAAATTTGGATCCTTGGTGAGAGAGCAATGCAAGATACACTTCTGATTTCTGAATTCCGGTAAAAAATAGTTAATTGATAGTAAGTATGACCATATATCATACAAATAGTTAATTTATGTCACAGTAGATCGTGCAAATATGCAATGATCTGTAGCAGGAAATGCGACAAACAAGAAACACTGCAGATATAACCTTGTGCAACAGGGGCAAAAAGGAGAACTTTGACGTTATCGTAAAGCTTCCACCATTGCTAATCATAACTCAACTGAACAAATACATTTGCTACCACACCCTCAGAGAAGATACAAAGATGGATTTTTTTAGGCATCCTTCATTACGGATTATTTGGTCTCATAAGCCTTCAAAGAAGCCATCCATACTTCTACTCTAAGAAGCACAAAACCTAACACAGAAGAAGAAACAGTTGCCACCAAATCAGCTAGTTCCACGATCACAATTGTAGATATTTTTCTGCCCAAAATAGTATGTACAAATGGATCACTGCTCAACCTGCACATAAAGAACAAACCACCTAACAAGTTAGGAACAGTACAGAAACTGCTATGACCTGCCACAACATCAATCAAATCGAAGCCAAGCCCAGGGAAATAAACAAGCAAATCGAAGCAAAAACTTGTAATTGCAAAAAATATGAAGTTGTTTACTAAATTACCATGTGCAGTGCTATCAAAGGTTTATTAATCACTTCCAAAATCTTCAAAATGAACGCCCTCAGATATTGTATCTAGCCGCCTATTTCCTATTTCCGTTGATAACAAGGAAACCATTAGATAAATTGAGCATTTCAGTACTGCATCAAGAGCAATGTTGAGGGAAGGGCAGTGGTTAACCTGTATGTTCTCCACCGGTAGACTCTGGGAAGTTATTTGCATCGGAAGGGATGAAAGGGGATCGACCATAATTTTCTAATATTTCTGCACATGAAAGACAGAAGATGCTTTATGTATGCATTACACAGTATAAATGTATAAAGTAGCAGTAATACTGAAAGGAAAGACTAAAAATATATGGATCTGCAATATTGCATAGAAATACCTGTGCTTTGGCTGAAATCCTCTGTCAAATCTGAGAAGCTGAAATTACGAGGAATCTGGCTCAAGAAACCATAGGAAGATGAATCCATGTCCAAAATTGGATCACCTAGTGGTTGTCCATTCAACTCAGAGCTGCTAAAGGATCCACCTGATACATCTCCAACTGACTGCTCTAGGAACACGGCCTCATTGCCGAATCCAAAATCTGAGTTGCTCGAGTAGCCAGACTCTGTCTTTATTGTTGTTCCATTGTGTCCATTAAACTGCCCAACAGTTGAATTGTGTGCTGCTAGAAGGCTTGATGAAGCATCCATACCACCAGGAAGGCCATGAACAACTTTACCAGCATATATAAATTGGTCATCGGATGGAGCACCATTTACTATACTACTAGAACCTCCATTATGCAACAAGTTATCTTGCATTGCAGTACTGGGGATAGTGTCTGGCAGAAAGGGCCCATTTTGGTTCACTGAGACAGGCAACAATGGACGACATTAGAACTTATTACTTCCAGTTACATGGTTACATTTTGGCAGAAAGAGACTATTGTAATCATGTCAGTTAGTACAGATGTATAGCTGCTGAAGAAAAGAAGCTTACATGTGTTAGAGTTTGAGCCATTAGGAGCAGTAGGAGGCATAGAAGGCATCCCAGAAGAATGATCTTTAGTCATAATCTCATACTGCTGCTCAAGGAGCTTATTGAAGGCCTCTATTTGACTCATAAGCATCAGCCTCACATAGTATGCCTTAAAAAAATCACGATTCTCTTCCTCGAGTTTCTGCCAGACTGGAGAAAAGAATGGCAGTCAAGTAAACTAAAGAGGCCATCCAGTTATTCTGTTATAATGATGGGGGCGCAATTACTGTCTTGAAAAATTCCATCAATCAGAAAGGCAGATATTCACACCATCCCATTTCCAAACAAAAAAAAAAGTTAGTGCGGAGTGCAAAGCCGCACGTTGATTATAGAACAGAAATTCGCCGAGTGTGGTCTCATTTTGCTGCTGCTGAGTCATCGATTCTAGGTCCATGACAGAGGACCAAAAAAAATGGCCCTTTGGTTTATGGTTTACAGAATTACAGATAATGCATATTTGCCCAAGTCTATAAAAGACTGGGGATGATAAATTGATGGTCTAATAAAAAAGAATATCATGCATTCTGAGATTTCATCAACAAAAATAAAAATATATCAACTAAACAAGTTAAGTTTTTGTCCCAATAAACAGTAATATTTATTCTCAGCCAATGGGACAAAAAAGACAATCAAGCTTTAACCAAAAAAAGAAAAAACACCACTCTAATGCAATAAATCATTGTTCCTCCAATTTCAAGGGAAGTTTTGTGCTAAGTGAATTTACAATAGCAGAGCTCAGAGTTTTTTTTATCATGATGCATTATCATTTGCAAAATCAAAATCTTGTATCAACTTGTGAAATAAGCTAAAGTGCAGATTGAACAGGGAAGTCACTTCTGGTAATAGAAGAGAATTACCAAGCTCAGTGAAACTAGGTTCTATTTTTGCCTGGAAAGATAGGGTGTCCACCACTTGTTTCTGGTTCATATATAGCTGAAGGCAACGTTCAATGAGATTCTGGACCTGTCAAAACAGTTTTTCCATGAGGGCTTATTGATAAAGTACATGCTGCAAAAGAAAACTAGCATAAAAATTCTATCACGACGAACAAACAATTCAGTCACAGCTAAGAGAACAAAAAACATATACAGTAGGCTTTGTTGATTGTGCATAGAAACGGATGCAGGCATATTTCAGGAACCATAAAGCAGGTATCTGTATGTGATAATGCTAGAGGGCTAGCAAAATGAGAGTGAAAGCAGAAGTTATGACACAGGACACTGACAACGAGTCAACTTGGTCAACAGGATTGTGCAGTCAGAGCTACATGTTCCCCCACCAGAAATTAATTTCTTAAGTGAAAACTGAAAGTCATCCAAAAAAACGGGCGAACGGACACGTGAAAACAGGCCAAATAGGGTGAATCTTCCGTAAATGCCATAACTCAACTTCATCGAACTTCCTAGCAGTGCTTCTGTTTGCATACGATACGACAACAGAAGCACACGGTTTCTCCTTTAATATGCATCATTATTACATACAGATACTAAACAGTAGCAGCATCCATAGATTCCCCGCTCCTTTCTTACCCATGCACGCCCCTTCCCCTCCATCTACCTTTTCCCTCTTTCGCCCCCTGTTTCTGTCTTTATACAACCCCCTGATCATGCTCTGATGCTCTTCCCCTCCGGCTCGACTGGCCCAGCACTACACACATGACCTAGTATGCAAGCAGAGCCCAAACGAGGGCATGCAACTGTTGCAACAACACAACCATATGTAACCCTAATCGAGCCTATCAGGTATTCAGGTTATCAATATTACATACAGGGGGAAAAATCGGAAAGCAAGTAAAAAAACAAGATGGAGGAGGAGGGAGGGATCACGTGGGGCGCTCACAAGCTGTATGTCCTGGCGCGAGACCTTGCGGACGTCCTCCCCTCCCGGCATGCCTGACGCCCGTCCCGTTCGTGCCCTATCCTGTAAGCGACGCCAAGCCAAGGTTATCAAAACGGCGCAGCGATTGACCACAACGGCACAACGGGAATTTCTCGATAACCAACGACGAAACGGAGCAGCAGCAATCGTTCGATCCAGCTGGCACGGGAACGGGCGCGGGGAATCTTACCTTGATTGAGGCTTGAGCCGAGGGGAAAGGGAAGGGGAGGGGGAGGGGGAGGCGGAAGCGGAGCCGGAGCGGCGGAACACGAAGAGGAAGGTTACGCGCGCGAGTTTGACGGGGTCTCTGCGATGAGGGCAGAAGCGGCGGGGACCGGGGAGGAGGAGGAAGGCGACGGCTCCGGCGATCAGGTGGGGGCAGCAAGCCAAGGGCCCAAAAGGCGAAGGAAGCAAATGGGGAAACAGCCAAGTTGTCGTTGGTGGGATGCTAAATTGCTAATCCGTCGGTTATGTACAGGTGTTATCCGGGTTTATCCGGTTTAACAAAACGGGGAAGTGGAGGCCTAGTGGGACGGACACCAGCAGATCCCGTGCTCCTCTCTTTCTCTTCCTCAGCTTAGTTGACAGCTGGGGCATCCGATCTTTTTCCATCTCTGTTTTTAGCGTATTTGGATCTGTTTAGGAATGCTCCACGAACTCTGCTGTGGAGCAACTCCACAAAAAACTGGAGTTTGTGGAGTATCTCTTTACATACTCTCATAACTTCATCTTTTTTTTTGGAGCTGTGTACGTGGAGTTAGAACCGTTTGGCTAAAAAACGTAGAGAAGAGCTGAAAAACGTGGAGCGGAGCAGTCCTAAACAGACCTTTATTATTATACTCGGTCTCAAAATAAATTCATCCAAACTGAACAGGCTTATTTCTATTTATAACTAGAGGGTCATCTATTTTAAAACGGAGAGAGTATCAAATCGGCGAAACAATGCCCGGTTTTTCTCAGCTATGTTTTTGGTCTTTGGATGATTGGGGCCTATATCGATAGGAATTTCACGTTTTTAAAGATACTAGCAAACGTGCCCGTGCGTTGCAACGGGAGGAAGACCACCTAACTATTTATGTTTTCCTCTTTTTTAGAATTTTGATAGCTATAATTTATTTTGTGATGACATTTAAAATATAAACAAATGTTGGTAATAATATGATAATGTATAATTATGCTTATATGAAATTTAAATAAAATTATGATAATGTTAAGCTCAAAACTATTTGCTAATAGACATAAGAAAATCGTAAATACTTAATTCTCTCTATATCTGGACCTGAGATTTGAGAGTCACCGCTTACCGGCCTCAGCTAGCCAATACGTACGGTTCGTTCTTTTTTCTTTATGATGAGGATAGATTGGGAAAAAAATCTGGGAAAAGAAAAGAGGCGTGGATTTTTTTCACTGTGCCGTGTCCGCATGTATTTTTTTTTTGTTTGGTATTGCTACATGCCTACCTTTATTACTATCCGAGAGTCCTGTTCAAAAAAGAAACAGAAGCCGACACAAAAACTAAAAAAGAACAATAATGTTTACCGGTCGTATGGAAATTTGATTGGATGGCAGACGCCGGACAGAGGATCACAGGAAGGAGAATGACAAACCTCCTGATCTGTTTTGATTCGATTAGCAAGACATATATAGACGTTAAAATAAAGACAAAGACAGTTATCTGATCGACATAGGAATTAGAAAATTCCTTATGGTTGAGAAAATCGGCACGTAAAAGGGCTAGAGACAGATTTGGATTTGGAGTCATAGAGTTAGACATGAGCGAACATTGGACACTTAATAAATTTTGTATTTTCATATATAGGTCTAATATATCATTAGAAATCTATACCTAATAATAAGGTGGATCGTGCTCCGGGAAAACAAAAGGAAACTGAATGAAAGGAAATAGAAAATTGCAATGGAAAAGGAGGTGTCTGGGAAAAAAAAGGAAAAATAGAAGGTGATACTAACAGACTCTAAACGGTCTAGAATATGATTTTGTTTGGTAAAAAAATAGCCTTTTTCTATTTGGATTTGGACTCCTACTTATTTACAATTCCAGAATATCTCAAGAAATCTTTCATATATAGATATATACGTCATATAAAGAGAAATACAATATTTCACATTTACAAAGTTAGTTAGAGGGAGACGGATCTAAAAAGAATGGATGGACGAAAAAAAAGAGGCTGAAATTTTACCTCTTTATTATTAGGTATAGATATAGATATAAATATAGATATACATGGGACTGTGCTGTTGGTGCTCTTTTGTTGTGTAAAAAAAAATACCACGACTGGTAAGTTCAAACGGACAATATTTATGGCCTGTTTGAATACTATGAGTGAATTACTAGTTAGCTAATTTTAGCTTAAATTAGCTCTAGTGTATCCAAACAAGAGGACTAATAGGTGATCTAATTTTTTAGCTAAGTCTTTTAGTCAACTAGCTAGTCAAACTTAGCTAATTTGAGCTAATTTTTAGCCAACTAATAAATAGCTCTAGCTCATCCAAACATGATATTGTAGACTTATAGTCACATTATCCATCATTTGTAATCATTATCCATCACCCATAATCATGGAAGGGCTTGTATAGGACAAGAACGTAGCTTTCAAAGCTCTAAAACATTGTCTCCACGGATCAGCAAGGACGATTGATCCAATGACAGCGATGGCTCCATGGCCTGAAGCAACGCATTTGCAGATAAGCACATAACCATCTTTAGATAAAACTGATATGGGTGTATCATCTGCCATTGCCTCGATAGCATCTATTCTCAATCTCAGCCACATGTTTGGTTCGCTGCACACTCTTTGCACACAAAAATTTACATAATTTGTACCAAATACAAATGTTTATAAACAGTGCCAACCATTGCCACCTACAATACAGCACTTGCATGCCTATTCCTGCCTGTCATCAGATTCTGCCACATCAGCTGTCCTAATCTCGTATTTCGTAACAACAGACAAAACAAAAAAACTTCGCAGAAACTTGGAAGCAACTTGCAACCTGTTTTCAAAAACGGAGAATCCAAAGGTAGCCGCTGCGGATTACAGTTACTCGAGCACATCAGACCACATGGCATGTTGACATGGCGGGCGTGCAACTGTGCAACGTTCAATCAGCTGTCGGCTCGGCGTCCATGCAGAGATGAACCAGTTTCTGCTGGTACTGCCCGAAGACCTCAATGACTGCAATCAGGTCCTCGTCGGCCACATTCTTGGAAGGGAACCGGAGCTTCTCGGTCTGCTCCTGCGTCAGTGCTAACCCGGAAGTGTCATCCTCGGCCTCTGAATCTGATACAATTTGTGAGTAGGTCTCATGGCAGGCTAGCAAGAACATGGCTGCGATATCTGGGCGCTGGTTCTTGCGGAGTGTATCCAAAGCCTCTGGGAGTGCTCCAGCAGCAACGTATAGGATAAGAGCTCTACAGAAGATGCAACCACCGTGTTACCACAGAAGAGAAAAAAACAATCGAATCTTGTTACTTGTTAGCTGCTCAGGGTAATTTTTACCTCCACATATTATGCTCACCACGTAGAACATAATCGGCCCACCTCTGCAGTACCCTGCACAAATCAAGCACCCTAAGTACAAATTACAAAGCAAAAGGTTCTTTTAACTACTGGACGGCTTCAGAAATAGCAAAGCTGCATTTGAGCCTCACGCAGTGCTGCAAAAAAAGATGTGGGACCATTGGTCTGTGGTTCCAATTTGGCACAAGAAAAAATTGTATCAACCAAATATCAGGTTGTTAGCTACACTGATGACTAAATCATAAAGCCACCATTTTTTTTAATTTACTTTCATATTCCATTCAACTTGGTTGTGAGATTCACAAAATCACAACCATGGGTGGATAGGCCAAGCAATATATTGATTAAATAAGTTGGAACTTGAAAGACCAAACCAAGACGGTTTTTGTAAGTACTTAGGGAGCACAATATTCATCCTTTCAGATATCATAAATTAGCATAGTTGAATTATACCTAGCATAGTCAGATCCATGCAAATGGCTTGCGGCTAAAGTAGCTGCATCATTCCAGCACCCAGCATCTTGAAGCTGAAACAGAATCAAAAGGTTATGTGATTGGACCCATATTCAGTTCGATTCACATTACACTCAAACAAAAATTAGAAAAACAACAATTGCAATAATAAAGAACGATCATTTGAAATGCCACAACTTTGAAGGGCATATTAATTGGAATAAGGAAGCATTTTGTATACGGGGATTGATTAGTATTGTCTCTAAATCCCAGCTATCACTGAAAAAGTGAAAATAATGGCTCATTATTAACAAATATTTCATCAACCAAACTAAGAGGAAGAAATTTGGTCATATTTGATCTTTCAAAGCTAAAAGTCATCCTCTTTTTCAGGTCTAGCTCATCATTTAAGCTACATCTAGAGATGACAATGACACTACTAGAGGTCTTCTTAATAATTGTTAAATTGTATAATTATCAGCACAGTTTTACATATAGAGATGGCAGTGATTTAATGGAGTTCCTGCACCAGAGTGCCATAGTCAAATAGATTAAACATAGCTTCTATATGCACATGTGACATACAAAACTTAGAGCATCCCCAAGAGACTCTTCATATCATTCCTAAATGCTAGGAATAGAGATTTTGGTGAAAAACTATCCTCCAACAGCTTGTCTAAATGGTCATCTAAATATAGCCATCCTCTATTCCGGATTTTTCGCTAGCCAAATATAGAAAACGAGAATGACTCTCTAGAGTGTGCGTGGGATATAGAAAAGCTGTTGGAAAATAAAAAGATATACAAAGCGACTTTTATGCAAATGGCTCTCTAAATAGTAATTTAGAGAGTGGAATTTAGAAAGACTCTTGGAGATGCTCTTAATAAATACTCTGGCTGTTCCAAATTGTAAGTCGTTTTAGCTTTTCTAGATATATGGTTTTAGAACGTATATCTAGGTGCATAGCAAAAATTATGTATCTAGAAAAGCCAAAACGGCTTACAATTTGGAATAGAGGGAGTACAACTTTACTGTTCTATGATATGGCTATTGCCATTACATAAATAATCAAATAACTAGCTTATACCCCCACACATCATGCTGATCGTCCATTGATATCATGAAAGAGGAAGTCGACAGTGACATAAAGAGCCTTAAACAGAGCTACTTAGAAAACTAATTTATTGCAAGGACATGCTCATATAAGGTAAGGAATTTAATACTGAGAAGGCAAAGGTAATTTGTATTTGTTAGCATTCTATGTTTATTAGAACAACAGCATGGTACATTATTTCATATCTGATAAGTAAATATGGAGAATGGATAGAGAAAAAAGCTTGACTCTCTTGCGTGTTCAAGGAAAAAGAAAAGAAAAGAACATCATTGATTAAGCCAAACATAAGAATAGTACCTGTGAACATGCTTCCTGATATCTTCCAACAGCACAGAGAAGATGCGTGCCAGACAGCGATTTGTCCGTTCTAACCATATTTGCTGCAACAACCTACACAAGATCATTACTTAAAAAGACCACCCTCTGCACAAAAATAGCTATCACCATGGCATGTATCAAAAATGAGATCCTAACAGACTAAGCGTTAATATAACACAAAAAGTATAAAGGATTAGCCGACTAAGAGTTAACGAGGATCAAGGATGCTAGTGTTTGCCATTGAGAACACAAATGGCACTGCAATGTTTGCATCCTACAATTGGGAAATGAATAATGCATTCTACTATTCCCTTTGAGCTTTAAGATCTATTCCAGTTTATAATTCTGAGTGTTTGAGAAATAAGATTATCTTTCAACGAGGGATAAATTGGAGATCGATGGAAGCATCCACGTGGATTCACCCTCTGGACACCTGCCAGCTTTTACCCTGTACTGTACTGCCGGTTTCTTTGACTTTGTTACGGTTCTGGCTGGTTTGGACTGCGCCCCAGCTCAGCCTGCCACATTTGTCTGCCGCTTCATGTAGAAAAAGGTAAAATGGACTGAACGACGCCTCTCCACGTATAAATAGAAAATTAGATCTAATTACATGCATATAAATAAATTCACCCTCTTCTATTTATATGCATGTAATTAGATCTAATTTATATAAAAAAATAAAAAATAAAAAATGTCAAGTCGATTCTATTTTTTTATCTTCGTTTTATATATGTACAATCCTACGTATCGGAGTGCATGCAGTGTGGTAGTCTACATCAATTATAGCAATAAAGAGCATGAAATCTTTCTATCAGGCCAGTATAGCTTCATATTGAATTGTTAGAGGTATTTTTTTTATCCTTTTTAGTTTGTACTCCCCAAAATCTTTTATTATTTTTTAGTTTTAAATTTATTTAAGCTTTTTAATTCTCTTTTTTTTCTCATTTATTTTTTTATCTTTTGTTTTATACAAGGAGCGATCACACGCTATAAAGTGCATGTAGTATGGTAATTCATATCAATCATGACAATAAAGAGTTTGTAATATTTCTACAAGGCCTGTGCATCTTTATATTGAGTTGTTATTAGACCATGGCAATAATTTTGAGTCCTTATCCATGCTATTGTCGATAGACTGTTTCAGTATATATAAAAAAAAAACTAACTCTCTTTACCGCTTGCAACAAATGCTTAGCAAGAACCGGCCGCCGCGGAGCGCGCCCCTTGTGCTAGTATATTTAACTTAAATTGGTTTCCTGTTTTTTTAGGAGAAGACAGTAGGGGAAACCCCTACTGTCGTAGTACATATATTAATATGTAAAATAGTTAGCAATCATTCCTATGCTATTAGCTTGTCGCAAATATCAATAAATTTGAATAGACCCATATCAAAACACAAAACATTTGATTGTCATGCATACAAATGCACTTCTTTTCTAACACAGATAAATAAGCATGCAAAATCTCTTTTAGTATTGACCTTTAACGTGCTTGCCCCCTAATAGTGAGACTTATACACTGTGTAATCCCAAGAACTGTACTGAAGAATGTTTATCTTAAAGATGCTCACCTTCACTGCAAGTTCATGCAAAGATTGTGAGACTGCAGATGACAGCACAACTGCTCTTAATGCATTTGGGTAAAAATTTGATCCTTCAGGGGGTGTTGAAAGTAACAGTGAGACAGCAGCTTCTAAGTTCCCAAGAGAGACAAGCCTGTGTTCGTAGAATACGGTAAACATGTGGCACAGGTAATTACCAAGATATATATTACTGATGAACAAGTTTGAAATAATTGATTCTTACTCATGAACACGTTTTTGCAAAGCCTCTTCACCATCGAGCTTGTCATGCCAAGGTATCCTTTCATTTGCATTGAACCATAGTTGCTCTTGCTTAAATGCCATTGAGCTTAATTGCCCCCAATTCTGCACAAATATTAAACTTCTAAATTCAAGAGAACAGACATATTGATAGTTAAAACCATGCACTCATGCAGTGTTACAGTACAGCACATCAGATTCAACAATTACCACAGCGTTTTTTGGGAACTTTCCGGAATCAGATCTCTCTCTTGAAGTTATCCGATTAAATGTAGAGCCTTGTTCAGAATCAGGATGTAAACTTGATTGTGAGATCTTCTCTCTTGATCTACTTGTTGATTTATCCAGGAGGTGGCGAAGAGCTTGAGGCAGCTGTAGCCAAAAAAGTGCTTCTTGGAAATCACCAAAAATCGCAGCAGCAAATGCAAACCTTGCACAAGCTCCCTTGTTCACTATAGCTGAATATAATCTGGCTCTTCCATCATCAAGAATGCAACCTTCCTAACAAAAGTAGTGTCAATATGCCAAATCATCTACTGGGGGGAAAAATAAGTTGTTCCTGACATACCCTCCTTTCTGTATGGTTCCAACACTTTAAGGAGCAATTCTGCCACAACAGCATCACCAATAGGAGGTAGCGTTGTCTCAATCATGTAACTACGAAGATCTCCAAATGCTGGTGCTGCCTTAAAGCTGTCCCCAGCTAATTTATCATTATTATTGCATTCAAACCAAGAAGGCTTCACCCCAAGTTGCAGAATCATACGCAGAGCCTAGAATCACATAAAAAAGCATAAGTTGCTGAGTGTTTGTAATTCAGAATTTGATCTTTTGTTAGGACAAAATGCCATGCCCATGACATGAGGAAACTAATCATAATAATGATTCATGAAAAAACTGCAGCTACTTTCCCTCTTAATGAAATACGTACGTGAGCACAGCCACTAAGAAGAAATCCCTGCATTGACTGACTTTACATTTTAGGAAGGTGATTGATAACTGGTAGAATTACTTATAAAATGACTCATTGTGAAGAGAAGAATATAAACAAATATAACCATGCGCAAGAGTTCATGCATAATAATAATAATAATATAAAAATACAAATCTTTAAATATTATATGCACCTTACCAAAGCATGGGCCGTTGGAAATAATACTGGCAAACAAAATGGCATTGGTCTAAACCTCTCTTTCTTAGCTACTGGCTTTGAAATGGAACTGCCCTTGGTATCACTGGTGAAATAAAAGGAAAATAAAAACATTCGACACGTAAATTTTCTGAAAAGGGAAAATAGAGCATAAAAAATAAGGTAATCAACCACATCAAACAAACTTAATAATGTCTAAAGCATCAAAGAACGGTGTCAAACCGTTTTTAAAGTTAGAGAGTACTTTATGATTACAGAAGACGGAAAAAAGGACTGAAAGGATTAACAGGTGGGAGAATTAGGTGGAAAAGAAATAACTTTCCTACCATAGTGCTCTATCATGTTGACAATAATATTTGTGAATTGTTAGGATATATAATGGCCAGAAATTTTCTTTGAATCAATTTCTTAATTTATTTCAGTTTAATGCTCAAAGTTTTTCCCATTATTCTTACATTTATGTAGAAAGTTCTTTTTTAGTGTTACATGTTGGAAAGATCTTTAGAATAACAAATAGGAAAGATTACATTCAGCATACAGCTCAACAAACTCAGTGTAACACAACTAGATTGCAATACAATCAGTGAGTTAAAGAAGCAAGCTCATATTCTTCCTTCTCTGAGCTCATAAGCATGCTGCAGGAGGTGATTGCCTTATAGATGCATTAATAAATAGCACACACCTTAACAGGTCAAGTTTCATTTATAGATATCAAATAGAGTTCCAGTACAGAAACATATTTAAATCTAAAAAACAAACAGAGTAACTCTACACTGAAAGTAGAACTATTACATGCATGATTAAAATGACATACATGTTAACCTCAATCAGTCGGAAGCTACTATCAGCTCCGGCAATGCATAGCTTAAGTGGCTCATCCTTCCTTGTCCGGGTTGACAACCAATCAAGCTCCAAGACAAGGGTACCAGGAGACTGCGGTTGAAGAAGGGCATTCGCCAAGGGGTCTGGACTATCCTAAAACATAGTTCATGAAATCAGTACCATATGAGACAGTTGCATATTCCTGCCGAAACATAAAAGGACAGAAATATTGGAAACAAACAATAAACCACGCATGATTTGCATTGAGGAATAAGGATGTAAGAAGAATGCAACCATGCATAATCAAATAAAACAATATTAGGGCAGTCCTGCAGAACCAAACTTTTTTTAATCAAATGACAAGTGGTTGCTATATATCAATATCGAAAATATATGCAACAGGGTGATCGATATAACATCATTTAGAACCGAACTGAAGATAATACTTACCAGGTCAAATATCGAAAATGTATTATCATAGAAAAGCACAGCGATGCGCCCTCTGCTTCGATCACCATGAACAACAGGAGAAAACTTTATCCTCCTGATGCCTTCCCTGTGAGTGCTAAAAGAAGAAGAAAGGCCTGTTGTAACATCCCACCATCTAATGTTGCCTGATCGATCCCCCATTACCTATAACATAATAGCATCTCATCAGAGTGTCCCAAGATAACCTGCCTTGCAGATTAAAAAATATTGGAAATGGAAATATGGACCTTATAAAAGAAACACAATGCTAAAATATACATACAACATGGGGAAGGCGATAAGCCATAGCAGTAACCAAACCATCTGAAGATGCAAATGATGACGAGGGCCACTTTGGCCTGCAAAACAGAAATGAAGGCCATGCGCATTACAATATGGTGATGATAATGTTTAGCTTAAAATAAACTGCAGAATGCATATAAGCAGAAAGTCCAAATGCTTCATTTCCAATCTTGCTACGTTAAATACCATAGTTACACTCAATCTCAAGTCCGAAATCACAAAGCGTATATAATCATTAGCTTTTTAGTTACTGCCATTCCTCAAATACCAAAGCTAATCATGTTTTCTTATGTCTCATTCCTAAATGCGCCAAGCATCTCTCACCTGGCTTAATGAAGCCAGGGGAATAGACATCATTTGGGCAAGTACCAGCACATTGCATGATTTTATAACTTGCAATCAATCTACACACAAAAATCAAATTCTACGTTTTTGTTTCCTGCATTAAAAGTGGAAAAACAGAAAAGAAAAAAGAAAATCATTTTATGGTTGCTAAATAAATGGCTAGAAGTAGCCGTAGGCATATCATTTTTTCCCAAATACATAAGAGCTGTGTACTGTTCTGAGCCTGGTAATACATACTATGTTTACTGTCCTCAGCGGCTGAGCCTGATAATACATATTACATTTTTTTGGTCTATCGAAAAGAGTGATGTACCGATGCTAATGCTCTAGTGGAACAAAGCTGATGACTATAAATCAGATGGTGCATATCTAATGACACATGCTCAACAAAAAGGATATTGTATGTCTTCTGATGAAACCTGCATTTGATTCTACTTTAATCGCTGAAAGCTACAAGGACAGCAACTGGAGTACCTAAAATCTCGTATTCGCCGCCCGTGCACTTCAAACACGCCAAGAGCACCATTGACTAATGCAAAAGCAAAACTTTCACATGTTTCATCAGAATTATCTGCACCAGAAGCCTCTGCAGACAAAAATAGATCATGTCATCTAATAGTATAGTCAATGAATGTTTGGTAAAAAAAGATCCCAATAAGAGTTGAAGAAATTCTCTTTAATAATAAACTGATTAAGAAGGCAATCAATCCAGTCTATATAGTTTTGCTAGTGAATGAAAATTACACCTGCTGATCGGTCCTTGGAGGTTGAAGACTGTTTGGATGATGCATTTTGACTGGGCCGAGGTGCAGCTGGCAGTGTCCACTCCAATACTGTAAAAGGAAGCGCCAAGGACCTAAGCTACAAGTGCAGAACAATCATGAATACCATGCTTCTTTCGCCAACTGAAAGAACTGATTTGAATATAATATAAAACAACAAAAGGGAGGCCATTTTAAGAAGAGTAACTAATAACTGTAACTCCAGCCTTCTTTCTGGCAGACAGTAGCTGAACTTACACTTCAGGCTAAACTAACTTTTGATTCCCATTGTCATTTCGAGGAACAGCGTTTAGCACAGACAAATTGCTCATTGCAACAGTCAATGTGGTTACATAAGGCTTTGCTTTTTCTTAGAAGAACAAGTTCATAAATTTTTTCATCAACTGTCAACAGTCATTTCTTTCCATAATTGCATAAATACAGGCAAAGGAAGTAGTACCATCATGGGGTTCTTTGTCATGGCCCACACTTCAACAGGAGCATCGCGAAACAGAATCAGAAGGTACCTGAGAAAGAATATTATGCTTGAAAGATCAGAACAAACGTAGTACTGGTACATATGCATAGCTTAGAAAAATATAGCTGACCGTCCAGAGGAAGAAGCCCTCAAAGCTCTAATTGGTGCACGTTCAGGCTTTTGGAGCACACGGAATGAGCGATTTAGCCCACTTCTTAAGCATGTAATAACAAGCTTATTATTGTATCCACCAGTTTTATCATTAACCTGCAGTAGTCAAAGTGTCAAACCAATGACAGAAGTAACATGTCGACACACTGAAAACCATCACGTTACACAAGAACGCATAAAGTTACAATGATGAAACATAAGCGCAAACTGAATGAAGCCAACAAGTACCTAAATTAAGGAAAACATCATAATAGTTTTGATTGCCAAAAGTAACCTAAGCAGTTTCATTGAAAAATTACAGAAACACTTCAGTGCAATCATAATTCACAAAATAGAAGAGTTAAAACTATCAGAACATGGAGGCACCTGATTATATGAGAATGAAACAAGACGTGAGTTTCCAAGCCATCTTAATCCCCTCACTGTGCTGCTATGAACGGAAAAGCTGACTGAAACTGCATTGGCTAAAACATCTACAACTTCAATAGTTCCATTCTGAGTCCCCAGAGCAACAAGTGGCACTGCTGGAGCAGGATTGTTTCCACCACCTTCAGATAGGAAATATTTGGATGTGTGAAATTTGATGGCTTAGAAATAATTCAGAACATAAAGCAAGGGGTATTGTGTCTATGAAGGACATACGAGCTACTGTGGCAAGCAATGAAGGGGACGGCACTGCTAGTGTAGTGACAGTAGATGACAGAAGTTGAAGCTGGCCCATCAAATTAATCTGCAGGGCATAATGAATATGAGCAATGTAGAGTAGGAGGACATAACACAGGAGGGTATAGATATTAGAATTACACAAGGCCAACATTTAGGTCCTGTTCGGCATGGCTCCAAACGGCTCCGGCTCCTTGCCACAGTGCCGAAGGAGCCAGAGCCGTTGAAGCCAAAAAAAAATAGTGGCTTCACCAACTCCTACCAACAGTGCACAGAGGAGCCAGAGTCGGCCGGGGATCCACCAAACGAGGCCTTAAATAACTAAAGAGATACATCAACACCCTGGCATACGGGTATGAATTAATCCATTACCCTTGTGATACTCACTGGACTTTTGATCCTACTCTTTGATCATGGCAATTATCTATTAATGAAAACAAAGAGAAATAGTTTCATGACGTAACCTTTATTGTAAAATCAGGCCTATTGGAGGATGTGTTCGCAGTTGCAGAATTGCTATGGCTCGGTCTACCTGGTTCCTTCCCAATATTAGTGACAGAAACGGAAACATTAGTAGGTTTAACAATTGAATAGATAATTCCATTTGCACTGGAATGACCACGTAGATTCGCACCTAGATTAGCTTTGTTAGGAAGTGAAGACTTGTCAAATTTCAAAAGCCACGACCAGAGCTTGCCATCTTCTGATATCGACGTTAGATATGTCATAGCCCCATGACAAGCATTCTCGTTTGAATTTGTATCAGTCATGAAAGAATATGTTTGTGCCAAATCCTGACATTGTTTGTCAATGTTTCGGAAAATAGACTCTGACTGCCATATTGTAGCTGCAAGAACAGCCGGAGAAGGAACAACAGTGCCAATTGAAGGCATGAGCTCTTCGACAGCACATAATAAATGCACTTGTTCACCCCTGCAACCAAACATTAAAGGAGAAAATCAAAATATTTGAAAACATACCCGTATACTGAAACTATACATATGTTGGTACATAGAATTGTTAAAACAATATACAGATGGCATTGCTCAGTTTCAAGGAAACATACATAGAATAATGGCCACGACGCATAAAATATGTGGGTCCTAGAACCATGTCTTTCAATTTAATGGGGTTCATTTTGATGGGAAAGGAAAAGGTTTCCTTACTGAGTAGTGTGCACACGCAAACTCACTGTAAATCAATTTCTAAATGTTCCAATTTTTGTCAGCACACTCTGAGGTTTATTGTGTAGTGTTTACTAATTAATGCATTGGATCCTGTTTTCTTCTCTCTGCACTGATTCTGATAGTGTTTTGATACAGCTCAAGTGCAAACCAGAAATGTCTATCATCACACTTTGGGCATTCAGTAAGCTCTAATTTATGTGTGTGTGTGTGTGTGTGTGTGTGTGTGTGTGTGTGTGTGTGTGTGTTTTGTTGAACTTTAATCCAACACTACCCACATAAACAGTAGGACTACAAACTCACTCCTTACGCCTCCAGATGCTCAGCTTGCCGTCGAGATGAGTGCAATAGAGCATGTCGAGATCAGGATCAGCCATAACATCCGAGAACTTGCCAAACCCCCTGGGCAACGGAGTAACCGAAAGCGCAGTGCTGTAGCTGAGGTCAAAGACGATGAGCTCCCGCGGGAAGGTGACGAAGAGGATATGCCTCCACAGCGGGGAGAAGCACATTCTCGAGGCAAAGAGCGGGAACGCCGCGAGCGCCGGGGCGGGTGCAGGTGCTGATATCTCCTTCTCCAGCTTCTGCAGGTCGGCGACATCCCCTGCACCGCAGTTCAACCGGTGCTCCTGCAGCGAGATGTCGGAGTCCTGCCTGGGAAAGGCGGAGAGCAGGAAGCCGCGGAGGCCGATCGCACAGAGGTGCCGAGCGTCGAAGGGGTCGCGGCGGAGGCAGGAGAGGTACTCGGGCGCCGCGTCGAACATCCAGAGGACACGCGGGGTGTTGGACGTCTCCCAGATGCAGAGCAGCGAGGGCCCGTGGATGGAGGCGAGGAGCCAGCCGGAGCCGTGGTGGACCCAGCAGAGGTCCTGCACCCCGCCGCCAGAGCCCGGCGCGACGCCGCGCGCCTCGTCGAGGTTGAGCCAGTGGAGCACGGCCCGCGCGCGGGCGTCCCAGACGGCGATGCGGCCATGGCGGTCCCCCGCGGCGAGGCGGAGCGGGCGGCGGTCGTCGTCGTCGTCGACGACGTCGAGGGATGGCGTGGCGGGGGGCGCCCAGCGGACGGCGGTGACGAAGGAGGCGAGGGAGGAGGACGGCATGGGGAGCACGCAGAGGAGCTGCATGGAGCGCGGGTCCGACACGACGACGCTGCTCCCGGCGCCGTGCGCCAGGAGGCCCGTGGGGCTCAGGTCGATGCAGCCGCCGTTGCCGCGCCCCGGCGGGCCCGGGAGCATCATCGCCGTGGCGCTGCTGCCGGCGCCCGCCGCATTGCCGTGCGATCGCGACGACGGGGAGGACGGCGGCGCCCCGGAGGACGACATCGCTGTGAGGAGAGGGGGAAGGGGACGGCGGGCGGGTGGGCCTCTGGCGAGTCTCTCTCTCTCAGATCTCGTCGCGGATCACCATTTCAGATTGGGAATTGAACAGGGGTCTCGTTTCCTCGCTCGGTCGCTCCTGTTCACCCGTGGAAGGAGGACGGAAGGGGGCCGGAATGGAAGACTCGTACGTACGGCCTGTCGGGCCGCGGAGGTCCGAGATCTGATCTCACCCGTCGCAATTGAACCGCCAGGTGCTTTAGGATTCGGGCGAATGGATGCGGATCCTACGTGGCACCTACACGCGCGTGGAATATGCGTGCTCCGTTGAAGTCCTGTAATTTTTTTTTTCAGAAACGCTAAACAATGTTTTCCTCCATCTCAACACTCCTCTTCCTACCATTCTTCTCCAAATCCGACATCTCCCTTTTCTTCTCCGTATATGGCAGGCATAGAATAGGGTCAAGGGAGGAAGCCTGGTCTACAACTCTACATATGACCGGCTTAGAACAAGGTCAAGGGAGGAAGCCTGGCTAGGCGGTTAGGATGGTAGCAGAGGGATTTAGACAGTGGAGTCGGAGGCGGGGGGAGCGTCCATGACCGGAGCTCATCGTGGAAGCAGGAGATCGGGGAGGGGAAAGAAAAGACCACGCTAAAGGTTTTGTTCGGAGCTATGTGACAACGACGGTGGCGAGGAGGGCAATGAAAAATTAGGTGCTCAACACTTGGTTATTGGATGGACAGACTCATTATATTTTTTTTATGGGCCAAGAAGCAAATTATCTTGGGGTGAATGAAGCTTTAAATCTTGCAATTCCAATAACCTTGTTCTAAATATATGAATCTCTCACTTAGAACTTGTTTGGAACGTGGGAAAAATTTCTCGTTTTTTTTCCTGTGAAAATGAACTGATTACTGTGAATTCCTGCTTCTAAACAGGTTCTTACAATCTGTGGTGAGCTTCGGTGGAGCAAACCTACACTCGAGTGGATAACAAATAAGTCCATTTGTGTCTATAATTATGGATCCAACGACAAATCTACGAAAGGCCAATGTTTTGAGTTTTAAATATACAAATGCCCCACTCAATACGATCTATAACTTCACCATTTCCTTTGTACTAAGAAAGAAAGAGAAATACAGAGTCAATTTTACACTTTCCATAAAAAAACAAAGAGTCAATTTTACACGGTTATAAACACGTAGATAGTTGCATCGCGTCACTTGACTGTGGCCTGCCGGACGGACTTCGCTGCATCGGCCCCCGATCCGAGCACGCCGTGCACCTCCGTTCCGTTCCGTTCCATGCCGCGAGACGACGAGCAAGTCCATCGGCGATCACGAGCGCAAGTAGCTAAACTTGTGCAGCGCCGCCGCTCCCCGTCCCCGTCCCCGTCACCGCGCGCGCGTCCTCCAGCGTGCGCCTCAGGTCCTGCGCCACCTGCGACATGGCAGGCCGGAACTCTGCCTCTTGCTGCCAACGCCACGCCACGCCAAGCAGAGGAACCAAGCTTACGGTTACGGATCGATCCATCGGCCACGCGGGCGTCGTTGAGGTCCATGCAACGCAGCGACGATGATGAACTGACTCACCTGTATGCACCGGCTGATGATGTCAGCGAAGCGCGACAGAGACCTGACCGGCGGCGGCGGCGCGGCGAGGCGCGGGTCGACCATCTTCCCCAGCGCGGCGAGGTCGTACAGCCGCGCGGTCGCCCACGGCACCAGGTGCCTCTCCCCCCGCGCCCGCGAGCCGTCGTACGGTCTCCGCCCCGTGAGCAGCTGCAGCATCACGACGCCGAAGCTGTACACGTCGCCCTTGGGCGTCCACCCCGCTCCGCCGCCGCCGCCGGCTGCTTCCGGTGGCTCGTAGCTCAGCGTCACGCCGCAGTACTCCGACAGCTGAATTGAAGCCGAGCAGACGATGCAAACAGTACACACTTGCACACACGACACGATGGAATTCAAGAACTGTTCTTCGGATCAGACTAGTATTTATTACCTGAGGCACGAACGGAGCAAGGCCGCATCCGGAGACGGACACCCTGAGGTCGCCGTCGACGAGGACGTGCTCAGGCCTGAAATGCCGGTGGACCACCTGCTTCCCGGGTCCGGCGCCCTCATGAAGATACCTTGCATTGCAAAGCACACACCAGGCACAGACACAGGCTCATCAGCAAAAACACCACCTTGGATTCAATTCAACAACGCAAGCAGAGTGTGTCCATGGTGGGTGGCGCACGTACTCCAGTGCTTTCGCGGCTTCGAGGGCCACAGCAATCCGAGCATCCCAGGGAAGGGTCTCATCAGGTCCAGCTGCAGACGCCCCGTGCTCGAGACGCAGCATGTCGTCCAGAGTGCGGTCACTGAAGTGCTTGTAGACGAGCAGCCTCTGGCCGTGCTCCACGCAGCAGCCCACGAGTGCTTCCACGTTCGGGTGCCGGAGCACGGCGACGCCATGAACCACCT
Source organism: Microstegium vimineum (assembly GCA_022036555.1). Classification (NCBI taxonomy): domain Eukaryota; kingdom Viridiplantae; phylum Streptophyta; class Magnoliopsida; order Poales; family Poaceae; genus Microstegium; species Microstegium vimineum. Next base: position 44,765,635 of record CM039121.1, on the reverse strand, counting down.
TCAGGAACTCAGCCACCGGCGTTCTCGCCGCGTCGCCGTCGAGCTTCAGCACTGAAAGCTACAGAACAACAACACAGAGAGATGCATGGTGGTTGAGGCGAGAATGGTGAAATGCTAGCACCGAAGAAGAAGAAACTGGCTGTAAGTACGCGTCAGAGTTTGGCGTTCTTGCAAGGTTGCTCTACCTTGCCTCCCGTTGGGTTGCGATCTGCTGGGTAGATCTTGCCGAAGCAGGTCTCCCTCACCAGATCCTGGTCATCGCTGAAACCGTTGGTGTATTGCTGCAGCAATGCAACCGTGAAGAGCGTGAAAGGGAGTTGCTGTTGCAGTGGCTGGCCTTCTGAACTGCCTTGAACATTCTTGTCTGGCACGATACTCCCGTTGCTGCTGTTCTTGAAAGACGATCCTGCTGCCTTGGCATAATCTCTCGGATTCCGTTCGATCTTCTCCTCAGCAGCTTCAGTCATAACAAATTCAATAACCCAAACAAAAACATTAACTCATAATGCAAAAAAAAAATGATAGTGAAATGACAGTTGTGCCCTTCCGTGTACCTGAACGAGGAGGCTCTCTGTCTTTCTCCGGTTTGGCAATGGCAACTGCACGTAGTTTAGGAGGCTCCCTAACCGAGCTCGGCGTCGGCGTGCTCATCTCAGCTCCTTTCAGGTACCCTGCACGTGGGGACTTCTCCCTACGCCGTTTCGACGCCGTGAACAGGATCGCAACTACGGCGACGCTCAGTGAACCGGCGGCGAGGATGCTGAACCCGGCGGCTTTCGCCGGCGACACCTTGCCGTTGTGTCTGCTGCTCGGAGAGGCGTCCTGTGGAGGAGCTGGAATCACGTATATAGGTGGGTGCGACCCAGAAAGGACAGGCGGCTCTTCTGGTGCCGCTGGATGGCTTGGATGGACCGGAGACGGCGGCGGTGGAGTCGCCGGAGTTGGGGAGGACCCGGGGGTTGGTGGTACGGTGAAGTGGTTGCCGTTTCGTCTGCAAATAGAGAATCAAACAGCAACGTTTTTTCAGTCAGTCAGTGAGACAGGCAATGAACGAACTACAGTCTACTGATGTGCTCATCATCAGTCTTACAGAAATTTGGGGACTGAGAGCAGCTTGTCTGGGATTGGTCCAGAGAACTGATTGTTCTCCACGTTCCTGCAAATGTTGAGAAAAAAAAAGAATCGGTGAGGGTGAAGAGAAATGCAGCAAGAATTATTAAAGATAGTTGTGACAGTGTCAGAGAGTAGAAGTATTTATTTGACAGCAAGAGTTTGAGTGTGAGTATTGTTGAAGAGATTTACAGATCTGTCAGGGGAGATCTTGAAGCACGTCAAGTGTCCCAGTTAGCTGATTGTTCTGAACATGCCTACAAGGCGCGCGCGCGCACACACACACACACAGCAAATTCAGGTGGGAAAAACACACCAATTATTTAGGAACAACCAGCCCGGCCAAAAATCTGAAGAAACAAAGTTCTGTATAAATAAGGGTGGCACTTATTACAATGTTGACAGTGAGCTTAGCTTTGCCATCGAATCTGGAAGTTGTCCACTGATATTATTTGAAGAAACATCTCTGCATGCAGCAAAACAGGATCAGAGAGCAAACATCATTGAGCTGTACACGGTCAGGTATGTTGATGCGTAGTGTGAAGGATAAATTCAGAGTTCTCTCTAGCTCACTACACGGAAAAACAAAAAAAAAACAATACTACATGGGATGCTCACATTTTTGTGATGGCAGTGAAGTCTCCAAGTGTCCTGCTCAGCTTCCCTCCCAGGCCTGCACCTCGGAGGTCTCTGTCAGCCAGGTGGACATGTACGTACACGTCAGTGAGTGATCTGCATGCAATTGCTCGCTGAAGAGCTAGCAGTGCCAATGCCAATGGAGATGCATGGACAGAGCCGCATGCAGGCAGCCTTACATCTCAGTCACGTTGGGGCCGTCGCAGCGCACCCCCTGCCATGACTCGCTGCAGGGGTCTCCTCCGGACCTCGCCCAGCCGTCGAGGTCCGGCGAGCCCAGCGCCGCGTACAGGTCGTTGAGCGCATCAACTGCATGCATTGAAGGAAAAGGATCAGCAGAGCAGAGATATATACGTACTTGGCAGAGCAGAGATGGAGGCGGCCGGGGTGAAGTGATCGAGCATGCATGGAGGCTCCTCTCACCGTCCTTCTGGCTCGTGTAGGGGTTAAGCAAGGGGATGGGGAAGGGGAACGCGTGCGAGCAGGAGCAGGAGGCCAGCCATGCGAAGAACACGGCCGCGGCTACTCCGAGCAAGCGTGCTCCGCTTCGCATTGGGTGTGGATTCACAGAAGACGGCGCTTGTTGCATTGAGGGCAGAGAGAAGCAAGGGCGCAACAGCAATGGCGATCGAGCACGTACGTATTGCCCAGCAGCTAGCGGATACTATATGCGAGCATCGTCATCTTCTTGTGGTTGCCGAGATCGAGGGAGGTATGAGCTGGTTGGCTCTGCCCAGGAGTTGGAAGCTTGTGGAGCAAATAAAAATAAAGCATCAAATGTCGATCGCCACTGGTCGACCACACTTCACTCTACCTATATAGCTAGACCTAGCTAGCAAGATTTTCCTTGCTCCACTCCAGCATGGAGTAAACCATGAAATAATGTGGTCCAATGGTCATGATGATCAGCGGATAATTGAGCAAGGCGGGCGATGAAGTGTGACACAATCCGAGATCAAAGCGGTGGAGTTCCGGCTGGTGACCTACCAGGTTGACTGCTCGACCGGCCGGCGTTGCAATTGCAAGTGAAGTGAACCCTTGGAGACGACGAAACCAGATACATATGCGCGGTTGCGTTTGCGTATCAGCTTGGTACCTTTACGTCTCCTCACACATCATACTTGGCCTATTTTATTTTATTTTTGTTTATTATTTTCCTTTTGTTTTGTTAAATAAAACTTCAGGCACTAGACTAAAACACTGGCATAAGCCCAAATCTTACAGAAGGAACATTCCGTATGGGCTTCATAAACCAATCCTGGCCCATTTAGTTCTAACGATTCAGTTGGGCGGGCTGGGCTAGGAAAAAAGAAGTCCACATCGTTTCCTTTGTGGCCCAGTTATTCAGCCACCTTGCTCTGTATCTGGATTACAGAGATAGTTTAGACGTTTAGTTCCTTTATTACTCTTTCACATAGCGACCAGGTTCAGTGCATCTGGATTCCATTGAGTGATTGAGTGATATCACTGTGTTATCTGGTCATGTCCCCTACCTACCGGAGTATAGTGCTGCCAAAGTTAAGGAAAAAATAAATAAATGTGCAATTCGTTGAGTGCCATAACAATTTAAGAAGTTTTCAAAAATGTCAAAATTTTGGCCATAAACATTAGTGTGTCAATTTTTTGGCAATTGATGGTTGATACTGTTTTGAGAGAAAACATTGTCCATGTAATACGTCGTACTGGTAAGTTCAAGCGAACAATGGTTATACCAAACGGTCCACTATACCCTTCCATTAATTTATCTCTCTTCCATCTAAGTCATGATTGTTGGAAGCCATAATTCTTCTTGAAAAAAAATCTTGTAATAATACCCGGAGTCAGAAGATGGTTTCCAGGAAGTTGTCATGTCTCTATATAAACAAATACATTGTAAATAAATAAATAAATAAATGGTACATTAAAAAAAACTTGAGCCGTAGGGGTTAGACAATCCTCGAGCCATTGTAGTTTAATATAGAGAATTTATTGCTTCAATCCGAGAAAAGCATTGAGCCCTGTCCACCGCATGTACATAGGGGTCTGAGAGGGCAGGTGGTAGTTAGGCGTTCCTTGGCTGAGCAGCCGCATGTTTGATAGGCGAGTTTTCTTGTTTTATTTGCAATGTTGTTTTTCTCTCATCCCTAGCTCCGCTGGTAATCTCCAATTACCGTGTGTTTTTTGAGTTTGTATGTTTGATATATTTCCTCTTAATGAAAAACATGTGTCTTGGCACGGCCGAGAGAGAAAAAAAGAGAGAGGGCCGGTGCTATAAACATCTGTGTTTTGTAAATGCGGGGTAGACAATAAGGTTTTTGTTTTCATACTACTAACCAGAAATTCACTCTTTCGGACTTTTGAGTCTTGGTCACGGGAGACGCCTTTCGGAGAGTTAACCAACCGATCTAGCAATTGGTGGCTTGTTAAGCGCATTGGAACTTAGAGGTTGTCCTGGCTAGAGAGGCTAGTGGTCTTTGCTTCTGGAGAGGCAACGAGAACCGGCAAAAGGGACACGAATCACGTGCTTGACCGCCTGCTGTGCTATGTGCATGTTTCTTTGAGCATAAATTCAGTCGTCTGACGTGAACACGTAACGTACCCAACCCATTCCAACACGGCCAAACTTGGTCGCTAAAATGCCAATCACACGGCTGGCTTGAGCAGATGGTGTGCCTAATCTGATCACGTGAGTAACCTGGGCAAACTTTTTTTTTTTGAACTTGACGGGCTAATCACACGACCTAAGCGTTCAAACACGCACTCCCCAG